>CM056392.1:33996038-34437596 GCA_029718625.1 Synaphobranchus kaupii
TTCATGTCTAATACATAATCCAGGGTATCATTTCACTTCCATGTGGCATTTGGAACGCATGCTAAAAGGTGGCCTGTTCAGAGGCTCCAGGTAGTTATTCAATAGATCTTGATGAGGAAACTAGAGAGAGAGAGGGAGAGATAATGAAATGGCCAGATAGAGGAGGGAAAAATCAGTGGGTATTTCAAGGGGGGTATGGGGAGTGGGGGAGGATGTAGGGGGTGAGGGCTGCTATCCAAAAAAAAATTTCAAAAGTATAACTTTAAATCTAAAGTCAGCGTTTTGAATCGCAGCGTGTCCAATCATATTTAACGCGCAGCATTTACGCAATGGTAAATTATCAAAATTAGGCACATTTTTCCTTGATATTTGGTGGGCCTCTTAAGGAAAGAGTAGGAGAGGGGGATTTTAGCGCATTTCGTCATGTCAAAATATTAAAACCCCCGGGGGTAACTTTTAGCACAATTAGATGGAGCAGAAGTACACAGAGTGTTTCTCTGTACAGACTGTGATATCTTTCAAGGGTTATCCATTTAAATGCTGTAGTTTAACAAGGATAAAAGCTACAGGGTTGAAAGAAATTTAGTTATGCCTCCAGCCTGCAAATCCTTGGTGGGCACGGAGAGATGATCCCAATTTGCTTCTTAGCGATGCTCTTACATCTCACAGTAATACATTATTAAATCTGAGATTCACCAGTGTGTTATGTTAATATGGAACTGCCTGGTCCGTCCGCACGTTCTCACCTAATTTAATATCGCATTTAATTTAAAAAACATAGAGACATTACACGACTCTTTAAATTTAACAGTGTGTTACAGTGGTACACGAAGAAATCTTTATAGTACTGTGCCACATTTTCTGAAGCTGCAATCACAGCATAACCTGATGTTGATTAGATCAAACCAAGGTGTTATTGTAAGGACTCCATTTCTGAGGAAGATGCTGGAAACAAGCTTCCCCCCCCCCCCATTTATAAAATGACATGCTACTTAATACACAGCTGAGCTAGTCATGCTTTGAAAATTTCAGACACATTATTTTGTTGCCTTTACAGTAGTAGCCTACTGCTCCACTGATTTCTGAAGTTGAAATGGAGAACTCTTGTCTAACTGAAATGAGATAAAGCAAAACTGACAAGAGTCATGTTCCCACATGGCTACCAAAATCCCTGGACTAGAAAAGTGAAAATCATCAAGATTGCAAACCACAAAATGCTCATAAATTATTAAAGCCAGACGCTGCATATGCATACAGTTTGATTTGCATACTGTACCACTTGACTGTCTGTATTTCAACAGTTGTAAAACAGGTGGCTCTGCTTCCCCTCTCCAGGCCTGCATATCACTGCAGCCTTCTATTTAGGGAGCGAGGCTGAGAGTGAGATATTTCAGCGAGTCTCTCTTGACGGTGAAACGCTGTGGCACAGTGAGAAAAACGCTGGCAGATTTCAGAGCGGTCCCGGATACCGGCGGGAGACCTACGGCGCCGCTGTCCACGCATCAAAAGCGGCCGACTGATTCGGCATGACTGTTCCACAGTTCAGGGGGGGGGGGGGGGGTGGGTGTCTCCTGGTGGCCTGGTAGCCTTGCCCAAGCTGCCGTTAATCAGCACCCAACTTTGTCAGTGCCACCTCCAAGTTTGGTGATAGATTCTTCTTCTGTGGGGATGCAATTTTATCCTGTCACTTACACACACATATCCGCCCCCTACCCCGCCGACCCTCCCACCATCTCCAACCAGCACTCCATCTGATCAAGCCTCTTCATACAACATGTACTGTTCACAGATTTCAGCTAGCATTCAGATGCACATAAACCTAAAGGTTTCTGCACTTGCAATGTTACGGCTGTGACGGTGAAGGATGTGAACCTACCTTGCCATTCTCTCCTCACGTACTGTATATTCCAGCTCCAGCTTTGAACCGGCACCTGCTTCTGTGTCAGATTTAAGTTTGATGCTAAGCCTATGGCTCGTCAGGCATGCAGTGTGTTGACTCGGGCATTGGTGATGCAGGAATATCTTGCAGCCTTGGAACAGGTGTCTCAAGTCCAGTAAAAATATATAAAAAGGACTTTTTTGTTTTAAAAAAAAAGGTTTTGTTTTTGTTTACTTGGGCTTCATTATTTTTTTCCTCTATTCATAATCCACCCAACCACACTAGCAGAATTGTATGCAATATGCTATTATAAAACTAATAATTGACTTAATTTGACTTGTTTTTCTCTCAAAGTTCCTTTCAGGAAAATGTTTCCTGTTTCTTACAGTGTATTTGAGGTGAGACCTCGAGAGGGTACTCTTCTTGTTGGCCTAAACACAGCCTATGAGACAGTGGAAGTCAGTGGAACAAGTATTGTAATGTTGAAGCTCTGGTTTTGGCATTGTCCGCATGTACCTTGAAGAGCTATTATGTCTAAGAGCTATTAACTGCTGAAAGTTTCCGTACATGCTGGGGTCTTCAACTGAATACCGGTGTTCTGCTGGTAGAGAGACTCCTGGCATGATCCGGAGAGAGGTCAGCACATTCTCCATCCAGATAACTTCAGCCCTGTGCCGTTTTTAAGAAGGCCTTTTTTGGTTGAGAATCAAGCTCCATCTCATCTCCTTCAAAGTTTACTTGTTAAAAGTTATGGAATTATTGGCAATAAAATATCTCATTACACAGAAATTAACCTCCTGCCCTTTATTAAAATCTCAGAAGCTTTTGCATCGCAGCTTGCCATGTGTTAATTTCAAGTCATGTTTAAGTACTCAGCGCTCAATCGATACGATAAAAAGGGGCGCTGAAAGATTATAGACATGACAGAATGTTATTTGAATTGAATTAAGTGGTCTAGAGGAATGCTAATGAATGTGTTGAATAAACACAACTCTGTATGTGGCATTTATGAGCAAAGTGGTTTTGACAGAAATGTAGACCACTGGATTTCATAGAGGATGTGAATCACAAAACCTTAACCTTTGGGCTTGAGCAATAGTACATTACTCATTTTAGTTTATACATTTGTCAAAACAAGGTGGTACAGCTATCATCTGCATGATTTTGATTTTGTGTCAGTCAGTGTTAACACAGGTCTTCAGTCATCATTTGTAGTAGCTCTGAAGTTAAAAGAAGCATTCATTTTATTCAGTTTATGTGGAGTTCAGCGATCACAAAAATGAGCTCGCCAATTTGTGTTTGTGAGGGGGAAAATACTTTCCCCTTGCATATATTGGTTATTTGTAAACTCTTAGGACATATGTTGGCCTATATGTCTAAAAGATGTCTTCATTATGTCGACCATGTCAAAAGAAAGAGGAAAAAACTGAAAACGGGAAAAGGTACTTAAAGAGATTTAGCATGACCTGAGGTCGCAATCGGCAGAGAGGGCCAGGAGGTCATCTTAGTGTGTGGGAACCCTGCAGTGAAGCTAACTATTCCAGGCTCCAGGGATTACAGCTCTAGGTCCTGGCCCAGGGCCTCTGCTGACCCCCTTCACTTGGGGACAGGAGGTATGAGGAAATGGGAGTTTGTGGGGGGGCATGGTGCTCATGTTTCCCAAATCCTAATTATGTGCCCCCTGAACTCACCCATCATTTTCCCATAGTACCATAAGAACACACTAATGTTTTCAGACAAAAAAAGCCATTTAGCCTATCTAGGCTTATTATGCTGGGGGTGTCCAACACTTTTTCTTGCCTTGAATACTTCAACCATCTCTTTCCACTGTGACTCGTGTAAGCTATTCCAGGGCTTGATAACTCAATATGTTGGTAACTTGGTTGCGTAATGTCTGAGTGGGTGATGCTTTAGTTACTAGGCGACAGATATTTCATGATGCCATATCAGCAATCCCTGGGTTCTGTTGATAAAGTAATAAAAGTTATCAACTGAGAACTAGTGTATCAACAATGTAATTTTGATGGAAAAAGTCAATGGCAATGATCTCAGGCAATGGTCAAAGGCAATGATTTCAGATATGAATATATGAATATTTTACACCAAGCAAAACGTGTTCTCTTCATGAGAAGGGCTAAAATAATGAAGGGATGGCTGGCTTCCATCGTGACGTGTTATTCAAGACCTAATTTGCTCTAAACGGCTCAGAAAAACGTCAACGGAGGTAAAAACCCAGCTTTACATTTTTCAAGCCGTTTGCCCAAACAAGATAAGAAAACAGCAGGCGGACAGAGGAAATGGCGCTCGCTGCCTCAGAGGCTGCTGGGAAACGTCTCCGACACCAGGGGTTGCAAATGGCTGACGGGGACTGAGAGGAAGAGCACGTCCTCCTTTCCACCTCCTTTTCAACGCCAACGGCGCCCCGGCTCCTCTCTGCATGGGATCGCCATTTCTTTTACCAGAAAAATGAACCAGAACACGACGTACCACCGGGAGATTCTTTTTTAAGTTAACACACCATATAATTCCTCCGCTCCTTTTTTCCTTGCCTGCGGGGAGAGGAAAATAAGCTTATTATCAAATTTTTTGCTCTCAAACCGCGTAATTTTTCTTGGATGCATGAAACGGCTGTCTCTTCTGGAAGCGAGAGGGGGGGACTCGTAATGCAAAGCGGCAGCCGCTCCTGCTCGGTGGCACAGGCCAGGACTGTGCCAGGAGTAGCCCCCACCAGTCGCCAGCTGTGCGATCGCTAGGCCTCCCCCCGCAGCTAACATTTCCACCAATTAAGAGCAGAGGGGCCGCCAGGCCAAAAGGAAGTGTTGAGGGTACACGCGGGCCTCCCAAAAAACACTTGTGGGACGGGCAGAGGTGTGGGCAGGGCGGTAAGAGAGAAAAAGGACGCTTGGCGACTTGGAAGGGTATTGGCAGGAACCGCACTAGACCCTTGAGTGAAATGTTCCAGTCCATTGCCCTCAGGCACCATGGTTAGGTAGTTTGTTCCTAAAAACACAATGTCGCTTGGCGTGATGGAGTCAATTTGTGCCTCCCATTTCCTGTCCTTAAACCCCCCCCCCCCCCAAGTCTTCGATCTCCCTGTCCCTCAGTCTGTTTAAAACAGTTGTTTGTCATTTCCTCTCTGAATTGAGAGGATCTAAATTGAATTCCTTCTCTCAATTCCCGAGAGCATGGGAGGGAGGGGATAGAGAGAGATAGAGAGAGATGTCTTGCACACTCTCCCAGGCCACAATGGCAGTAGTCACCTTCTTTATAAGAAATTTTGCAGAATATCTGTCAAGACTTAAGTGGAGATGAATGGACATAAGACTGAGACAACAATATTGATAAATGAGACAACAATATAAATAAATTTATAACATGCGTAGTTTTGACGCCAAAGCTTTTAATAACTATATATGAACTGTATTAATCAGACAAAACGCAACCTGTAATGTTAGTCAGGCAGTATTGTGAAAACTGCAGGAGTTAGAGCCATTCCAAAGATTATTAACAAAAAAAACTGTTTTAAGTGAGAAGTTTGGCTTGGTCAAAAGCCGCAAAAGACAGAAAATTCAAATGAGCACCACCAAGCCCAACTTCAGCTCTCTACACTATCAGGGATTTCCAGTACTCCTAACTGCTGTACAGTTCTATAGCTATGCTGGTCTACTGTATTTCAAACAGTATGTACTCATCACTAGGCAGATTGGTTCAAACCTTGAAGAAAATCACTTTTGGAAAACAAGAAACACTTAGATTGATAATTCAAATTTAACCACATTGCGGTAAAATCAAATCCAGTCATTTGCCTTTTAATGGGCAAGCAAAATGTACAGATTATGATAAATCAAAGGATCAAGTTAAATTGATTTGGCATTTTGTCCTCAGTGGCACATAAAACTGCAGTTAGAGTTTGCTGTTATACAATGTATCCTCAGGAAATGCATGGTCATTAGCAATTTAACAACGTTGTGTAAAAGGACACCATATTGTTTGTGAATTAAGTGCTTTATAAAGGTCTGTAATTACATGTTACAATAACTGGTTTCTGAGTTGCTAAAAATAGGGCTTGTGTGGTACCAGTCTGTGTTGATGTCTACAAACACTGGAATATGCTGACTGGCTTTAAAATATCGGAAGAACTTAATTTAGAACTTGTTTTTTTTTTGTTGTTTTTCTTTTTACTCACATATGAGTAGGAGGTTCCTGTTCCCCAAGTACTTTTAAACTGAGATCAAGAGATGAACCCATAATGATGAACAATACAGGGTGTGAGAATACCCAGTGGGAATGTCTTAATGCGATAAAATTCCAGGCCTTAACAGCTGAAGGATGTCCCAGCTGTAAAGTATTTGCAATCATACCATTAATTCATGTCTGTATTTCTTGATCTCAAAGTATAAAAAAGTATCACCAAACATCTCCAAAATATGTCTCTCAGCAATATTTCCTCTTCGGTACATGTGAGAGAGGGGGAAAAAAACTAAAAAGCCTTTTAGATAAAACAAAAAAATAATCCCAGGTGTGTTGTATGCTAACTTCGTGTTTATAATGGGGTTCAGAGGCAATGTTACCTGGACCTGAATCCCTGAGGATATCCAAGGCAGTCTAAACACCATGGGCCCTGGTGTCACACTCAGGCAGTCTGGAAGACTGGCTCTCCTTCCCTTTATTAATTATTTATCATTCATACCCGCCATGATGGAAGCACAGCCGATACGGATGCTGGCAGAGTAATTGAGCTGTCAGTCAATGAGTCTTCCCAACCAGCACTGTCATTGAACTGGAGAGGGGGGCTCTGATACCTTCCTCTGTCCAAAACCTGCTAAGCTTTGTCCCCCGGTGTAATGCAGCACAGATATTATTCATGACATGGATGTGAAGTCCTTTTTTCAATGAGTGATGCTCTTTCTGTTTGTTTCGTTCGCAACCTTCAATCTCAAACCATAACATTGGAATTATGCAGCATTTCATTAGAAAGCACCCATTGAATCTGGGTATAATCATGTCACATATCTCAGCCACAAAATGTATAATAAAACAAAAAATAATACACTCCTAAGCCAGCTAGCCAGTTTTTGAACAGGGATCATATTTAAACCCATAAAAATAGGCAGCAAAATAAAAATGTATCAGGACATTTGCATTTGGTTCTTTGTTTGACTAAACATTAACTAACTTTTCAAAGTTAGTTTTACAGCTTATATTTTGCAATGAACCAACAAAACTACACCACAGTAGGGAGAAACAGATACATTTTTTAAATTTACGGCATGAGACATCTGAATATGCAACCTTATTGGAAGTTATGGCATATGGACCATTATCCTCAGTTGCACTGAATATACAGTCACGCAGTTCAAGTTGGGTTCACTTGAAACCGCTTGACAATCTGTTTGTTTCGAGTAAACTCATAACCCCCACCTTGAGAATCGCTCTAAGCGAAAAAGCACATTTTTAAAAAAAGAACAGAAAAACTGGTTACCCTGACAACCAAACAGCAAAAACAAAGCGGGAAAATTATGGCACAGAACCAAGAAAAGTCTCTGGCCTGCTTGAGTGGCAGTCCAGAGACTCGCCGTCACAGCAGGAGAGGGAGGAGGCAGTCTCTTGGACCAGAGTCCTCCAACCAGCAATCACAACTTTTCATCGGTTATTGGGCGCAACCTGTGAGACAGGAAGACCACCTGCAGGACACCTTAGTGTGACCTTTATGGGAATAATGGCAGTTACATCAGTCACAGCATGCACATATGTGTTTGACCTGACGAAGGGCCTTGTGCTCGAAACGCTGTCAATAAACTGGTGTTTTTCGGAGCGTATGAGTGTGCGGGTTCTATTCTCTTCTCATGATCTTACCCTAACCCAGCACCCCAAAAGTGATGTGTGTATTTTTTAATTATTTCGGGGTTTTTTCAACATATGTGTGTATAAAACCGTTGCCATGTAATATTTCATATCACCCTGCGATCATTGAGGATGGAAAACAAATAGTGGAGGTTGAAATTTAAACAGATTGTCAATACAAATGTTAAAGCACAAGTGACACATGCTAGAGTCAGAATCAAAATTTCACAGGATATTATGAGTTTTACAATATATCGTAAAATATGTGTAGACTTATGCTTAAATTTATTTATACTAGAACCAAGCTACATCAGTATTTTTTTTACCTGACACTTATCATGGATTTTGCCAGTTCATAAATGCAGAGTGTGTGATGTGACATGGGAACCTTCTGTTCTTTTTCATAATTTGGGGTGGGGTAATGTTCTGGAAGTTGATCAGCAAAATTTTGTGGTTTCACTCAAGTAGCTTCTCTTTTCCAGGTCAAAATAATGAGCTCATGTTTTTCACTTCTGCAAATTCAGAATATACTGTTGCTGTTGGCTGTATTCCTTTAGGGTAATCAGATGATTGCCGGTTTATCACTGGTGGGAGACAGCTGTCTTAGCCTTGAGCCTTGAGCATGGTACTTGAATAATATCAATATACAGTACGGTGATTGTCATAAATGCTATTTTAAAATGTAACATTACTATTATTACGACTAATATTATGAACCGTGTTTTATGGGATCAAGGCAACTGCTAAATATGTAATTAAGATACAATGATTTGAAATTTTATTGAGCTTTGGAAATAAAGGTAAAGATAAAAACCATTTAAGCCAGTTAGCAGACGCAGTCCTTGTGAGACAGCTGCCAGGTGGTGGGGACGTGATGTAAAATGGCGTCATATGTTCCCATCTGTTTGCACAGGCATGACTGTTGGGCTACTGTCTCTTTGTGCATCATCACAATTAAAATATTTCTGCCTGGTAAAGACACAAGGTACTGGTAGCTTATGAAAGAGTCACCTTTGCCCACATAAAATTCATATTTACACCAGGCACTAGCTGTTGGAAGATAAGTCAAATGAACATTGTGGCAGTCCGTGTGACTGATGTTTTAGATACACGTTAATATGTTTGATAGTCAGGCAGATGGAGGGATAGCCTTCAGTGGGACGTAACAGGGAAGGGGTGGGGGGCTTTTCATCCAACAGTCGAAAGGAGTAGGATATTGAGGTCATCCTGTGTAAACATAGCCTAGGAATCCATTCCACTGTTACACTATTCCATCAGAATGCCAGCTGACACATAATACCATCATATCAGCCTCATTAATATGAATATTAATAATGTCAGGCATTCCCTGCATTAAGACTGAAATCCAAAATCTGGACCCCATGTATGGCCCAAATCTACAAACCCCAATTCCAAAAAAGTTGGGACAGTATGTAAAATGCACATAAAAGCAGAAAGCAATGATTTGGTAAATTCTCTTTTACATATATTTAATTGAAAACAGTACAAAGAAAAGATATTTAATGTTTTACCATATCAACTTTATGATTTTTGTATACGCTAATTCCGAATTTGATGCCTGAAACACGTTCCAAAAAAGTTGGGACAGGGGCAAAAAAAAGACTGGGAAATTCAAAAGCACCTGTTTGGAACGTTCCACAGGTAAACAGGTGATGCTATCCATGACTGGGTATAAAGGGCTATCAAAAGACTCTTGATATCTTATTTTCAGGTACTCTTACAAGCGATACTATAACCTCTCTGCATTTGAATGTATCTATATGGGAAATGGGGGGTGGGACTAGATTAAGCTGTAAATTACACGGAATAGTATGGAACCCATGGTTGGCTAGATGGCAGTAAGTCATCAAGGAGCTGAGGTATCAAACAAGCCTTAAGCCATCACCTCTGCCTGCCAGATATGGATGGATCACTTGAAGGGTTGTTTCTCCTGACTTATTTTTTCATAGAGTTCAATAGGGAAAATGAGTCAGGAGAAACAACCCTTAAAGTGACAATGATCACCATCCTAATGGGTTTTAATTGATGCCGTTATCCATGCATCTGGCTGAGGGAAAAACAAATGGGGCCGCTGTGTTTGATTTTTGTGAAATGTATTTCGAGCGTCAGTTTTGGCACTGGCATTACTCATACTCCTGAGAACAGAGTGTGCTTGAGATGGAAAATTGATTAGCTAAACTACCATGGAACTGGAATTCCCACTGTACATGCCAATGAAAACGGATTCAATCCCTCCCAGAGTAAATTCCCAAAAAGAAAAAAAAAAAGTCCACCCACTAATCGCCAATTACAAATCTGGCTCTCTAAGCAGCTTTAAAGCAAACATAAAAAGGGATTTCTAGACGATTTGCACTTTACCGGCTGCTTTAATATAATATGCCCCCAATACAAATGCATCAAATCAGGCTCTGACCATCTTCCTGCTGTCAACCAATCAGAAACACACTGACACTCAAATGGCCTTGAGCGGTTTTTTTTTCAAAGGAATTCACTTTAAAAATATTTTGGTTTTAATGTCAACCATTGCTTGTGTTTAATTTTTTAATTGCCCCCTTTCCCGTTTTAAGATTCAGTTAGATTTTTATGTGATACAGTTTTGCGCACTTTCCTGATAATGTTAAAATAGTAATTTTTGTGAATGTATCATCTTGTTCTGAAGTTGTAAAAAAAGAATAATAATTAGCTTTACCTCAAAGTTAAAGTACATTTGTGTAGGCTACATTGTGCATAAAATACCAAAAGGTTGGAAATGGCATATATCCCAACTCCACTCAGACTGTAAGCATACAGTAGGCATATCTCCTATGTGATGAGCACAACCAGGGGGTCATTACCAGGGAGTCTGCCAACTCGGGCAGGGGGGAGGGGACGCTCAGTAAGGGGCGGGGCGGGAGTTGACACTCAGCTGTTTTGTATCGTCCAGGGGGCAGTTGCGATGAGGGTCGGTCTTTGGGCTGGTCCTGATGCCGCAAAAGCCGGAGACCCTGACAAACTCCCTGCCCTACCCCCTGAAGATACTGTTACTCTGGCAAAGCCATGATTCAGCGTAAAGTAATCCCCAGGCCATGAATCCCCTCTCCCCCTGATTCTCCCAGCCGCCACTTCACTCGGTAGGCTGGTAGTTACGTAGCCTGCTGGGGCTTACCCCGGCTCCCAACAGGTGCTGGGGTGGGAGGGGTGCCTCCTGTCACCCCCCAAACGGATGTCGGCCGAGAGTGGAAACCGACAGTACGGTTGGATCTGCTCGTCAACCCTTCCCCCTTCTCCTTCCACGGAAGCCCTGCAAACAGGGTTTATTTTAAGATTCTTTAATAACGGCATGCCAGAGGTTGTGGGAGGGCGGTATTTACATACCCTTCAAGTCATAGTAATGGAATAATGCCAACCCGGTTTCTTTTTTTGCTGAGTGAAACAAAAGAAGTCAGAACTAAACTTTGGTTTGTTTGTGTAATCCTGGGAAAAGGGATTTTTCTCAAAAACTACTCTGAAGAAGTTCTGTATTCACCAACCCGATAACAAAAATTCCGTACAAGGTACAAGACCCCCCCCCCCCCCCCCCCCCCCCCACCCTCCCCCAAGAAAAACAATTCAACTCAAACTATTAGTGTGCCCACAGCTATATGTTTTACAGTGAGGTCATGCTGTGAACTGAGCTAGCAGTGTGTAGGCTTGGTTTATGTTTCTAAAAAGACCGTTTAGGTTCCAAGAGACAAATTGAGGATGTCAAAGCATCTACATCCTCTCACACAAACGGGCAGAATCAGGCCCATTGACCACGGTGTGGTTTGCTTTCCCAGTTCCTTGGCACTACAGGTCTAATGGCAGTGAGAATAGCGGGATGGCATCTGTGCACGTTCGCAGAGGCTGTTCCTTAGCTACCACGGCCAAACTCTGTGGGCAGGGCAACGTGATCTTTACAGGAATGGGAGGCAATGGTTTGGCAGGGCTATCAACACCACAGCTTTGTTTGTTGTTCTGCTGGAGGTACAAACAGACAACCTTTATAATTACAAGGGCATTTACCCTCGTTGTTCTTGAACTGCTTTCATCCTGGTTGAAGTGTTTTTTTCTCTGCTGCTAGGCCCACTCGCTATCATGGGAAAATCTCCTCTCAGACGTCAAAACAATGTCTACACAACTTCCATCATTAATGCTGACCATGGCCTGTTCCTTCCCCCAACACAGTGAAATTACAGTCAATAAAGCATAATCAACCAAAATCACCTATGGGTAAAATTTAGATTTCATTGATCAGTGGAAATATTATGAATGTAAAATTTGTCTTTCAGGGAAGCTCCAATAAAACAGATCAACAGTGACAGAGTAAAAAACCACGGCTTAAAAATGATTGTAATCAAGAGCCTGGATTCAATCAAAAATTCGTCCTTAAATTGTAGTGTTTGTCGATGTTTTTTCTTCACAATTGCATTTCGACAACTAAATATTGGTGATTGCTGATGTTAAGGACAAGGACAAATGTTGATTAAATCTGGGCCAACGTTGATGAGTTGGGAAGCTTTAGTTCACTCTTGTGAAGACCTTGTTTTTCTGTGTGTATCATACATGTAATACCTTTGTAATCTTACACCAATCATCAAATATCTTTTCACGTACAATAGTCAAGTGTTGTTTAATGTGACTCACGGGAATCTTGCTTTTGTACTCGTCTGTATGTATAAATCATATACAATATTCAAATTTACATACAGCACCTTTAGTCCTATTGTTCCTTCCTAGACAGTGGCACAATTGAGGTCACAATCGGGACTAAACACCCAAAATGTGCCTAACTTACAACCTCCATAGGCCTGAAAACTATTTTTGGCATTCAGCCCTATTTTCTCCTTTTTTGGGGTTGACAGTGGAAAGCTACAGTGATATATTGTAAAGGGATCTTTTCCCAGAGGACAGTGAAGCAAGCGGTCGTAGCACCCTCTGTTAGCGATGGTCTGTCTGGTCTGCCAGTTTCCCTCTGGATGCCAGGAGTAGGCCACCAGGAAAAGTAGGGATTTTCAGATGGGTGGTCTGAGTCAGTCGCCATGCACACAGGGGTTTGGTGTCTCCAGCAATACTCTCCCATGATAGTGAATGGAAGGAGATTCCTACTCTGCCACCCGATGACTCAGCTGGTTTGGGTTGGAATGGTATGGAGGAGGAATTGCTTTGAGCTCTTTTTTTGTTTGTTTGGGAATTGTGGGCAGTGGGGAAAATAAATATATATTTCCCGTTCTGTAGGCCTATGTGTTTTTAGTGTTTAGAAGATTTTGTCTGTTCAAATATTGTGTAGCAGGCTGGGAGGATTTTGGAGGAACAAGTGTCTTCTCACAGTACGAACAGTCACTCTGTCAAACCAAGTGTTTATCCACGTGTCTGTCTGTTTACGTCTGTCAGATTCTCCAACTCAGCCAACATCTCACTGTTTTTATAATGTAAAGGATATATACAATACAGAATAAAGTTTGTCAGGGACTACAGTATTAACTATCCTTAATACATGGGAGGGTTTCCCTATAACTACTGTGGCGCACCATCTGTCATTTTCAAATGTTGTGTGTGCGTGTGTGTGCGCGCGCGTGTGTGTGTGTGCGTGTGCGTGTGCGTGTGTGTGCGTGTGCGTGCGTGTGTGTGTGCATGCATGCATACGTATGTGCATGCATGCTTGAAAGAGAGACAGAGAGAGAGAGAATAATACTTGCTTCAGTTATTGAATGGCCAGTATTTGTTTAAAGGGTCCCACGGTATTTGTTACCGTCCACAGAACCGCAATTAATTAAATAGATCCACTTTAGGCACAGAATTGGATTTTTTGGAAGGATGTGCAGTGATTTAACAGCCAACACCTGGGAATAGAACATGTTTTATGGGCCATTGCTAGCAGCACTCGGCTAACTGGTTAGCTAATTTGACTCACTGTTGAGCAAGCTATAGCCAGTAGGGTCAGCCGTCCCTATAGCCTTTCCGAGTCTGTGTCCTTCTGTTTTTTGTTTCTATGTACAGCATCTTTGTGACAAGTTCTCTGTAAAAAACGTACGCTATACAAATAAAAGTGATTTGATTTGATTAAACTCGTGAATTTAACTTAGCCTACTGTGAAATTTCCTAATGCAGCGATATTAACGCGCCCACCACTCACTCTGAAAGCCAAGTGCAATCTGGGTGGTTGCAAGTACCCAGGGCCGGGCAGGCTGGATATGCAAATAGGTTACCATTGATTGGTATATTAAAATGAGCTCCTTTTCAATGTCGAAAAGACAGACAATTCTAACGGCTTGTAAAAGAGGTTGGTCTGTTTGCCCATTGCTCATTCTTAAAATGACTAAAAGCACCCAATTCAGATCTGTCTCATCTGTGAAAATGCTAATTCGATGCCTTAAGTGCACAAACATGAAAACATGCAGGGAAACAATATGGGACCTTTAATATACGTTTTGGTAATACAATTCATAAATTGTTGTTGCTAATCAAGAGTCCCAAATTATCAATTTGCTCCAACTCCCATTTATATACTTTAATTGCTGACGTTCCTTCGTTATCTCACAATGGCACCTATAAATGTGTCTTGTTCTAAGCAGGAAACTCGCACACAGCTTCCAGAGTAAAAACACTTACTCTGAAAGGCCTTTGGGATCATTAAAGATTTTTGTAAAATATCCTAGCTGGGGTGATTTATTTTTAAACACACTGCAGTCAAGTCCCCAGCTCTGCGTATGTTGGGAGCTGTCCAAGGGCATAAACTCACTTCCATTTAGCTTCAATAATGGTTGCTAGGGACATAATGTATTGACTAAACATCCTATTTGCAGCCGTTTTGAATATGGAGTTGAATTGTCAAAGCCAGGCAACTCTGACAGAATAAGTACGGTAGTGTGAATATGGTTACATTGCTTCCCCCAGAGGTGCAACTTTTAAAGTGGGGTAACCCTTTGAATCCTATTGAATCAGCTGCACTCGTGGCTTTCTTGCTACCTACGGAATAATACCCTATTATGGATATTATTCAATAGCTAGCAATACATAATGCCATATGTTATGTCTCACTGTGATCAATTAGGTTTTTTTCTTTGGATCATACACATCAATCTGTCTTTCAGTCCTCACTTTCCTAGGGTGATTAATAACAATTACCTGCCTTCTGGCATATTGCAAATTATGAAATCTTTGCCTGTGGAAACCTGATTATCTGAGAATGATCATTCTCACACAGAGGTATTTTTTCTGGAAATGTTCTGATAAAAATCATATAAAGCTGGCCATGTGATGTGTGTCAATATAGTAATTCAAGAGATAAACAAAAAAGTCAATTTGATACAGCATTTCACACGGTGAATCTGATTATCTCTTCGATTTGCTGTGCTTCAACGATACTCTGAATTGTGTGGGATGATAAAATTGTAATGTTCTGTTAACAGTCTGCAATAATATTGTGTGCATATGCTGCACACCAGATGATATCACGGAATATATTATTATTATCATTTTATAATATCATCATTATATCATACTAGTGCAGTGCCCGTTCAAAACGTGCCCGATTGCTTGGCCCCCCGGTATTGCTGCTTGCAGGTTTATCGAGAACCGCTCATCAAATCAGCTTCACACTCGACACTGCACTTCCTTGGGTCCTGAGCAATACACCCACCAATTGAAATACAGACACACAGCAGACACACGGACAGGATTTCTGCCTTTATAGTTCGATCAACAATTTTGTGCTTGTCTTCCCTGTCCCCCAGCCAAAAACAAAGTTGTCCCTGGTAGGATGAACAAATCACATTGTATTGTGATGTAGAAGACATTTTAGCATCACGTCAATGATCAATGGTGATCATTTTGTTTTCCTCATATGCCTCCCCCCACTGTCTTACTGTAGTAAAGTAATAGACACATTATTAATTATCTTTATCAGCTTATTAGTTGCTGTGTCCTGAGTGATGTAATTAAATCTTATCGTTGACATGAATGGGCATATGCTGGTATAACCTGGCACTATGGTATGGTGGTTCAGTGGGTGTTAGTTACCACAGAGTTGTGTGTTTCACTTTATTCAGTTACGTTTCTCAGCTATATAAAGTGATAATTCAGTATGTGAAAAATGAAGCTGCTGTAGTGTATAGAAATAATCCAAAATTTTACCTCAGCGAAGCACATTAATAGACGATGTCAATGATAACAAAACATTCAATATGCTCAAGCAGTTGTCCTATTTTGAGTACTTCAGCGCTCGAGTACTCCTGTCCAGCCCAAGGCAGGAATATTACGGACCACATAATGCAAACTGGAATTCACAGACTGCTGTGTCATATGTCATTTTATAAATATGCCTAATTCAGAAACCCCAGCACTAAAGGTGGTAGAGCTGGTGCAATGTGAGTTCCAGCACAGGGTTTTCTGCATGGCTAATATGTGAACACGCGTGGCTTGGTAAAAAATAAACATGCATTCGATACACTGTTATTGGAAGGCTCGTGGAGACACTGAGACCCATCTTAAAAGGCATCAATCACGCGGGCGGTCAGACAGCCTCTGCCGTTTGGTTTTAACAGCGAGGGAGGCCCGGCTGGCCCAAAGCACTCTCCATCCGCATCAGGGGGAGGAAAGAAAAAAAAAAACCTGCGTGAGCGGGAAGCACACAGTCGCTAGCGGGGGGCGGCCCGGGGTGGAAAACCGTCGTGCCCCGAAAGCGCGGAGCTCCAGATCGCGCGGGCTTGCCAAAGAAAACTGCGGTCGGAAGAGTCTGCTAATAGAGCATGATGCATGTCACCTGAAACTAGAATCATCTGGAACCGAGAAACCACAGCGGCAGACGTCTCGCTGAACATATCGGAGAACCCGCCGGTGGCCTCCGTCCAGACCGTTTCCATCAGCGTCCTCGTGTCCGTCGCGTGCCTGGATGTCCATATAGAACTGCAAATGGACGGCAGCATTAGAACCGTCGGGGCCGACTGCTTTTGGGCCTGTGTTCACTTAGCTGCGGTTCACTCAGCAGAAGAAAAAAAAAACTGTAAAACAAAGACTAGTTTTAGATGTAGAATATGAACAGCGATTACCCATGCTGAATTGGTATTTGGGCGGCGTGGAATTCCCTCGTCACTCAAATGGACCACCCTCTCTACCGTTGGACCCCAACTTGCAATGCCTGCTTTAATGCCAGCACTTTCGAGACTGTCCTCTTTTTTCTAAAATATCACATATCCCTCACCCTGAGCTGCAGATTATTCCGGCCCGGGCCCCCTCGCCCTGATCTGCTGACCGCTCCAGTCATGCCCCTCGCCCCTGAGTTTGCAGACTGCTCCAGTCCTGTCCCTCCCCCATTGCCCCTGCCTTGACGCAACCGCTGAATTGAACATTTTACATCCTTTTCTTTGGACTTTCTACTACCAGCTAGTTTTATTAGATCCATCATTACAGTCTATTATCATCCATTCCACCTTTAGTTTAAACCGGGGCCGGCCAGCGAAGGATGGGCACCCCCTCTCTAGCCAGGTTCCTTCTGAGATTTTTTCCCACTGGGGAGTGTTTTTTCTTCCCACCGTGGAGTTTTTTTTACCTCGTTTTGCTGGTTGGGGGTTAAGGCCTGGTTTTTTGCTCAATTTTCCTTCTGTTTCTCTGCGCAGCGTCTTTTTGACAGTTCTCTGTAAAAAAGCGCTATACAAATAAAAATTTAAATTGAATAAAAGTGCTCTGCACTGGTTACAGCATCCTGTCCAGTCTAATTCATTTCAGCCCCGATATGAAAAATTCCTGTTCATTGCGTAATATGAATTAGCTCGACCCACACAATGTGCTCCGCTCGTCGGACAGACTGTCTCTTTGCTCAAGCTTTAGTTTATCCCCTGTTGTGGATGCATTTCCACTACTGAACACGCTGCATGAAAAGCTGGGTTTACAGGGCGGACACTACAGCGCCCGAATCCGAAAAACGGACTGCGCCTGGCCGTTTGCGGATGCACGTCTGCCATTCAGAAACAGGCATAGTGTTGTGCCCGGAAGTGTTCTTGTCCAGAAACCTGCCATAAATGGCCATCCGCTTCTGCTAATTGGGAATATCCAGTGTCCAGAAATCCCCGATCACATAGGTGGCCAGGGAGTGTGCAGAGGTTTCTGGAAATATACGTATCAAACACGGGAAACTACCATGCACGACTGACTGACCGTGGCAAATTTCGCTGGAATTTAACAGGATGGATATCTTCCAAGAAACTCCTCTTTTCATGCAGCGTAAGTTCAAATATTATGGCAAACCATACTGTATCTCAAGACTTAATTCACCGTGTACAAAGCAAGACTTTTCCCCTTGGTTTACGTAAATGCACTGTTATGGAACAACAGCAGTTATGGAAAAATCATATTTAACGAGATACAACTGAAATTCTGCAGCACACCAAAACTGCCACTCCCTGAAGAGTGGAGTCATGCAGGAGTGTAGGGTGAGACCTTCTCGTCCATTTCGAGAGCCTCCTGTTAGCGTTCCTAATTTATTTCCTTTCTTTCTTTTTGGAAAAGAAGGTGACTCCAGACTGCTGCTTGCCAGCGCTAGCACATTCTTGACAGGCAGTGGGTGAGGAGGAGATAAATAGTGTCAATAAAAGCCATTAAAAGGACCACAACAGTCTCCGGTCATTGACTTGGAGCGACGGATGATTATCTTGAGGCGTGACAGGTGGCTTGACAGAGGTCTCTCTCCCTCGCTGGCTTCAGTGGCACAGTAGCATTGTCGTATTGACACTTCCCAGATAGCACCACACAGCTAATGAGTATCCACCTTCCCTCCTGTCTGCTATTTGTCTCCTTGCTGTCCAATCTCTCTGTCACAGCATGGAGACTACCTATCTTCCCACCAGAGCCATTAGGATGGCTGAACTGCCACATTTGGGAAGCAGTGGGAGTCACGAGAGAAGGGCTTTCCCACCAGCATAAGTAAAACCTGATATTAAAAGAAAATAAACAGTCAAGGAAACAATGAAGGGCCCCATTTACACAGCTTCCGGATACTTGACTTGCATTTATTTGCTGTTTATGGCCATTAAACTGGAGGTCAATATTTCCAATGTGGCCATCTACATACAGTGTTACAGTTGACATTTCATATATGTAAGTGCAAAACAATTATTTAAAGGACAGGATGTGTGCATATAATCATATATATATATATAGTTCTTATTTTGAAAGAATTAATGATAATATCAGTTGGCAGAAAATGTGGGGATGAGCTGGTGAAACAACAGATAATTAGATGCACCATATCTCAAGTGGAATAATAACCTTTCGAGTTATAATGGTAATCTCCAGCACTCTTCAAGTGTTGGGCATGTTGCTGTGAGTCATTGGGATTGTACCTACTAATTAAACAACATTTTCATTTTTATCAAGTAAAGTACTAATGAGCGTGAGGAGGATTTGGCCTTGTTTGGAGCTAAACCATGTCTCAAGAACCTATAACTGATTTCCTTTTCGCATACCGTATTCCAGCAAAGTCACCAATGTCAGCTGTAGTTCTATTGTCTATAGGAGGGTTAGGGATAAAGTTTGAAGATTGTGTGAGTGTGTGTGTGTGTGTGTGTGTGTGTGTGTGTGTTGTGTGTGTGTGTGTGTGAGAGAGAGAGAGATTGCAGATGTTGAAGGATATTTCTAACCTTCTGAAGTGTATTCTTGATTTTACAATCACAAACTCTTTCGACAAGAACTGCAGCCAGTACATAACAAACTTCAAACAAAAACATGGTCAAGTTGGTCATGATATACATATGCACCCAAACGCACACACGCACATAAAGGGGCCTTCGCTGTGTGACATAAACTGTTGTATTTTTCTTCTACACATTGTAGAAAGGTGTCAAGGCCACACCTTTGCCCCGGAGCAATCCAAGCAATGGTGTTTCTAGTACAACTCTGTGTTTTGAATTTTTATTTCAAGAGAAGCAGGCATCTGAGGTCCTTTCTTTGTCAATTACTGTGTTGCTTTTGAAGAAATGAAACATACCAGAATTATGCAGCTAAAAACATTGAGGTAATTACTATGTCCTATTTTGAAAAGAATACATATGAAAGCAACCAATTAGCATGCCGAGGTAACCAAAAATAACACAAGGAAATAGAATACCTTCATTAGTCAACATTAAATATTGGGTCTGAAGGAAAATGCAGGAATCCCACAAATATCAAGGTCTTTCAGATTAATTTTAATAAGATTAGTGTTAGTCACAAGACCATTTGGGAGAAATCAGAATGTTTATAAGTGTATGAACACTTCCTGATCATTTAAAAAAATATATTTCATTTGCTGAATGACTCATTTTCTTGTGAATTCCTCTAGAGAGGCATTTCATGAAGCAGTTCTGAAACATTGAATGGCAACTGCAGCCTGAAGTATGGATATGAGTAATGCAATATTAAAAAAGTAAAATAAACTAAAAAACAGGGGGGAAACATGCAAACAGCTATGACAAAATGTAGAACTTCATGTAACTTGCATGTTTTAGTTGACTTGTTTTGACTTGAATTAAATCAACATTTATTCTTAACTCTGATTGACAAGTAAACATAAATGTTAGACTTTTTCCTTCACAAACAGTGCAGCAAATTAGTTACAGTGAACTTTCCCAAACTGTGACTGGAATGGGAAAAGAAAAAATCTTGCTTTTAGTTGTTAGTCAAAGTCAAACAAAGGTTAATTGCATGTCTTGAATCTCCGCATTCTGAGTGACAATATCAGTAAGTTTAAACAAAAAGAGCACTGTGCACCATGGGTAGTGCTAAACATATACCAGTTATGTTATTTATGAAACATCCATCATGTAAAACTAATTTCCTTTTCACTGAAAACAAACAGCTATTTGTTAGCACAAAGGCAGAAAGGCAGGCATTTGGTTGTCGTGCGTACAGTACACTTATGTGTACACTTATAGTACTTATGGCTCAGACATATTTCACCATTGACACACAGAAAAATTACTCTGCCCTATATTCTCACAAAGCATCCCCTTTTTTCTCTGTATTTCTCAAACATATTCACAGATATAGGTACAGATTCATAAATATAAGCATTTTGTAATACCTTTGTAATAATTTAGTGACAGCAGTGATACTAATATATAATAATTAATAATAACTAAACTAATACATAGTATAACTGCAAATAGTGCACGTGTGTGCACATGTGGTTCTCAGTCTTTAGTAAATGATTAACACAACACGTCTGTGTATTCTGTATCTGTATTTATATCTGTGAATATGTGTAAGTGAGACAGAAAGAGAATGGCTATTTTGTTTAGATTCCCCTTTTACACCGGCAAATGCAGAGATTAAAAAAAAAATTGGGTATTCATGTCTGGGCCAGTGAAACACCAATCAAATATATAGTCTAAAATTATAATAATTATATTATAAAATATAATTATATCCAATTATATTTCAGCTTTTTGAAAGATTACTATGTAAAATGTAACCTTTTTGAAAAGTCTTGTTTGACAGTTTGTTTCAACTTGCTTACAACAGTTATGGCTATGAAAACAAAGGCCAATGAGCAAGTTTGCCATATGTGTGCCTAACAGCAGACAAAACAGTTTTTATTTTTAATGGAAATCCCATTGTTTTACTTCAAATCTCTATCCTATCTCAAAACTCCAGCATTTTCCATTAAAACAAATGTGAAATGCACAATTATGGTTTAATTAAGTAGTGTTTAATTAACTTCATCTGCCTCCCATTTTTACCTTGATGACGTACGCCCACTCAGATATTAAATATTCCCCCCGGGGTCTTATGAGAGCGGCCTGCAAATCAGACGTCTTGCCACTGCCCTTTACAAAGAGATGTGTATATTTTTGGTTATTAATTATTACTGTTATTTTTCTTTTGTTCTTTGCGCGATGCCAATGTCATGTTGTGCGGGCGGGTCAGCAGAGAGACTCGTGTCCTCGGTGTCCATGTTTCCTCTCCTGGCGAGACAGCGGGACACGCTTCATTAATCCCTCCCCAAAGACAAGGTGTCACTTAACAAACCCCTCAGTACAGCCTCAGAGAAGGTCAATGTGCAGCTCGCTGAGACTCCCCTGGTTTTCTCATGGAGAGAAAAAAGAGAACTTTCCACAGTGAGATGCCTTTAATGAGCTTATTATGGCAAGGAATACAACCCTTGTAATATACTGTAGCTGCTTATCCGAATGTTGAAACTGGGAGCAGCTGGAAAGGAGTGGTTTGGTGCATTGGCTAATGGAACACAATATGTCAGTGATGGGAATCTAACCTTACAGCACAAACGGTTAATTAGTTAGATTTTATTTACTGTATAGGCCTATATGGTGTATGAGATATATATATATACAGATCCTTTCCAAAAAAATTTGAATATCATTGGAAAAGTTTTTTTTTTTCCATAATTCCATTCAAAAAGTGAAACTTTCATAGATTATAGATTCATTACACACAAAGTGAAATATTTCTAGCCTTTATTTGTTTCATTTTTCATAATTTTGGCTTACAGCTCCAGAAAACCCCCAAAACAGTATTTCAAGAAATTAGAATAGTGTGTCGAAAATCAGCATTTAGTTATTTCAGAGAATGAGTGGAGTGGCTTGACTCGAGGAATCCGACAGTTGTAGCCCATGTCCCGGATACGTCTGTACGTGGTGTTTTTGAAGCACTGACTCCAGCCTCAGTCCACTCCCTCTTGCATCTCCGCCAAATTTTGGAATCGTCTTTGCTTGACAATCCGCTGAAGCCTACGGTCATCTCTTTTGCTTGTGCACCTTCTCCTGCCACATTTTTCCCTTCCACTAAACTTTCTATTGATATGCTTGGACACTGCACTCTGTGAACAGCCAGGCCTCCCTTAGCGATGACCTTTTGTGACTTACCCATCTTCTGGAGGGTGTCAATGATGGTCTTCTGGCCAATTATCAAGTCTGCAGTCTTCCCCATACTGAACCAAACTGAGATAAACTTTGCAGGTGTTTTGAGTAAATTATATGATAGTGTGACACTCAGTCTAAAACATTCATTCTCTGAAATAACTGAAGTAAATGCTGATTTTCGACACACTATTCTAATTTCTTGAAATACTGTTTTGGGGGTTTTCTGGAGCTGTAAGCCAAAATTATGAAAAATGAAACAAATAAAGGCTAGAAATATTTCACTTTGTGTGTAATGAATCTATAATCTATTGAAAGTTTCACTTTTTGAATGGAATTATGGAAAAAAAAAAAACTTTTCCATGATATTCTAATTTTTAGGAAAGGATCTGTATATATATAGTATAAGAGTATAAGTGTATGTAAACAAATGCATCCATCTTAAAATTAAAAGTAGATAAAGTCACATACTCCCCTTACAGATAAGTATCGAGAAGCCCCTGTCTCCACACGCTCTCCAAACACCACACAAACACACACACACACACACACACACACACACACACACACACACACACACACACACACACACACACACACACACACACACACACACACAAATGGGCAGTCAGTTCCTGCTAGATCCACCGAAGGATCCAATGACTGATAAAAGCAAGTTGCTCGAGCCTTCCCAGATCAGGCCTTTTAATTACCCCAATATGCAATGGATAAGAGCCTCTTAATGGACTCCTCATATCAGAAGGGTAACATGCCCCTGCACAAGGCAGAGCTGAGAGATTGATCCATGTAGCAGCCCTATCTGATGGCTCAGGCCCTGTTATGCGACGCTCCACCAGACCTCGCTCTTAGTATCTTACCACTTCCTTCTTTCCATGACTTCAGTCCAGATAAGTACGCCTAACTGCTAACATGCTCTGTCCCCTCCCCCCGCAAGGCAAACACCTTTTTTCAGTGCACTCCTGTGGGTATATTCTCAGCTTTTTGTCTTCGTTTCTAAATTAAAAATTAAAAACTTAAATGGTCTCAGTTCGCACTATCAAGTTTGGCTTGAGTGATACTTTTTTTTTTTTAATCAAAAGTCTATCAACCACTTTATAGTGATAATTCTATATAGATTTATTTTTTGACAGATTATTTCGAATGATCCTAGAAGGAATTCTTGAATCTGTTTGAAAGATTTGGCTCCGTCAAGAGGCCACTTATGTTTCTGGGCATCCATGTACAAGAGCTCAGTCCGCGGAGGATCACGTGCTATTCACTTTATTATGTTTATATGTACTGTACAGCTGAACATCTTCCAGGTCAGAGACAGGATATGGAGACTGGCATTCAACTCAAATCCAATTTTATTCATCTGCCTAAATATGCTACCAGGCCTGCCAAGCAAGTTTCCCAACGTCTATGCCTATTGCTTACATATGAGTCCTCACTATAAGTATGAGTCCTCACTATAAGTATGAATATGTGTGTGAAGTGAAAGCAAATATGGAGTGTATTTTAATTTGTTTCACTTATTGTTCTTAAATTAAACAATAACTTACCTTGTATCCCATGGATTTGTTATATCTAAATCCATGGCAGGACCATACAGTGAAAAAATTCACATTATTGTCCTGCTCCCATCATGCTGCTGAATTTGATGCAATATGTACCTTTAACCAATACAAATGATAAAGCTTTTCAGCATGAAGGATACATTGAGAAGATTCCAGGATCATGCACTAAATTCCCAGGAGAAACAAGCCCGCCTCAGAATGTGAGACATGCAGTAAAGGCCCATGATGCCTTTAACAGTGAGGCAGTAAACAGCAACCACTCGCCAAGCACTGTCAGCAGGTGGCAGCCATTCAAAGGTCAAAGGGCAAGTACTGTCACATGCAGCAAATAGTTCAAGTAATAGCTGACAGGTGTTCCCAGTGTCAACACTGTGACCTTGCTCCTCCAGGTACTTCATACTCCATAGAAAGGGACAAGGACACCACACACGGGGAGATATCCATTTAGAAAAATCCTACTATCTAATATGGACACGTTTTATTGTCACTTTTCATAGCTAACATTCATTAATATGAGCGTATTAAAACACTAACATAAAAGACTATGAAATAAATCTCAACCAATGACCAATTTTACAAATGAGGTCAAAGGCAAAGTGCATAGAGCTACTCAGGGTAGCACAAATAGGCCTGAGTAAATTCACCTTTGACCTCTCCCTATATTAAAAAACCCTGAAACAAATAACTGAAATTCAGAATGGACTCTGGCCAGGCCTTTGAGATTTATATCTTTTAAGCGAAGACTGCCAATTTTGTCATCTCTAAAAAGGACTTGGCGTGTGAGTAAAACTGCACACAATGGACAACACTTTGACAACAAACTACCAAGCCGACATTATAACAGGGTATACCTAAATATTAAGAACAATCCTTCATCATTTCCTGTAACGGGCGGAAGATTGAGCACCACCAAAATTTCTAGGAATACACTCTATCCAACTTGACTTCATAATTACAATGTTATAGAACAGCCGTCTAGACATACTTTATTTTTATTCTGGGAAATAAACATTTATTCTTTATTCTGGCTTCTGGGGAATTTACAGCAGGGACACTGAAGAAACATCAGCTCATGACAAAATTTTGGAATACATTTTTGAGATCCAAACATCTCAACTGATGCACAGTTAGCATGTTCTTCTGGGAGCAAATGGCTATTTATCCTGTTGAATTATCATCAACAGGGCTACCACTTCCACTCCATGTAATCAGTAACTCTAGTCCAAAATCCCAAGGGGCCTGGTGGCATGAAGCCATTGCCATGATGACAGGACTCCCTGGCTCAGTTTTGATGTGGGGCTTAAAATAGATGGTCAGCCGGGAGGACTCCTGTGGGTCTGGATGGAGACGGTTATGGTGCCGGGGAAGCTGTCTGGGCAAGGAGCTCACGGCTGGCTCACGGGTTCTGGACGCGGCCACATAACCGGGCATGGGACCGGGACAAGCAGCCCCTGCGAATCGCATCGAGGCTGCGGTCACTCCTTCTACGGTCACTCCTTCTACGGTCAGTCCTTTCTTTCTTCGCTGACATCCCCTGTCCATGCGGGATGCGCTGTCATTCAAAGGGAGTTTATTCATAGTCTGGATAAACATGCAGGCCTCAAAGTTTCCACAGTCCCTGTGTCAGACACGCATGACATAATGGAACAATAACACATTCTGTAAATTATTCTGCATCGTCTCATAGTAGAATTGGTCTAGCCGAGCATCATAGCATTACAAGCAGAGTAGCAGAGTGGCCGAGTTAGACAGTGATAGCCGTTAAAATTTACATAGAATGGGCATTTGGATAAAACCCTTTTTAATAAAAGTGGAAACTACTTTTCCAGCCTGTTTTCAGTCTTTGTGGCATTACAAATCATTCAGCACACTTATGTAGCAAGAGTCATTGTGCTAATTATGTATTTATTAGCAACCTCAATAGCAATTGCACCTCCATATCAGTAAATGCTCATATTATTTTTATATTAATAAGAATTTGTTGTGCCAATTAGAGTGCAATCATGTCATCTGACCTTGATATACCTAATTACAAATCAATAAGTCTATAATTATATGTTATTTTTGTTGTGGCTTGTGAAATATTTTTAAAAGTTTAATAAAAAAAATAAAAAAACATTTTCCTTACTGGTTCTGCATATGTTTGTGTTATGTCTGGATTACCTTACAAATAGGCCATATCTGAATGGATGTATTTTAAACTTCAGAGAAAAAAGGTTACTTCTTTTAGAAGTAAGTTTATGTGTTGTATTTGAATGTTTTTTTTTTCAAGTTAATTGGATAAATTATTTAATACCTGTATTCTCACTAATTTTCAACAACAGCTCTGATGAATGTTTGCATGACTGACACATTTTTCTTGATATTTCCTTGAACACTTTTTTTCATTGCAAAAAATCAACGTGTCTGAGTTTGTGTGTTCTGAAAATGTTTTCCCTGCCAGACTTGTAAAAATATTCTCAGGTATGCAAATCATTGCAAAAAATATCTTCCACAGCAACAAAGCTTCAAGAAGATCTGTGTAGCAGGTCTCCGATTTTAGTCTCAAAAAACAGAAGCTTTCTGTGAAGGATTCCTGCCTCACTAAATGTAAACAACTGTGCTTATCAGACTGTCTGGGACTGGGTCCCCATTACCTAACACTGTGATGTACAGTATCTCTATGTAGGTTCTGGTGAAGGTTATTGTTTAGCATGGATACATGAGCAACTAGTGAAATGAACAATGAACATGAACAATACAACTTTTGTATATAGCACTGAATAGTCTAGATCAGGCTATGCTGTGCTTGGTATCAATGGAAAGAGTAGCTTCTCTAGTTTCATACGACACCCAACATGACGGAGTGGAGCGAACAGTTTATGTGTACCATTTTGACTGTCCCTTATATTTATACGGCTTTTATTTTGTAACTAAAATATTGAAATTATTGCCTAACAATCATTGTTTGGACAAAATTCACTTTGAGTATTTTGGTAGCGTTAAGGCCTCATCTTTTAGAAACATTTGAAAAAAAAGACCACCACAACATTTTAACGTTTTACAATTTATGGTACCGTTCTACTAGACCCGGTACAGGGTCTGTCAGGCTCAAAAGGTTAAACTCTTTAAAAAGTTCTGTTTATTTGTGTACAAACTCAAATCATCTATCAGTTGTCTGCTGTTACGGTAGATATATGTGGCTTCTGAATAACAATAAAATTAAATTAATTGGCTGTCCACTGAGTCTCCAAGAAGTTGGCTTGATCTGACAGAGCTTTTGATCTAACATCTAACCAGGGGTGGGTAGAGTACCCAAAAACTGTACTTGAGTAAAAGTATGATTACTTTATGGACAAAGTGCTCATGTACAAGTAGAAATAGCTTTCACCGGAACTACTTGAGTTAGATTACTAAAGTAGCTTGTAAAAAATCTACTCAAGTAGTAGTCACATTTCAAGTTACTTTTAAATGAACGCTTATCATTCAACCAGAATGGAATCAATCATTAAAAAGTTTATGATTTAAATTTTAAATTCCTGCCCAACTTAAAATAACTGTAATTATAGACAGAATTAAATTAATTGGCTGCAAGGTTTTATTTCTTGCAGTTGTAACACTAACAAAAACATGTTATTTGTAGGGTACACATGTAACCTTCAAAATGTTCCCTTTCATTTGGTAGATATCATTAAACTGAGATTATGATAAACATTGAATGAGCTCTCCACATGGTAAATTGCTGTCTGAACAAAAAACGTGTTCAACGTACAAAAGTGGCAAGTTACTCATGCATAGCCTACAAAACACTGTCTGTAAGTAATGAATAACAAACTTGCAAAAACTAGGCCTGCTGTTAAAAGTATTGATGTCAAAATGAGGCCAAGTTACAACCAACAATATTGCCTATCGTAGCTCACACTAATTAAACTAGCTCTATTTCCTAAATGATTTAATGTAACTTGGCCCTGTGTTTTTTTCATCTTACCATCTCAAGAGAATGTGGTCATTCAAATACTTTTTATATTTGATGTGTAGCTAATGTGCAATCATTTGTATTTGTACTTCAGAAGCCAGAAGTTCCTCGTTAATGTGCATCCTCCTTTTCTTCCAGTTGTTCTCGTAGCACATGAATTCTTTGTGCTGTAGGTTACAACAAGACAAATGCCTAGCCTGGATAGGCTGAATGGCCTGTTCTTGTCATTATCTAGGCTATTCTTAAGTTCTTGTGTTCTAGAAGTCGGAAACAGAGGTTTTGTTTAATGCATATGTGCAACTTTGATGTTACTTTGGCAAGCTAAATACCACTGAGTGGGCGCTCTCTTTTATATGCCCTATGCAATTTTACAAGCCTCATTTATGGGTCCGACCCTGAACAGCACAATTTGGTAATTTTGTTTTCTCCGAAAGGAATGCACACCGCTTGCACATTCATTCAAGGGCAATGTTTTTTCTGCATACACGGGCTGGCCAAATTTCCTCAAATGTTCACATCTACCAGCATTCAAGTGTCTCACACAGTAAGCAAAAATATTTTCTCATTTTAAGGAACATGCTTTGTGATATTTTTTGTCACCCTGAGAAGGCCCTCTCTGTATAGAGAGGTGAGAGTCAAGATAAACAGGCGGTCCTTTCCCTTACAAACGGGACATTCCATGTGAATTTGGACAAAAAAAAATCCCTTGACGTCTCAGACTTTGCATAAATGTTCCACAAAGAAACATCCTATGGAGGAAGGATGATTGACACATATACAGTGAGCACCATAATTCATTGGACAGTGACACAATTTTTGTTATTTTGGTTCTGTACTCTAGTACTTTGATTTTGAAAGGATACCATGACAATGAAGTGCAGACTGCCAGCTTTAATTTGAGGGCATTTTCATCCATATCAGATTATCCGTTTAGAAATTATAGAACCTTTTGTTTGTACACCCCCCCCCCCCCCCCCCCCCCCCCCCCCATTCGGGCATCAAAAAATATTGGACAGTTTAACATAATGTAGAATAAAGTAATATTTTTTTTATATTTGGTCGCATATCCTTTGCATACCATGACTTCCTTTAAACAAAAGCATATATTGCAGCGTCTGAAAGAATCCTGTTATGTGTACTTGTGTACTTTCCCCTAGATTGTGAAGTGTTGAAATGATTTGATACTATATTTAACGGCAATATATTTTCACAATATTCCATTACTATAAGAGTTAGTTTGACCCCTAAAGACAAGCGGGTGTGAACCCTGTGCTTTAACATGGGACATGGAGACCCCTTCCACTTGGAATAATCTCACGATGCACTGCCGTATCCAAGCAACCATGACATTATAGAATTGAATTATTATTATAATAATAATTCTTTATCACAGTAGCCTGTGTTTTGGGTTTCAGGGCTGCATGTACTACATGTACTACATGTACTGCAAGGACTTCAATATTTTATTCTTAGCAAACGGTGATAACACATCATATGTCATGCCAACGTGTTATTAAAATGCATTGCTACTAGAAGTGTTTATATGTCACAAGGGGGGAAAAACTGTTCTAATTATAATTACAATTCTAATTAGGTATAAAGCCAAGAACTCTGAAATGCAAGCAATATTTAATGAATATATTAATATTTATTTTCTAATAATATATAATATATAACAATAAAAATACTATACAGATTTCTTAATTGTTTAACCCTGTATGGACCACACCTGCAATATCAGTTTTCCAGATTGTTCATGACGTGGACATTCTTCAGTGTGTCGTCAATTGTCGCAGGGAGCACCTAAGAGCTTTCACGAGACACCGAAGACCATGATGTAACCGTCCTGTGAATCACCTGATCAGGGCGATGTAATCCCTGTTCTCTTATTTGCTCTCGGAGGATTGTTTGGTGAGGTTACTGGATTCCTTTGAGTTAGTCTGAGAGAGAGGCCTCTGAAGTTGATGAGGTAAGGAGGTTTATGACCTTAGAACACCATGTCAGTGTATGTCAGTCTCCTGGAGTTCAAAGCCAGACTGGCTGAGTCCACAAGGAAAAATAACAAGGCACTTTGAGGTCGATTTACTAAGATCCCAAATAAGGGGTATTTTGCGTGCGCAGCCAAAGTGATCAACTAAGAGTCATTATGTAAATGACCCCAGCCGCAAACAGCCATATTTAAATGAGATTTTAAAAAAATTTTGCGTGTTTGGAATGGATACACTGTAAAGAAATATCTCGTAAAAAAATGGTGGTAACAGTTTTACACGGTGATTTTGTACACGCAAACCTTTACTGAATCGACCCCTTCATTGCTATACAGCAATGCTATTCTGGAAGCCTATTTAAGTAGGCTTATATATTCAGAGGACATGTGTGTGTGTGTGTGTGTGTATATATATATATATATATATATATATATATATATAGGTTATAGGTTCATCCAGAGGATAACAAAAAAAAAAAAGATCAGCAGCATGTTATAGAAGTATTGTCTAGAGCAAAACTGAAAAAATATGGGAGGACAAAGTGTTCTTCTTTTTGAGATTGCTGCCATCACTGTTGTTTCATATAGCAGTTGCTGCTGTTATAATTATTGCTATGGAGTGTGTATTTCTGAATTAACAGCTCAGTTTGAAGTTGTACAAGTTTGTTGTTCACTGCAGGACAGCAATTCTCAGAGGCCCGAAAAACGAGGGTGTGGGAGGGAGGGGTGGCGGTGCTTGTCTGGCCACAATAATTCTGCCGTCCAAGTCCTCGTTCTTATGTGGCCACCACCACAACCGCTGCTGCATTCCTGTATCTACAAACATGTTGACCAAACGGGACTCATCAATCTAGAATATTCCACTACCCTGCTATTTAAAATCCTAATGGTTTCACTTGCTTTCCCCTAACCACCTGCCAGTTAGCCGGGTGTGTTTTTCATTTAGTTTCTCAAGTGCAGCGAGGCCCGTGCTCAGCGTCCTTTGGGGACCTCTCCGAGTTGAATCTCTTTGTGTCCAAAGACATTGGGCCTCGTTTAACATTGTTGCGTACGTTCAAATCTGATCGCAAACTGTGCGTACGACCGTTTCTATGCAAAATTCCGGATTTATCAAAATAACCGCGAGCGTACGGTACGATGAAATCTCACGACGGTTCTTGACTTTGCATATACTTTTTTTTCCAATGGCAAGGCAGCGACATTGCATGCAATGAACAGCGAGGGCTCAATAGTGCGGCCTGAATAAAAATATTTTTTAAATGTTGTTCGGAGCCAACAGGTGAAAATAACAAAATAACTTCCAACGCATTCCACTTGTGAAAATATTAAAAGCCGTTAATGCATCTGGGCAATATAAAGGGGACATTCTAAAATGCTTAAAAACAAAACAGTTTAGGTTAAGCCTCATTAAGCAAAAAGCTAGAGACTCAAAAATGTGCATAGTTAAAGGGCAGGATGAGTACTAACGTGACTAAAAGCATTAGATCTTTTACGTATAAAAATGATATGTATTGCTTTTGGTCCCTATTAGTATCCTGCTCTTTTTATGCAATGTTTGTCTCTCTAGCTCATTGTTTAGGAGCGTTAACCCTTGTTAAGCAGATTCCTATACTGTATGAAGCAAACTGCTTAACGAGCATAAAATATATTTTTCAATAAAGAAAATATCTACTGCTTTTGGTCAGAGTTAGTACACATCCTGTGCTTTAAACAGCGCAGTTTTGTGTCTCTAGCACATTGTTTAGGTGCATTAAGCCACATTAAGCAGTTTCATTGTTAAGAATTTTAGAATTCCCCTTTTAAAACGCACTTGACCTACGCGTTGCGGCTCTAGACGTACACTGTGTAGCCCAATTGGCAAAACTATCTGAATAAGTTGATTTTCAGTAAGTTGATTTTTAACTAGACACTGCTAAAACGATTCAATCAGGAAATAGCCTCTGTATAAGGATTTATTGGAGACTCACTATTGGAAAATAATCCTGCATCACCTGTCATGTTGTATGAAAGATGCAAAAATGTAACCATTTTATATTTTTTCTAAGACTGGCCGATCTAGCTTCATTAGCCTAGAAGACCTAGCACATGCCACACCCCGGAGTGAGAGAATCTTTGATGTCTCCAGTGCAAGTGGAAAAATATGCTGGAGAGGGCAAGCTGTTGTCTTCTCCCCTGCTTGGGCCAGTTTCCCAGTCCCCCCCTATCCTCTCGTCTGCAGGTGAGAGGTCTGGGATGCCCTCTCCTCCACCGTCTTTTTTCATGAAGGTTTATTTTCCATTTTGAAAGATTTAGTTCACTATTCAGAGGAAGCGCTATTTACATCCGGTTATCGGCGTACATCGGATAGCGGTGTTTGAGCTAGGCCGCACACCAGTGCTAACGCTCCAAAAATGCACACGTTGGTTTTCATGTTCATTCAGAAGCATTTCATTTTCACCCTCACAGAAAAAATCTTCTTCCTTGCTTTCCTGTTGCCCGCCATTGTAATGGGGCGTGACGTGTGAGGTGGGAGGAACCAAACGCAGCAAGGGGAATCCTAAAGCCCTTAGGCCACTAAGGCGGGATACCCCGCAGATAAGGGAGGAGACAAGACAAGGAACAACGAACACTATTACAGACGCTACTACCCGGCTTACTGTCAAACGCTAAGTAGAGCGCAAGGACAGGGATCTGAACAGCCAGACATAATACACGCCCTGTCTCGGTAACGAGACACAATGAACGGGCGAGTAGCGAAAAGGCACAAATAAACAATAGACAAATGAAGAATGAAATAATTTAATAAGAGGCAAAAGAACAGATATAACGTTACATGGCTAATTCAATAAGCTAGCACTAACAGTCATATGCAGAACCTAGAGGAGGGTAAACGCCCGATCTCCCAGGGGGAAGAAACATTTTACAGGCGAGCCAACAGAGAACCGCAGTCCCATAACCTTACCAGCAAAATGACCAAGCTTAAAACAGAGCCACGCCCTAACCTCTCAGACAGGAGATGAAACGAGGCAAAGGAACAGGATTAATGTTCCATGGCGATATAAAAAGGCTAGCAGTCCAATGCATAAAACCAAGAGGGTAAACACCCGATCTCCCAAGTGAGAGAAACATTTTACAGGTGAGCCGACGAAGAACCGTCGTCCCATAACTTTACTATCCACAGACTAACGCAAGCTAGATATAAAACAACCGCCCTAGCCTCTCACAAATGGAAAAATGTAACGAGGCGAAATGGAACAGAGAGCTAACGTTCCGAGGCTATTAAAAACACGCAGTCAAACACAAGCACGTCCACAGCATCGCCCAAGCTCCACATAAGGAGACAACACACCCGGAGAACGAAACAGAACAGTTCACAACAATCGTCTCGCAGGCAAAAAGGCGAACAGGACAGCTGCAACAAAGACCTACGCAAACATAATAGCACGACAGCCTCAATAAGAATAATAACCCTGACTCACAACCAAGGGGGACGTAGTCCACGAGAAGGAGACTAAACAGGGAAAAACGTACCAAGGCTACTTACTGGCTCACAGTAACACGGAATTGAGTAGAAGCTAAAACGCCAGGTCTCAATAAGAAAACCAATCAAAAGGCGAAACAAATGGACCAGAGAAACTGCTACTATATACTTCTACAAGCTCATAAACTAAGTAGAAGCGAAAACGCCAGAATCCCCTATGGGAAGACATGCGCCGAAGGGCAATCAGAACTAAAGTTCCCAACCGAATAGCCCAAATCTCCATACAAGGAGATTAAGCACAACAACGCGAAATAGAGCAGAGATTTTACGGTCCCAAACTTCTACGAGGTAATCAACTACCTAGCCAGCAAGAAATAAGCCCTGTCTCTAAAGAGACGCTAACAATGGGCGAATAGCCAAAACGGTACGAAAAATCACAGCCAACAATAACACCACAGTACATACAATTAACAATCAATGTCGAAGCCCCGAATGAAGGAAACGGTAGGCTTATATATATCTTTCCGGTGACTACGCAACAGGTGTAAACGCTTAACAAAAGATCCGACAACCCAGCAGGGCGGAGCAAGCATCTACCAAAAGGGCAGCGCCCTCGCGTGGCCACCAAAGAGAACGACCGCAAGGGGAAACAGGGTCAAAACCATGACAGCCATGGCCTATAATACTGTTTTAAAAGCCTTGCCAAATTTGGTAGCAAATGGGCATGATCTGCACACGCTTCCTAATATACGATCAAGTCTACGTTCGGAATGGCTCCCTATACGGTTTATAGTGAATCCTATTTAGGGAATCAGAAATGATGTAGGATGCGCTAATTCTCAGCGTTCCCAATTGACAATTCGGAAACCATCAGAATGGCCAATCCCCTAAATAATGCACTATAAAGTATATCGGGAGCCATTCCCAATGCAGACAAAGTCTGATTTATCAACACATTTAAACATTCTTAGATCAGTGGTTTACGCACGTTTGATGAATCACACGTGAGGTTTTCATACGCAAGTTGGTAAGCTCAAATATATGCTACTTTTTACGATCATATTGATAAATGAGGCCCGTTGTCTTCTCTGTCCTCCTCGGTTTCTGTCATAACATTTCATCATTATATTCCATCTGCTCATAATTAAATAGGTTTGATTGGCCTGTAAACTAAACACTGGCCTATATTTAGCATCTCCCGACAGTTCATCTGCTGTACATCCTTTTTGAAAGAAATGTGGATGTTTGAGGCACAAGGGTTTATTCTATATTTTTCTATATACACAACATCATTTTAGGGCTGCTGTCTTAATAGTTGATCAATTCATCTTGATATAATAATATTAATTAATTTATATGAAAATGTTTGGCACAGTATGATTTGTAGTGCAGGTAAATAAAAGAAAACATTAACCAACTCATTCCCAGTTAATTTCAGACATAATGCAGCAAAGGGGAGCCTTTCTACATTTCATAGAAAAGCACTGCCACTTCAGGAAGCCAAGGGATAAATATCACATCATTGATTTAAAAATACATGTATTAACAATGGTAAATGTTCCCTTCAGTTCCCAGTAATCAATTAATGCTTTGTTGTTCTATCGAGTGTAGAAAAATACTCTAATCTTAAATGACAGGGCTTCTGACATCTGTCTCACATGCTATCTCCAATGCCATTAGCGACAGTACTGTGATAATAGTTGCCATGACAGCAAGAGGAATACTCAGTAACGAGCCTGAGGTGGGTTTATGATGCTAACGTGTTTTCCTTCAGTTTTTTTTTTTTTTTTTTTTTTTAACTGAATAACGATCACTTTCAAAAGCTTTCCACAGTGCCGAGCCATTAATCACATAATGCATAATGATCAACCAAATATACCATAAAATCGTTAATGAATCATGAGGTTTGAGAGGTCATACCACATCAAGAGAGCCCAATAAAAGGTATTTTCTTCTAATGGTATTTTCTTCTAATTACATATGTTGTCCTATTAGACTGCTAATTGTTGTATTTTTTTCCATATGGTTCATTATGAAACAAATAAGTCAGAATCTATTGGTACTTAAAAGGAAAACAAAACTTAATTTAGCTTGAAACCCTTATCATCGATGGAACTATATAGAAGTTTATTATTATTCATTGGCAGGATAAGCCCCTTGAGATCTCACATCTCGTTTTTGAGGGGGTCCTAAAACTGACCAGGAAGCATTCTTTACTATTTCAGCATCTTATTTTATCCCTTTCTTTCCAAGCAAACGTGTGCAGAATAATATGTTTAGCCATGAACTGAGTGTCATACACTGTAGGTGTGCTCAGAGATGCTTTTATAGTCTTAGTCTTGTAGGTTTGAGTCAACCAGAAGATATATTTGTTGCAGAATTTTCTGAGCGCAGCCAAGCGTAATCAAACAAAGAACTCCCCTAGTCTTTGCTCTGAAATGGTGTGCTAGCCTTTCAGGATGAGCAATCCGAGAGACATTTTATTTTTTAAATTATTTTTGCCCTTTCCCTTGGTAAACAAGATGGGTGGGCATCCAGTGTTCCAGCAGACTGTGTGTGTGTGTGTGTGTGGGGGGGGGGGGGGGACTGTCACTCTGCAGAGAAGACAGCCGCAGCGTCCCGCTCCAGCAGAACCAAACATCTGGCCCATCTCTCAGACTTCAGAGAACTCAAAGGGGCCACCCCGCCCTGTAAATCTGACAGAAGATTACAGCCTTCCATGCTCTCCCCTGACCACACTTTCTGCTGTGGATTGAGGGAGAAAGAGAAAAAGGGAGGAGTAAAAAACAGCTGCTGTCCTACTCCCTGGGTACAGAAGCTACAGAGTTACATGTGCATTAGTGATGCGATATGTTCAGTGAAAATTATTGACAACTATGGCACAATTATTAGATTTTCCCCCCTTTTTCACTTCAAGTAATTTTTTCATTATCCAATAGGTTCAAAATGAGATGTTTTATCTTAGAAACTGAACAGGGCTGAGACTATATAGCTTACTATATGCAGCCCTAAAAGTTTAGAAGAAGTTCAGAATGAAGCGCCATAACCAGGCTTTCTTTTCAGTTGAAGAATGACATCATTTTTAATTGATGAGAATCAAGAAGCAAGCCAGAATGTCTCTCGACCTTTTTTTCTTGGCTTTTATTCTCATCAAACGGCAGTTTTCCAAAATTACTTATCCACGGCTCTGGGTAGGACTGAACATTATGGCAGTTACATTTTGAAAATTCTAAAATTTTACACATGATGTTTAACAGTACACGTATAAAACAGATGAACTGAAAGTCCTATCCAAGGCTAAGCTAAGAGCAGCCAAAAGTTTTTCATCATAACCTTGAGATTTCAACCACACAGTATGCCAGATAACATATTGTGGCTTTTCCTTGTTCTCCATTGACTATTTCTGAATAAGTAAAAACAGTATGTGTATGGCATGGTAGATACATTATGCATTTTTATTTTCAGTACATACTGACCAGCAAATATTCTTTAATTAAGGGCTGTAAAAACCACAGATGTATAGAATGACATGTCTTTACAGCATGACACATGTTAAGTGAACCATTGTACTTTTTTCAAAGGTATTCATTTATTAAGTTCACCACATATTACAGCAACCTAGAGTAAGTCATCGATTTAACATCGAAATGCTTTGTTTTTAAATTGGGGTCACAAATCTTTGTTGATTTAAGTTTAACATTGTGTAATTCAATTACATTTCTATAGCATTTTACAGACAATTACATTTGTATAGCATTTTATGAATAAAGAAATATATATATATATATATATATATATATAATTTGGAAAAGCCTGGACCTGAACCCCCAAAAATCCAGCAATTGAGGTAAATAAAAAGCTTCCAAGTCATAAGAAATAAAAAGAAAGTGGTGATAAAAAAATGTTCTTCTGGTAAGAAATCTTGGGAGGAACCTGGCTATATAGGGGGAGCCCCTGCTCTACTGACCGGCTTGGTGTCAGCAGTTAAAATGAGGTTACAGTAAATGGTAACAGGCAGCCAATGGGGAATCTACCAGTCAAATAATCATAATGCTAGGGAAGATTATAGCCCAGGGTATTAGACTAGCTGGTGGAAAACATATTCTAAACAAAGAAGTGTATATTAATAGGCAGGTCAGAAGAGCAAGATGATACATCTAGGCCTCTGGGGTGCATTATGACATGGGCTTGAGCCACGACAGGGTCGTGGCTGGAGCAGTCTGTGAACTCAGGTGTGGGGGCAAGGAGAAGAAGCACCAGGAAAGGAGATTAGGAACTAAACAATTACAATGTAGTATTGCATGTGCAGAGACCTTAGTGTAATGCAGAAAAGCCAACGTGCTATACTGTGGCAGCATATCCAAAAGATGAGAGAAACGGGTAAACACATAACCACGAGAGTGATCCAACACAGCGCAGAATGAAACCTCCAACCGTTGCGCAATCAAGTCTCAAAATGGGTTGTGTTTTAACAGACAGAGAAATACAGAGGGGATTAGAAACGGTTCAGGGAGCAATAACAATGAACGAAAACAACACCTTCACAGTTTTGAGCTTTGTTTTGTTGTACTGTCCTTGTTTAGGCGCCATTGTGACGTTATCGTGAAAACGTCATTAACTGGCTTTTAAATTTCGTTCTAATCACTATTCCGTTGATTTTTTTGCGGGTGGAATGCTGGAACGGAAACGTTTAGAACGGAAACTAAATGAAAAATCATTCATTGATAATCCCCAGTATTTCTACATGCACGCATTAGTCCAATAGGAGGAGGAGATCATTACCAGACAAGCGATTGCTCCAGCAGTGTGTCCCGACTCATAACCCTAACCCAGGGGAAGCATCAGCTGAGCCCTCAGCCAATTAGGTTTAATTGGACTGATCTGGATTTGACATCATGTAACGAGTCTCTCCAGTTTGCTCTTGGTTTCAGATCTGGATTGTTGGAGATGTGTTCATTCTAATCACAACAGATGAAACAGGTGAATCTGTTCCCCGCAAGTCATTTATATTCATTTAAGCATTAAAAATTTGCAATACAGGCAGGAATTCAACCTTACTTATTAAGAATAATTAGTCGGCCAATGGGGCCTGGAGAAGTAAATTAAGCAACTAATTAAGCTTAATAGAGACAGCTGCACAAAATTTGTTCTGGGACATTACTGTAGACATAAGCAGGAATATGTGAAAAACAACTTCACATCTCCACGTTAGCATTAGCAAACCCCCAGCAGCACGTTCCTTTGATAAAGTATTTGCAGATGATTACATGTTTAGGGGTGTAAAATAAAGATTTGAATGAAATTAACAGCTGCCCGCTGGAAAGAAAGTGTGGCACCAGGACCACAGTGGGGAAATTCTCCTCTGAAGCATGCTAAATGGTGCCAACCAAATGGATCAATCCTTTATTGCATTTGATGTAACTCAAATGCAAATTATTATAATCTGTATGGTGTTTTATCACTTTTTACTTCAAAACTTCAAAATGTGCAATTTTCAGCTCTGCATTTATGGAAGAGTCCCCCATTAAATACAATAATTTGACATGGAAATAAAGAGATATCTTTCATGACTTCCTTATGCTTAGCGTACACTACAGGATTTTTATTCATGATTTTGCCACTTTCAAGATCTTGAGAAAATCCAGTCTTTTTTGTGATTGCTGCACGCCCCCGTCTCCGTCAGTAATTTAATGTGAGATGGTCAGAGACTCATCCGCAGCTTGTAAGATAGTCTGCGAGAATATCAAACTGATGGTGATGATTTTATCACAAATCTTTCACCATGGCTTGTGTAGTGTTTGACCCCCGGTGACTATGCATGTAGTGCAGGTGTTACTAGAATTGAAATACCTGTGATATTTTTAAGAGACGGTTATTAAATGTGAGATGCTTGCTGATTTTGAAAGTTGTGTAGTCACTGTACACAAGGCATATTACTTGCTCACTGTGCAGTCCTACAAGTCTTTGGTTTAAATTCTGGGCTGTGTCTGAATCAGAGCCCTATCTACTATCTACTGCGCCCTGCTTCCTGCCAACAGTGCACTGGCAGAAGTGTGCTATTTAATGTGCACTGTGTAGCACGCAACGTGCAGTCCGGAAAAAAATATCCGCTTTTACAGCTAAATTGGGCTACTTTCAAAGTGCAGCACACACTTATTTTAAAAAGTAAAAATATGATGATTTCTATTTAAAATACATTGGTTTCAGTTAAAAATATATTTTGGGCTAATTTTAATTCGCCATTTGCCTGGAAAGTCTTGCAAGATCTGGCAACCCTGTGCCACACCCTTGCGCTGCCATGTTACGTGTTGTTTTTGTTGTATTTGAAGGAAAACGAAGCTTCACGTCATATTTATGTGACCAAAATGTTTGTGTACTTCTTGAAAAGTGTGCTCTCAAATGTACTCAGCGAAACACTGGAAGTAAGTGTATCAGATACGGGGGTTTAAAGTACACTATATTTAGAAAAAACATTTGCCTACTTAACTACTTTTTCACCCTGTCTACTCAACACGCCTACCTAGTAGGAAGGGTGCTGATTTGGACAAAACCCTGCTCTCATTTATCAGCCTGGCTTCATGATACAGTACCTTGAAGATATTCCTGGTAGGATTAGCAAATTGCTGTTGGAGCAAGTCCTTGTTTTTAGTCTTCATCACATATCACTCTGGTGTATGAATCAAAAGGGTCATTTTTTTCACTCTGCAAAAAAAAACGCAAGATCAAATTAATAGATGTTGTTGACATTAGACGCTGAGTTTAACACAAACTAATCTGAATAGACACTGCACAGCCATGACGGTTAGCCATTGTAGCTTAATACATATGCACAGGGGTTTTATTACCTTCCATGACTCAAATGGCTGTATGCTTAGCTCAGGTACACAGGAGGTAGACTAAATATTCATTCTAATTCATTCATGCTGTCCTTTAATGTATGAATGTGAGTAATTAATAGTTTTTTTAAAAGCAAGTTTGACATAAATTTTTATTGTTGAACTTGCCATCTGTGTTTGAATCTGTTTGTGAAAAAAATAAATAAAAAAGAAAATCTGCGAGACAAGGTGACTGAGAAGTGTTGCTTGGGGAAGGCGTTTAAAACACCACACTCAACACATTGATAATATGCTTCTGAAGGATGTAGAATTGTTTAACCCCTTCTCTAGCACCAACTGGTGAGGATTAAACAAACGCTGGTAAAACCTCAACACAAGAGGGACCAAATTCTTCCTACTTAAAGGCTGCTGTACACTGAATGGCCAGTGCAAACTTTTCTTTCCCAAGGGGCCCTCATAAGGGGTAACTTGGGAAATAAAGATTTTTTCCTAAACCAACTTTTCTTAACACAAGCCCAAAAATAAAATGGCTACGGTTCTTGAACCCCTTTGACTACAGGCATAACCCTGGTCTCTTCTGTAAGTTTTTGTTTTGATTATTCTGTAACAAGACACAAAACAGGCTCAATGAACTGTTGTCTTTAACATTGAGATCGTAGAATAGTTTATAGAGATAGAATAGATCCAGTCGGCAAGAGAGGGCACGCCCACAAAAACTCCAGGACCAACCCCCCCGCCCCAGGGGGAAAATTTGGCGGATTCTCCATAGTAAATCAACAAAGCGGCCAGTTATAGGTCTTTAAATTAAGACAAAAATTTTGTAATTTATTAAAAATATTGCAATTTTCAAAATGTGTGGCTTACTGCATGGAAAACATATTTAAAAACCAGGATTTGCACCTTTCTTTAACGCCAATAAACCTGTGGCTAACAGCTGACGGCATTAGCCCAGAAAATGTCATTGAATATTCGTTTGTAGAAGCAATGTTAAAGTGAAACCGTTCGATTATCACCGTACATCAGCTAGCTAATATTAGTCTACTTTTCATGGTCATGGATCATACCAGTGGCGTACCGTCGGCTGTAAAATAGGCCTTCTGTAATCTGACCTTTAATGGATGATCACTCTCAATCTGTTTCCGTTTACTTTGCCTGACTGTCAATCAAACAATTGATTTGCTTAATAACCAAGACCAATAAGTAGCTAAATTATTAGGCTACCAATTTATTTTGAGATAGCATTATTGTTCTGTGCATCATAAACTTGTTGCATTTTTCTATATCCACATTGATGATGTGTTATCATGCGAAGATTTTGACTTTTAAACGCTCCATGTTTAAATGGTCAATGTTTCATAGATTGTAGAGGTAAACGGTATACTGTGTGACCATGTCTGATTATTTAAAAAATTTCACCGTAAAAAAATTTATGCAAATTAACTAAACCACACTAGTTAAGGGGTTAGCTTACTTTTGGTGGGTATAATTGATCTAAATTTAAGTAAACAACATTTAAGTAAATGCTAAATCATGGTTAAATGAATGTTAAGCTAATGTGTGATGAGGAACATGAAGAGCCTTTTGGAAGGACGATGCTTCTAGGCCAAATCTCTTCACTCCCCCCACCCCCCCAGTCTCACGCGGCAGGTTTTTTAAGGAAGCGAGTCAGGAAATGGCTCTGCAGAGACGGGTCCTCTCGGTGAGCTGGCTGCACATCTGCCTTTCCTGCTTTCGCCAGTTTCACAATCAGCCTCGGGAAAAACCCATCGCATCATCGCAACCCGCCATATGAAGCTTTTTTTAAAAAGAACAGACTGCTCTTGCAGCTCTGGGGGGTCCACCCATCCCGCCACTTTCCTCCCACGCTTATGCTGATTGACAGGAGAGAAGGGGTGTGATTCAACATCGGGGCAATTTATCCTCCGAAATATACGAACCAATTGAAAATATCAGGATCATACATATCTCTATTGACTGCAGAAATTTGTATATCAGTTGTTCATAATTGTTTTTCTTCATTATTAAGTTTTTTATTATTTTATTATGAAAAAAATGCTATTTCAACAATAGTATTATATGCAGCCATGTACCAATCAGTTTGGACACAAAACAAAATAATACTAATAGTAATACTAATAAAATAACACTAATTACATATTAATCATTTATTTTACTTGGTAGATTATTTAAGAGATCATTTGAGGTAAGAGGTCATTTGCAGTAACAATATTTTTCATAAATAAAAGTATGTCTTTGGGTTTTTATGTATTGGGCCTATTTGAGGGGTCACTGCAAATACTTTGTTCACATTGTTAGGGTTTTAAGAAATGTCAACAAACATGACGGTGGTTTACCACAATGTGAGTACATTTATTTGTATGTGGTTTTTTCAAAGGCAGTTTGTTCAACAAAAAGCATTATATGAGGAAACATAAATGCAAAAATATACTTTAGTCATTTTCATCCATCCATCCATCCAACAGTATATTATCTAAGAGACCCAAAAGATAAGTCCAACGCACTTCCTATTCACAGGAGAGATTTGGTGCTCAACAAATAAAGGACAATATTTGTTGAAACGTCAGTCAACCCCCTGCAATAAACATGCAGACTTCCAATGAGTGCTCCACTGCATTATTTTGGGTAGTCCACCTAAAGTGCCCAGGTAAAAGCCCTTTTTGTAAGTATATTATCTAACTTGCTTGTTCCTGGTCAGGGTACCGAAAGTTACCTGGAAACCCCCCCCCCCCCCTTTGAAACCCTACTCTTGATACACTGCTAATATGAGTAAGTGCATACAAGGACATGACAGCCAATTATAAGCCAAGCTTTTTTCAACTGGCACACTAAAAGTGCAATTTGTATACTTAATGTTAGTTATTGTTGTTTTTAAATCTAAGCCTGTTATAACATTTGATTTAGCATCCTTGCCTCCTAACACAATGGCAGTGAAATATTGATGCAGAGTTTGGGTAACGTTCAGCTCCTGCTTGTCAGTTTAGGATCCCTTGAGCTGTCTTGTCTCCAGTGCAGTATGACACAGTGGTAGTATTACTCTTGTTTAGCCTAATAGCTTCCTACCCTTTTTCTACTCTGAAAGCCTCGTGATATTAGTCCCAATCATGACCATTGGAACATCTTGAAAATGAACATTACCTAAGGCCAATTTTGTCAGCACTGTAAAAGGGTGGCAAGCTTTCAATCAATTGAAACAAGCCTAGCACTTCTAAGTACAGTAAGAGCCTGGTCTCAGGATTGAGACTGTTTTAGGGAAAGCAAGAGCAGTCGCTGCAAGGTCACAATATCTACATCGGACATTCAAAAAGTACCACAATCGTTAGGGTGTGATTACATCTTTCCTTTTGATACACAGATAAATGTCTTCATGCCTATGTGTTCCTGCAGTCAATGTGCTAAAACAGGGGTGGAGATTTAGTAAATTAGGACAGTTAAGCATTCTGCCAAATCTTCTAAAGAATGCCTTAATTGCAACTCTCAGGTGGTAATTTGATGAGTGTTCATATAGCCTCGCTCAAGTTCTATAAAAGGTGTATTAATAAGTAGTTATCTCTTTTCTGCTAATTACTTCTCATTCAGTTTTGGCTATAATACTAACATTATTCAGTACATTCAGGTACTCAGCTGACTTCATTTTATTGCTGCATAACATTGCTGAGCCTAGACCTGACCGATTGAAGCAACCCCAGATCATAACACTGCCTCCAGAGGCTTGTACAGTGGGCACTATGCATGGGCACCCAGGTGGGTGATATGCTATTATATTTGTTTTATTGAACGGACTTCTATTGGCCCTGATCTGTTATGAGGTATCAGTATAAAAATGCAGTTGTGAATTCAAACAGTTGTCTTGTTGTGCATAGCCTATGCATTCAGTAGGGTATAGGATGAATTGTCAATACAGTTGTACCCTCAGATGCTCTGCGGCCTTCAGCCATCACAAGTACAGCAGTGTCTTTTCCTTCCAACCATATACTTGCTTATTTTGCAGGTGTTGTCACCAGGTGTTGTCACTTGTCAGCCATAATATTCTTCCCTTGGTTGGACCACCACCTGTGACTTTTGCCTACATTATGTTGTAGCAAGCAATTTCTTTTGTATGCACCTAACATCATGACATACTTTCTTTGCATCATCCAATGCTTGTTTTGTTATCCCCAATTAATTCATTTTACTTGTGATGTCACAATTTTTTTCTCCTCTCCATTGGTGTTGTATTCCTTTGCTGTAATATGGTATTGTGATGCTGTACCTTGTTTATTGTTACTTCTGATATGTAAATTAGAGTTATGTGGTTATAGGGAAGATTAGTGGATTAGTTCTGCCAAACATAAGGTTGACGATGGGCCATCAGAACCTGTACTCAGACCTGTCATGGTTTATGACCCTTTTTCGCTTGCGGTCGTGTTCCTCGGTCGCCACACGTGGGCGCTGCTCCGTTGGTGGAGTTTTGGCTCCGTCCCTTCTTTCCACGGAGTAAGTAATCAGCGTTCACAGCTGGATGTAATGCCGGTGAGCTATTTAAGCCCATGTTCCTTTTGTTCTGGGTTTCGATATTAATTGTTCATTGTGATTGTTTGATTGTTTGTTCTGTGGTGTATTTTCTGGTATTAGTTGTGCTGTTTTGTGTACGGTTTATTTTGCCCTTTTAAAGTTTTAAACGTATGATTAGATCTAGGTTTTTAAGGAGACCATTTTGCTCCGTTGTGCTTTTATTGGAGTTTTGCGGTACTGGCCTTTGTGCTTTGAGCTTCAGGTTGAATTCCTGTTTGGTGTGCTCATTTCAGTCTCCGCTTTCTGGTCTGTCCTTTGTTTGTCGTTTTTACCTAGATCTATTGCCTTTTACTAAGAGACAGGGCGTTTGTATCATACTGACTTTAGGGTTTTATTTATTCTTAGAGGCAGGTCGGTTATTTTCGATTAAGTTTGCGTTGGTCTTTTGTTACAGCTGTTCCTGGTCGTCCTTTTCACCTATGGGACGATTTTGTTCGGAACTGTAGTTCTGTTCGTTCTCCGGGTGTGTCCCTCCTTATATGGAGCTTGGACGATGCTATGGACATGTTTGTGTTTGATTGCGCATTTATGAAAGTAACTATGGAATGTTATCTCTGTTCCTCCGCCTCATTACATTTCCCATTATTGAGAGGCTAGGGCGTGTGTTTTCAATTAAGCTTGCGTTAGTCATGTTTGCTAGTAAAGTTATGGGACGACGGTGCTCCGTCGGCTCGCCTGTAAAATGTTTCTCTCTCCTGGGAGATCGGGCGTTTACCCCTTTACGTTTTCTCGATCAATGCGGGACTCGCCTATGTGGATGTAGTTATTCGGACTCTTCCCCCCTGGCGTACTTGCCTATGTGGAAGTAGCTATTAGGACTCGTCCCCCCTGGCGTATTTGCCTATGTAGATGTAGTTATTAGGACTCATCTCCCCTGGCTTTTCTGTTCCTGCTTCCTGGTCGTTGCATTTAACTGCGAGCCTATCAAACTACCCATGGAATGTTATATCTGTTCCTTCGCCTCATTACATTCCTCTTTATCAAGAGGCACGGCATTTATTTTCTATTTAATTTGTGTTAGTCTTTTAGCCGGTGATGTCCGGTGCTGCTGTCCTGTTCGTCCTTTTCACCTGCGGGACGCTTTTGTTTGGAACTGTAGTTCTGTTCGCTCCCCGGGTGTGTCCCTCCTTATATGGAGCTTGGACATGTTTGCGTTTGACTGCGAGCCCTCGATAGTAGCCTTGGAACTTTAGATCCCCGTTTCTTTCGCCTCTTGGTATACTAATTTCTCCTATTCGTTTTCTGTGTTTGTTTGCTGTGTGTTTTGTTTGTGCCATTGTGCTACTCGCCTGTTCTTATGCGTCTCATTATCGAGACAGGGCGTTTTATTTCTGGCTCTCTTTAGTCACTTAGCTTGTAGTAGTATGAGGTATCAGCTCTTTGTTCCCCTTCGCCTTGTTGGGTTTTCTTGTCGCTAAACCAGGCGTTTGTGCTTCTACTTTTTGGTGTGTAACAGTGAGCCAGTCTGTAGCTGTGGCGTGTGTGTGTTCCTTGTCTTGTCTCCTCCCTTATCTGCAGGGTTTCCCGCCTTAGTGGCCTTAGGGCTTAAAGTATCCCCTTGCTGCGTTTGGCTTCTCCTACCTCACACGTCACGCCCCATTACAGACCATGTTCAGACACCCAACCAATTTTGTGCATTACTGGCTATGCACCACTTGGGGGTCGGTTTAAATAAATTATTTTCTTTAAAAAACAATAGCACTTGTCAGACTCGGATTCACTTATTAAGGACATATTTAAAATTCCTCCAAGGTTAGTTTTTAAAAGACAACCTAACCTCAATGATATGTTGGTCAGGTCAGACATTGCACTGCATCAAAGCTCTACCTTTTTATCCAATGTAACTATAAATATATGAGGACAGCATATGATACCTTTAGTAAATTAATATTAAAGGCTAGCCAGCAGCCATACCACCTTGCAATCTGCTCCTGCTGAATTACTGAAGCTAAGCAGGTCTGGGCTTGGTTAGTACTTGGATGGGATACCTCCTGGGAAAACTAAGTTGCTGCTGGAAGTGCTGTCCCAATGCCCCAGTGCAGTGATGGGGACACTGTGCTGTAGGAGATTCTGTCTTTCGGATGAGACGTTAAACCGAGGTCCTGACTCACTGTGGTCATTAAAGATCCCATGACACTTATCGCAAAGAGTAGGGGTTTCCCCGGTGTCCTGGCTAAACTTCCAACCTGGCTCTTTCAATCTGCCACCTAGTCACCCCCCAGTTTAATTGGCTAATAATCATTCTCTCCTTCTCCACCTCAGCTGATTCTGGTGCAAAATGGCTGCCGCTGCATCACCCAGGTGGGTGCTGCACATTGGTGGTGGAAGAGGCGAGTTTCCCCCTCATCACTGTAAGCGCTTTGAGTAGCAAAAAAAGGCGCTATATAAATGCAAGGTATTATTATTTATTATCATATGCTGAAATACCACTCGCATTCTTTACATGCTTTATTATCATATGCTACAATACCACTGGCATTCTTTACATGCTTTATTATCATATGCTACAATACCACTCGCATTCTTTACATGCTTTGTTATCATATGCTACAATACCACTCGCATTCTTTACATGCTTTATTATCATATGCTACAATACCACTCGCATTCTTTACATGCTTTATTATCATACGCTACAATACCACTCCCATTCTTTACATACTTTATCATACGCTGCAATACCACTCGCATTCTTTACATGCTTTATTATCATATTCTGCAATACCACTCGCATTCTTCACATGCTTTATTATCATATGCTACAATACCACTCGCATTCTTTACATGCTTTATTATCATATTCTGCAATACCACTCGCATTCTTCACATGCTTTATTATCATATGCTACAATACCACTCGCATTCTTTACATGCTTTATTATCATATTCTGCAATACCACTCGCATTCTTCACATGCTTTATTATCATATGCTACAATACCACTCGCATTCTTTACATGCTTTATTATCATATTCTGCAATACCACTCGCATTCATCACATGCTTTATTATCATATGCTACAATACCACTCGCATTCTTTACATGCTTTATTATCATATGCTACAATACCACTCACATTCTTTTCATGCTTTATTATCATACGCTACAATACCACTCGCATTCTTTACATGCTTTATTATCATACGGTGCAATACCACTCGCATTCTTTACATGCTCAACGCAGGGGGCGTTTCTCGTGTTCTTGCGTAGCAAATTGTGCAGTCCAAATTTTGTAACGCAATGCAAACTTGTGGTGCAATTACATGCGTTTCCGTTAGAGGCGCTATATGTAAATAATGTTCAATCACTACATAACGAACAACTATACACAAAAAAGTAATCATTTACAGTGTAAAGTCACTCGCTCCAACCAGATTAGCCTAGGCTGCCAACTAGTGTACAGGGCGAAAAGAAGCCGGTAAACATGCATATGGTATGTAAGCAAAGAGCTTGCGTATCGCTGTGTTCACAACTCATCCGTTGTTTTTACCTACCGTAAATCCTCAACGCAATCCCCGCCCCCAGAGCAACGCAGCGCCTTAACCGATCTGACAGAAACAACTAGAGAAAATACCGTCTGATAGTAGCTGGAGTTCAAGGAAAAGTCGATTGTAGGCTTCTCCCCGCATCTCAGCAGTGGGTGAACCCAGTAGCCTATCTTGCAGAGCAGGTTTCTTCTAGAGCTAGTAGCAGACTTTGCGAATCTTGGCTCTCATGTTAAATGAAAGAAATAACCTAGGCTACTTTCCAAAACAAGCTACGGTATTATGTCATTATCGCGGGGAAATACCCTCAATATAAAGGAAAATTTTGGACGGAGAATAGGCTACGTGAATTATTTGCCTAATACAATTTGTGTAATTCTTATGAAACAAACCTTTCAGATTCAGAATAAAAACAGGTGTCATTTAATATTGTCGGTAAACATAATTTCATTAGTTTGCTGGAAAATAAGATTGTTTACAAGTTGTTATCAAAGAAACAAGCGGTGAAATATATTTTTTCTCTACTTCCGCCAATTCCGATGGTCCGTTTAGCAGCGCAAAGTTTGAAAAAATCCAAAGGAACCGTCATCCGTTGGCCGATGAATGACTCCATTGGAATGAATGACTTCCGGTGTCCGTCAATCCGATGATGCGTTGAGTTGTGAACACGGCGTATGTCATGAATCTGTGTTGGCGTTTGTGTTCCTTGCGTAGAGTATGTACCAGGCCTAAGAGCCTGTGGAATTACATTTTAACACCAATAATAAAACACTTTACTTAACATGCAGTTTGACAGTAAACCATTCCTCTGACCGTCCTGCATATTTAACAGCTACTGTGACTTTGTCTGCTGTCTGTCTACGTATATGTAATTCTGTAACTTACCTGTTCTGTTTTGTATTTGTTTTAATTTCATTAGTTTGGTCTCACAATGTTTATTTTATTTTGTAAGCATATTTGATATTATTTTTCTTGTTTATATTCAGGCACTTACTTGGGAGGCGCTACCCAGAGAGAATATAGCCTATGGGCAGGTTGTACGCAATACCTGTCAGTATACATGCACTTATCGTCTTCTGGGCTAGACTTTTTAAATGGGCTAATGTGCAGTGCACGCATATGTTCTGATGAAGGCTTGCTAGCCAAAATTTTAACAATGTGCCAAATTAAATCTTTATTTTTTGAGCACTATACCAAGTGTGCGAGTCTCTCTCGGTCTTAGTTTCAACACTCTTTTGACTCTGGACCTTAACCCCTTAACTGGCACCGGCCCGTATACAGTCTGGAAGTAATTTTGTTTATTTTAATTAATTGCGTGGAAATTTCCAATCAGTGTGGTCACACAATATACCTTTAAAAAAATATATATACCCTAAAAAAGTCTTAAAAATCACAACTATCTATAAACTATTTTACGATCCCAATGTTATCGAACATAAAGGAATGGGTGACCCATAACTTTCTCTTGCTAAACTCTGATAAGACAGAGGTAATGGTAGTGGGGCCCAAGTCCCTGAGATGCAAACTATCTGGCTATATGCCTAACATTGATGGAATTTCAATCACCTCAAGTGCTGTCATTAAAGATCTTGGTGTTACGTTTGATCCAGATCTAGTATTTGATACACACATTAAAGACATCTCTAGGGTTGCTTTCTATCACTTGAGGAATATCTCAAAAATTCGAAAAATACTGTCCCTACATGATGCTGAAAAGCTAGTCCATGCTTTTGTTACTTCTAGATTAGATTATTGTAATGCTCTTCTGTCTGGATGTACACATTCCTCTCTGAAAGGGCTTCAGCTAATTCAAAATACAGCAGCTCGTATTCTCACGAGAACTAGAAGATTTGAACACATCAGCCCAGTGTTAGCTTCACTTCACTGGTTGCCAGTCAAATTTCGAATAGACTATAAGATTCTATTACTTACCTTTAAAGCCTTACATGGGCTTGCCCCCTTATATTTAAGGGATTTACTTTTCCCTTATAATCCCTCACGAACGCTCCGTTCGCAGGGCGCAGGCCTCCTTGTTATTCCTAAAATAGCTAAAAGTACCATAGGTGGTGGAGCCTTTTCCTATCGTGCTCCTCTCCTATGGAACAAATTGCCTTCTCATGTTCGGGGTGCAGACACTGTCAGTCTATTTAAAGCTAGGCTTAAAACTCATCTTTTTAGTCTGTCCTATAGTTGAGGGGCAGGAGTGGGTGGCTGGCATTAGCTATAGAGTCTCTGGTGGACTGAGCGGTCAGTGCTGTCACTGGATCATTATTGGTAGTGTTGTGTTAAGCTCGACCGGTCATGGTCTAGTGGTGACTGTCTCAAGCCTGCCCTCATGGCTGTATTGGCTCCTGCCTCTGTTTAGCCCTTAGCTATGCTGCCATAGCCTTATCGCAGCAGACACCTCTGTCTCTCCTGCTGCGCTTGTTGTGCTACCATCTGAACCCCCTAACAATGTTTTTTTCTTTTTTCCTCTTCCCTGCTCTGGGCACCTGCCCGGAGCTCTAGCCCAAGTTTCCTGAGTTTCCCGCGTCCTTCCCCCGCCCCCCCTCCTGGCCCGGAGCTCCAGCCCAAGACCAGCTAGGCACCCCCCACCTGCCACTGCTGATCTCTATATGATGGAGTCATCAGAATAGAATACCTCCCTATGACATAATCAACCCATAGGCCAGTGGAGGATGGGCATCCCCCCAATAGCTGGGTTTCTCTCGAGATTTCTTCCCATCGGGGAGTTTTTTCTCGCCACAGTATGAGGGTTTTCTCTCCTACTAGAGTTTTTACCTCTGCTATCTGGGGGCTTAGAGCTGGCTTAGAGCTGGCATTTCCCATTTCCCCTTTCTGTTTTGTAAAGCGTCTTTGTGACAGTCATCTGTGAAAAGCGCTATATAAATAAAATTGAATTGAATTGAAAATTGAACAGGCTCAATCAAAACGATGACTCGTACATTTTATGTGTTCTGGAAATCCACAGATGACATGCGTCATGGTAAAGTCAGTGTCCTTATCCTGGCAAAAATAAGTAAATAAAATATTTTATGCAAAAAAAAAACCTCCACTTACACTTTGGTTCAGTAATACTTCTTAGAGCAATTCTGGCTCTTAAGGAAAGAGGCCAGGATTATGGCTGTAGTCAAAGGGGTTTGAGAACAGTAACCATTTTATTTTCAGGCTTTTGTTCAAAAAAAGGGTCGTGCTTGAGAAGGGGTTTTAAGCTATTAGGCTAATTCCAATTAATTTGGTGTTGGCATGGTAATGAAGCTGATAATATCTGTATCGCTGTCTGCCACCGGTAAATTCAGGCAGTGTGCATGCTTAGTGCACGCTGTCTGCCACCGGAAAATTCAGGCAGTGTGCATGCTTAGTGCACGCTGTCTGCCACCGGAAAATTCAGGCAGTGTGCATGCTTAGTGCACGCTGTCTGCCACCGGTAAATTCAGGCAGTGTGCATGCTTAGTGCACTTGGTCACTCACATTTCAATCATCTGTGATTATACACCACTCTGAACAAACTGTCTACTTATCGAGCAGCACTGTTGTGAATGCTTCTTGAAACGTTGTATTTGGAAAGACGCTAAATTATAAATATTATAAATAAGGAGCCCTGATGGTTATTTCCCTAAGTAAATACAAACTTGCATGATTAAACACAGAGACACATAGGCATACTGTAGGTCATTTAAATAACAATTTTCAATTGATAGAAAGTAATAATGGCTTCAATTACATGTAGTTCTTCCTAAACAGTATGCATGCATGGGCATGCGCGCACTCAGGCACGTACACGGACACTCACACTCACAAAACAATTGCAAAGTACAGAGAGACGGTACCTAATCAGGGATTCAGGCATGTGAAGTGTAAACATGCCCATATGTATATTAGGTGGGGTTTTAAGTGACCAGTGCAAACTCTCAGAAACCATGATGCTTTCCGAAGGCTATAGAAAAATAAATGTGAGCTTTAAAATAAATAGCATATACATAAACATATAGAATATACATAAACACAAACTCATGTGTGCATAAGCATAAACGGCACAACATACAAAGGTCATTGACAGTGAAAAATTGTGTAGTCAAATGGCCTTTATAGACAGCAGTCCCTATTCATTCACATTTTTTGGAATTAAAAACTTACATGCAAATAATTTTTTCGTGTTAAATTAGAAAAAAAAAAGCTCTATGCTCTAAAAATGATCTTGGATGTTCTAATCCAGAGCAAGGATACTGAAATATGGCCCTCATATCTAAATCCAGCCCTGGTTTTCTTTTTCTCTGAAAAAGTAGTGACTCCCAGGTAAAGGGAGGGTGGCAAACCAGCAGCTCTAGAGGATGTGCTTTATTTTCTCACTATATCCTTGATGTTTTAAAAAAATATTTAGTTACTCGAAGTTTACCCTGGATGACCCCTCAGGGTTACACAAAAATAGGCCCGCCTGTTTCTTAGTGTGTGTCCTCTGTGATTTAAGACTCTGTTCTGTCAAACAACAGATCACTCCATTTATAATGTTGAATATTAAATGTCCCGGTTAGTTAGGACGTATATTTTCACTTCATGCACACTTTCCTTAGGCTACTACTGAAACCATGTAAGAATCAACAACGTTATCACTCAGTTATTGACAAAGAGCACTGCAGCTGAACCCAGATTCAATCAAACTAGGTTATGTTGCGCCATACATTTTTCCAAAATTTTAACCTCAGCAACCACTGAAGATGAACCACTGAACACTATAACACTAAGTGTGTGAGAAAGTAGTCCTAGCAAAAAATGTCCCGCCGAAGGGACAAAAGTCATTGCAGTAGATTTCATCCTTGGAATTAAACATTTGTATAAGTGTTACACTGTGTCACAAGGGCTTCAATTCGCACGGAGTTCCTTTATGAGAAAGGGGTGAAGTATATGGTAACCACTACCCTCTAGCTTACATGACCAGACACCTTTGGGTGTATGTAATGGTCTTTATTTTCAGGCCTCACTGAGAGTTACTGTATACACCATGTGCGGCTTTGCTCTGGGTGGACTTGCGGTAAAAAACCTGAGGGTTTATATTGTTCCCATTAAGCAGCCTCAGAGTTTAGCCTATAGAACATTATTATTTATTGCCATATTAACATGTTTACTGAGGCAGTCTGTGCTGACTGCCTAGCCCAATACAGTAGCATTCTACCTCCTGGGAATTTGGACATGCAACCTTCTGGTGAGCAGCCCACTCCTAAGTGGTGGACTCAACCGTGCGCGAGTTCAGTTTTGTCTTTGTTTGGTTTTAACGGAGGATGCACACTGGTTCTGAGAAGGTGACGGGCTTCGATCCAGACTCCACTGCAAGCACCACACTGCATTTTCAGAACAGATGTTTCTGCATGTACACGCAAATACAGGGGCTGCCCGTGAAAACAAGCTTCTCAGCTAAACCTGGTGTCTTTACAGTGGCACTAACACCAATTGTACTGTTGATTATTTTACACAGTCTCTGTCAACGCTGTAAAAAAAAAAAACCGGCTTTGTCATCCAGCAGAGAGCAAAGCCAGCACTAATAACACTGTGTCCTGTCCCAATACTCTTGTCCTGCCCCAAAACTATAATTCAAAAGGCATACTCACTATGATATTTTGCAGGCAACTATTTGTGAACTAGTTACTTCTCTGTTGGCTGGACAACAGTGGCATGGAAGGAAAGGGTTCTGCTTTTTCAGGCAGGACTTTCCAGACTGCGAATTGCCGTTCTGTTGCATCATTGGAACTCCATGATAAACAATTGCGTTTCATTTGCATTAAGGCTTCGGCCTATATATACATCCACACGCACTGCCATTTAACCTCACCGCTGTTTGCCAGCGTTACTCTATACTGGGGAGCTGTTGTTGTGCTCCACTGCCAAAGTCTAGACAGGGACTTTATTTATATGTGCAGAGCGTGTACCCTTTAGGATTCTTGGGCTAGACGCATTGCAGCGGGCCCACTGCTTGCATAACGGGCAAACAACACCTTAGACTGGGTGTACGGAGACCACAATCACAGCTGGCTCAGTCCTCTGCGGCCCCTCTGTTTAGCTTGCCGTTTTCCTTTGCCTTTTTACGTTTTCATCCCCTTTGCTCATTTACACGTTACATGAATGGGGGCAGAACAAAGAACACTATCATATAACACTGGGCAATGTAGACGAAAGGGAAATACATTGACAGCAATTGGAAAAAAAACGAACGTAAAATAAATAGAAATCCATTTTGAAAAAGGCACTCACCACAAGCACAGGGCGAGCCCTATAGCTAAGTTATTGTTGATGTGAGCCAAGGCTGTGTTATGACTGTGAAGTATGAGTCCACAGTTGCAGGACCCAGTTGGGTTTTATGCCAGCCAGGGTTCCTTAGGGTTACCAATCCATTAGCCCGTTCCAAAGACTCACCAGGCACTGCGTGGCTCACCGGTGGCTATCAGTGATAAGAGACCTCTCCTCCAACTGTTGTTAGCTCTCCTGTAGGATTGTGTGGACTGTTGTGTAGAAAAGGGCCTTTGGCTAGTTGGAAAAGTGTGACCTCTTGAGCCGCAGTGCTCTTTAGCTGATATTGCTTTGGAAATTATTGTCCAAAAACATGAATGTTGGGTTTCATGAACGTAAACCAACATAAATAACACCGTTTCTAGGATACGTCCTTTGGCTGAGGTAAATAAAATGTCATAAAATGGAAAAATTAAAAAAAGCTAAATAAATTTTGATGTTCTGCTCTGGCCCTTTCTTTCTAATGTAAGGGTAATTTTCTGATTGACAATGTGTGTGTGTTAACATGAAGACAATCACGTGATTAAAATTAACTTTTACCAATAAGAATATGTATGCAGAATTAAGTGCTTAAGAAATATGCTCTATAATACATATGGATTCAGACCAAATATCTTTCTCTGTCTCTTTTGGAAACAGACAGCCTAAGAGATTAATGTCTCTGTTATTGCTAGTAGAATTTCGCTTGAACATTTCGATCTTATGGCAAGGTCCGAGTTTATCTTGGGACTAAATACTGTTAAGCCTAGGTTGTCAGCTGTATGTATGTTTCATCAGAGCACTGGTAACGAGCTCTCATTCTGGTTTATTTGCAAATAAACAGAAGTCTTTTTCTAAATCAAGATACTGTTTTGCTGTGGATCTGTTTCGTCAGACGATGCTCACTGTGGTGTAGGAAGGGAATTTAAAGCATTTCCCTAACACTAGTCTGAAGTGCCTCCATCCATGCCTACCCATATGCCCAACAAATCCAATCATAATGGCAGTGGCCTGTTTACAAGGTTGCCATTATGAGTATGCCGTCAATACCACAGTAGCCTTGCAGAAAGCTTTTCACAGTGATTTCACAAATGCTCATAATTCATAGAGAGCCCTCTTTAAATTGTCCTTGCGAGCTTAAGTTTAAGACCTTGAGGGTCTTTTTCACAAAGTGTGGTGTGAAGGCTAAAGTCTTAAGCATCAGCGCATAAACATCAATCGATTTGTTTTTTGCATTCTTTTTTTAACTAGCATATTACATATGTTACACCCTGCGTTGTGAAACCAAAGATTTTGATGCCTAAATACCACAAGTGTTTCATGGTGTAAAGATGTTTTTTTAATTTTTTTTATTTTAATAAAAATATCAGTGCCCGTAAGTTATGACTAAATAGATACATGTGTTTAATTATGGGTGGAATATTGATGTTGAGCTTTGATGTTGGCTGCCTAACATAATTAGCCATTATCTCTACTAATGCTTTGTCTCTCGTGTGTTGCTGTGTTGGGAATTTACTTGTCCAGTAAATTAGTGGAAGGCATTGAGGACTAATAACCGCACACATCTCCTTACGGCACAGCTGAGGTGCATGTAATCATTAACCTTGGCACAGACATGGGATGAGTAAATTAATCAAATCAATACCTCTTTCTACCCTGACGAAGGCGGGAAACAGGGCCAGCCTATGAGGCTATTGTGCTGTGCAATTTGTCTGGCAGAAGGGGGTTGTCTGTTACCTGGATACTGATGTGAAAGTGTGATTTCACTTGCAGCCAAGTTTTATAATGAAGAGGGCAATTATTTAAATAGGTCAGCAGAAGACATGTGGTGGCATTATGTCTAAGGTTTGCAAAGGCTCCTCTGGATGGCTGTAAAAAAACTTGCCGTCCCCTCCCTAAGCTTTGTGTCTCTCCCTGCTGCCTCCCCAGCCCACAGAGACCTGTAATTAAAGCCCACAGAAAATCTAAGACCTTGTTATACACCATAGAACCCATGCCGAAATAGCTCTGTGTATCACTACGCATAAAGGCAAATCAGAAATTCTGAAATCATTACGGGAAGCCACCTTTTTTTGAGAATAATATATTATTATTCATATTTCAGAACACTGAATTTCATTTATATCAGCCCTAAACGGAGAGACCCGGCTGACTGTATGGCCAGTGGGTGGCACGTTTATGTTTGCCACCTGTAAGAGTTGCAAATGCTAGTTTTACACACAGGAACTCCCATAATAAATATTTAATCAGCATAAATTGATGATGAAGAGAGCATTGTGCAAGAGGTCATGTTTGCACCAGCAGCTTTTGTGACAAGCTGTTGAATTAACTCCTTGCAAACTGTGTGATATTCTTACAATCTACCCATCACTCTTCTCTGCTCTCTTTCTGAGAAAATAGAAATGACTGAAGGTGAAGGATTTTGTGTCCCTTTTGCAGTGTGCTTGGACGTGTCAGGTTTGACGGCGACTCTCAGACCCTTTCAGATGAGATTCTAAGGCCTGCTGCTTCAGAGCAGGGGGTAGTAAGCAGCGGACTGAGGGGCAGTTAGCAGCGAGCTGGGGAACAGGCGGGCAGCGCATCTGTAAGTAGGTCAGTCAGGCGACGGAGTCATCGCTCTGCCTCCTTTCGGCTAACAGCTGAGTAGCCTCCGCTCTCTCAGGACATGATGACAAATAGCTCAGACCCACTTCCTGCAGTACTCTCTAAACAATTGTCGCATTTTATTAGCGAAGAGCGTGCAGTATAGAGCACATCACAACAGAGCGTGTCGTGCAGTGTGTGTCGTGCAGAGCGTGTCGTGCAGTGTGTGTCGTGCAGAGCGTGTCGTGCAGAGCGTGTCGTGCAGTGTGTGTCGTGCAGAGCGTGTCGTGCAGTGTGTGTCGTGCAGAGCGTGTCCTGCAGAGCGTGTCGTGCAGTGTGTGTCGTGCAGAGCGTGTCGTGGGTCATGTAAGGAAAGCTTCCATCTATGTGTGTGAACATTGAATACGTCAGTTTGTATGCTGATATTATTTACGTGCAGTGTTGTTGCAAACAAACGAAAACTCCTGGATTTTAGTCAGCTAGTCAGCCTGTGCCATGGAGGCAGGAAGTGTACTCCTCAGCTCTACTGGTGAGCTGTGCATGGAAAAGAAGCAGGGGCTGGAGAGTCCAATACTGGGCCCCGCATGTGCTGTGCTCTCCACAATTCCCATATGACATCACAGCAATGTCACTGGTTTCCCGGAATGACTGGCCATTCTGAAATTGAGAGAAAAGACAAAATCAAGGATGAAAATCGATTCCAAGAAAGCGAGTAAAAAATAATCTACAGCCATTTGTTTCTAGGGTACGGAGCCCCTAAAGGGACAAAAAACATTTCGATAATTATCTCGTGCGCATGACTTTTTTTTATCTTGTGAGCACGAGATAATGAGAACTTGCGCATTCGAAATAGGCTAAAAGGTTTAAATAGACATGCACATTTGTGCTGATCTGTGGTCTAGTGGGTACGGCGTCTACCTCATAATACATAGGTGGCCGGTTCAAATCCTTGTGTCTGAGATTTTCATTCTTAAATGGCAAATTAGCTAATTAAGTTAGCTACAACAGCGGGGCATTAAATAACATTAAATAACCTTTTAAATGATTGCATATTTAAATACTATTCCCACATTAATTATTTAATTAAGCTACTTTAGGCTTCATTTACACAGTCTTTTAACACATTTAGGGCTGTTACAGACAGCTATTGTGGTAGGCTAGTTACTGTCGTCAGCTGTAACCTAACGACCGTGAACATGCAATGAAACCCTTTTGACAATTAAAGCAGTATATACTTTTTTATCTCGTGCTCACAAGATTTTTATTTTGTGCGCACAAGTTTTTTTATCTTGTGCTCATGAGTTTTTTTATCTCGTGCTTACGAGATTTATATCTCGTGCTCACAAGTTTTTTATTTTGTGCTCACGAGTTTTATATCTCGTACTCACAATATTTATATCTCGTGCTCATGAGTTTTACATCTTGTGCTCACAAGATTTATATATCGTGCTCATGAGTTTTTTATCTCGTGCTCACGAGATTTATATCTCGTGCTCACAAGTTTTTTATCTCGTGCTCGCAAGATTTATATCTCGTGCTCACGAGATTTATATCTCGTGCTCACGAGATTTATATCTCGTGCTCACAAGATTTATATCTCATGCTCACGAGTTTTATATCTCGTGCTCACGACATTTATATATCGTGATCATGAGTTTTTTTATCTCGTGCTCACAAGTTTTTTATCTCGTGCTCACGACATTTATATCTCGTGCTCACAAGATTTATATCTCATGCTCGCAAGTTTTTTATCTCGTGCTCACAAGATTTATATTTTGTGCTCACGAGTTTTACATCTTGTGCTCACAAGTTTTTTTATCTCATGCTCAGTTTTTTATCTCGTGCTCACGAGATTTATATATCGTGCTCACCAGTTTTATATCTCGTGCTCACAAGTTTTATATCTCGTGCTCACCAGTTTTATATCTCGTGCTCACAAGTTTTTTTATCTCGTGCTCGCAAGATTTATATCTCGTGCTCGCAAGATTTATATCTCATGCTCACAAGATTTATATCTTGTGCTCACAAGTTTTTTTATCTCGTGCTCACGAGATTTATATATCATGATCAGGAGTTTTTTTATCTCGTGCTCGCAAGATTTCTATCTCGTGCTCACAAGATGTATATCTCGTGCTCAGTTTTTTTATATCTCGTGCTCACGAGATTTATATCTCGTGCTCACGAGTTTTATATCTCGTGCTCACGAGATTTATATCTTGTGCTCACAAGTTTTACATCTTGTGCTCACAAGTTTTTTATCTCGTGCTCGCAAGATTTCTATCTCGTGCTCATGAGATTTATATCTCGTGCTCACAAGTTTTTTATCTTGTGCTCACAAGATTTATATCTCGTGCTCACAAGTTTTTTATCTTGTGCTCACAAGATTTATATCTCGTGCTCACAAGATTTATATCTCAAGTGTTAACTTGAGCAAAATGTTGCATCCAGTTACCCGTTAGATCCTTTCGTGAATGAATCCTTTACACCTGGTGCTCGTTGCACTTTTTGTAATCAAAACTTTGTAATAAAGAGTGATCTATTTTTGATAAACATGACTCTGGTGCTTTACTTCAGGTACATTGAAAATTGGCCTGTGCTACACATAGTTATTATGAGTAATTGACTTTATCCTATGATGAAAATCTTCTATCCTGATGGGAGTGGCCTCTTTCTTCCAGGATGACAGCGATCTCCACCATCATCATCAAAACAACAAATGAGAACATCACTGTGTGTCCCGTTTGAAATGTCATTCACTGCCAAATCATTCTTGCGTTTATGCTAGTTTGTATTTTTAAATTGAATAGCTAGATAGACCTAGACCGTCTCCGTATTGATTCCAGTGGGCCGATCATCATTCTATGAGCCGAACTCACCACGTTTAATAAAACGAACATTTTGTTACAACTAAAGGCTACTAGTTGATGTGCTAAAAACTTAACACATTGGCTTTAGGCTAGCAAAGAGAAGTGTAGCCTATGTAACTAGTTAGGTGAATATACGGACTCTATGCAATTGTTCTAGTTAACATGTTTACACTGTTACCACTTCACTAGTTAACTATATTGATTTAATTGGCAACACGTTAGGCTTAAAAGGCCACTAGTTGGTTAAAAGGCTGACGAGTTGGCTGTGATGCCACTAGTCGGCACTGGTGCAACTTATAAGGTTTCTGGTGTAACATGTAGAATAAAAGAGCAACTAGTGACACAAAATTCATGACTAGTAGGTACCAATCTTTGATATCAAAACGGTTTCGTTGCATGTTCACAGTCGTTAGGTTACAGCTTACCACAATAGCTGTCTGTAATAGCCCTAAATGTGTTAAAAGACAGTGTAAATGAAGCCTATGGTAGCCTAACGTATAAATAATTAATGAAAGATGGAGGTGAATCAATAGGCTCCTAATTGGTGAAAGTGTGGACACATGGCCACGAAAACTAACCATTTGGTTGATAATGAACAATTCAAAGACAACGCAAATTGATAATGAGCCAAACCTGCATTGTGTTAATAAGTTTAAGGAAACAAAATTATGAACGAACTTAAACATGTGTTCAACGACCTAATTGGGAGCATATTGATTCACCTCAGTCTTTAATTTGATCAGTTATAACATTTTGTTAACTCTTTATGTAGTTGTTTGCAATATAGCACAATAAGCAAAATGTGAACATGGATTATACATGGCATGCATAGCTATTTTCTGACATAATTTGGCTTAAGAGGGTAAATAATCCATCAAAACATGAAAAGTGCAATTAAGAAATTTAACAGCTTGTTAAAATTCTCGGATCACAATTGTGGTTGGAACGAAAACCAGCATACACAGCGGGGGCCCCAGGACCGAGTTTGAGAACCACTGCGCTACGCCATTGACTATGACAGCTCGCCGCACGCCATGCGCTCGCCGGAAAATAGAGCCCTTAATGATCATAAATAGCAGCGTGATGCTTACATGGTTCACTTTAGCTTTAAACAGCATGATTTAATGGGGTAGAATAACACGTGTCAGTGATTAATATAACCCAGGGAAGGTGAAATTGTGTGTTTGCCTTGGCAAAATAATAAAACTAAGCAAGCCAAACCACAGTAGTTATCAGAGGATGGAGTGCAGAAGCGGTCTCCGTGGACCGCACCTTGAAATTGTTGCAGTCACTGCCACTGCATGTTCATTAGCGATCACTTTATTTATAGTTTAGGATGTCCACCTCCATCCAGTGAGAATGAAGTGTTTGATTTGGCCAGCAGAAGATTAACATTATACTGCAAGTGTTGTATGGGAAAGTCACATTTTTCACAAATCTTAAGTCCAATATGCTTGCCCTTTATTTAAAATGTTAAATAATTTTTTTTCTAAAGTAAATCATTTTATCACTGCTTTATTTTTTATGAACCATTGTGAATATGAGATTGCTGTCAATGTGTGTGCATGTGTGCATGTTTAATTATTAGTAATCAGTAGGCAGGTCACACCATTTTTAGAAGTTATATCAGTACTACTAAATTATAGCTCAAATTAAGCAGCTTGATGAAAGGAACACAAAACAGAAACAATTTTTGAAAAGCGACATTCGGTTCTTAAGTTGTATGATATCTGTTTTATATAGCGTTTTCAGCTATTTTTGGTGAAAAGGTGAAAACATGCATTTTTTCACTTTTTAAATATAAAAATGTTGATGAATAAAGAATTGGTATGTGTTGAAATGTTACTTTTCTTATAGTTAGTGCCACAAACATTAGTGAACAGAAAAAATGTGAGTTATAACTACATTTATTTTTTCTTTAATGGTCCTCAAAAATGGTGATTTCATCAAAATTCTTATACGGGAAAAGTCCAGCTCATTGATATGCAGAAATCTTTTTGAAAAATTTTGAAGGAGCAGATATGTTGACATGGATTTTTCTAGTACTAAAAATAGCTTGGCAAGTCCCTACGTCATCAGGATCATACCGGAATCGGAAGCAGTATTGTTAAAACTCTCCCCCCTATTCTCGCTAAAAAATTGACGATTCCGGTATGATCCTGATGACGTAGAGACTCGACGAGCTATTTTTAGTACTGGGAAAATCCATGTCAACATATCTGCGCCGTCAAAATTTTTCAAAAACATGTAGGCATATTAATTAGCTGGACATTTTTACACATCCTTTTGTTTTCCCAGACCTTTATTTTTTATTCAAATCACAAACCGGAAGTATCACAGCAGAGGGAAAACTCTTAGCTTTATAACTGCCTACTTTGTATTTCCATTTGGACAATATTTTGCGATGTACAATGTTACAAAGTTACTCCTAGTTTCACACTCAAGATCTAAATATCCCAAATTCTGTGCACAGCTCACGGTTGGCTGATTATTGTGTGTGCACGAGTGACCTGCCTAGTATAAGGCTTACAATATTTCTGCCGAACAGTTTAAGAGACTGGAACAAATAGATCTCTTAATGCTGATGAACAGAGCATCTCTGATTGTTCTGTGTATTTCATGTTCTCTTCCAAAACTGACCTCAAACCTCATTTAAAAGCTTTTTTTTTTATTTTTCACTTCTGCTTATATGAAACCTTGTCTATGACAACTTAATCATCTTGAAATTACATATTTTTTCATGAACTTAACTCCGGAGCATATGAAACGCATGGAAACGCAAGTGGGAGCATGAAGAGAGGTTAACCCCAGTGACGATTTGATATCGAGTGAACCGGAGAATTGGAAGTAAACACAGCTACAGTGTAGGAAGACATAACCTGCGATGCCTTCTGTCTCCTTCCCAGTGAAATAAGATTTAATATATTTCAATGCATGACATCTGTTTGTGTCAACTGAATAGGTGTCAATCTGGGCACTTAGCCATCCCACGCTAGAAATGAGTACGAACGTGCAGAAACATAAGCTCGCTTAATTTGTCTTGTTTGTTAATAATTTTCAGAACAAAATGGAAACTTTTTTTTTTTACATTAGTTTGAAGGAGTGTATTATGTGTTAGAAAATTATGAGGAAACCAAGAATAGATGTTCACTGTTACAGGTGTTTCATGTGCACTTTCATGTGCCTCCAATCCCCTCCCACCCTTCTCATGTCAAAGTGTGCTGCTTTGTGTCCAATGTAGTGAAAGGCATGTGCGTTTTTCGAAACATTATCGCAGGACAATTTTGAGTTCACATAAACCAAATTGACTACTCCAATTATATTATTTTACATTTAAACAAAAAACTATAATTGTAATTGTGTTACAGCACTGGAGAAACCCTCCCAAGCTGGTGGCTTCATCCAGCTATAATCATGCAATATGAAAGATTACAAACTGATATATACTAACACACACTCCACACATACACACACAAAGAAACAACAGAGAAAGAATGACTTTGTATAAGAGAGGCAGAGACAGCCCCTAACAAGTCTGTCTTTTTTCATGTTTACAAATTTGTGTTAGAGTAACCAGGAAACCCATGTACGATCCTCAACTCCTCGCATTCATGTGCCTGTATATAAAGCGTATGCAGTCACACGCACACTACACACACACATACTCACAAGAGCTACACATAAAATATCTAACTATGAATTATGTACTGAAAAATCATATCACGGAGTAAAATGTTTCACACAACTTTCACTCCACACAACTTTCACAATGTGAAGGCTGAGGGTGAAATAAGCATTATCATTACAACTAGGTGACGGCACAAGGGGCTGCTTGTTCCACTGCATGCCTGTGTAAAAGTTACAAAAGTGCATGAGATAGACACATGTTTAGCTCCAGGACTTTCAACACATAAGCGTGTCTGTTTGCTCCCGTGTCAGCTAAATTCACAATGCCCCCGTCTTTCTAGTCCTCATCCAAGCGGAACACAGCGGCCGACTCTTGTTTTTTTTCCCCTCGCATCTCAGATATTCAGACGGTCTCGTGTTCTGGCAGCCCGGTCCCTTCCAAGACCTTCAGCGCTGAGTGGTTTCCCGCAGGCCAGCGCTGACCTTCGCATAAAGGAAACGGCGCCCCCTACTGCGAGACACGGCCGCGGCAGTCCCTTTCCCCTGTCAGTCGCGGCCCTCTGGCCCGGCTCTGACCTCGGCCCCTCCCGGCGCTCGGGCGCGTACCAGAACTGACCCGGTCGGGCTCCCAGGTACGGTAGCTGCGGGCGCCTCTTTTCTTTCGGGCCGTAGAAAGAGAGCGAGGGAGCGAGGGAGCTCGCTATCGCAGATCAATGGCGGCATTCAAGAAACGGAGCGTAGAGCCGCGGAGCTGAGCCGTTGGCTTTTAAAGCCCTCCCACTTCCCGCTCGCGACGGGGGCCTGTGCTCCATCTCACATTCTTCACAGGAACACGTCCACTTGCATCACCCAGGGATCACCTCTGAATGCTTCTTTCAAGTTTAAACCAAAGAAATGTTCTGATATTAAAACATTGATTTTATCCCCTCACGCCTCCTCCCTCTCCCCTTTCCACGGGAAGATAGAATAAGAGACATTTCTCTCACAGCTCTTCCTCGAGGGCTGCTTTTTATCACCGTGATGCAACATGTAAGCTAAGCGTTCGTTACAATTTTGTCCTCGTTTTAAAATGCACGAGTTGAAATGCAGAAAAGGCAACAGAATGAGCAAAGGCAAAGAGGAAAAGCGTGTGATCATTTTGGATGTTTAATATTTCGTTTGTAAGTCACGCGTTAGCCATGGCCACCCGAGACCTTCGTATCCTCATTGCTGTGTAGGAGGCTTGCTATGGGGATGGCGCGGCCGACTGTATTTTATTCATCATATTTACTGTAACGTTTTTTTTTTATGTTGACTGATTGCAAAATACAGCCTCCTGCTTTAGCACAGAGAGGCAAGCTGCCATTCCTGACAGATGATGGGTGATTATGAGGTGTGCGAGCACGGCGAATGTACAGTAGACTTGGCCCACTTAGTCCGTCGCGTTGCCTCCTGTCTGTGTTGCGAGAATTAGAGCGGTCGTGCCGTCTTGCCACAATCATGCTGGCGCCACAATCACGGGGCGCAACGGCACTCTTTTCTCAGTAATGAAGGCATACCAAAATACACTATACATTTCAACCACATTACACTCCCTTATAGCCTGTAACCTGGCCTGGACCATTCTGCAAACTGGACAGGGGGGACGGGATGGGACTAATCACCTTGACCCCCCCCCCCCCACCACAATGGTTTCACCCAGCCAGCGGTGACAGCAGTCCAAGGCTCTCCGGAGGTCCAGTGAATGACCCTCTGTGTGTCCGAGTTGAAATAAATGAATTGCAAAAAACTATGTTCTAAGTGAAATGTTTGCGTTTGCCAAAAGCCTCAAAGACAGGAAATTAAATTGATCAGCACTAACTCTAACATCAGCCTGCTCTCCATCGAGGTGTGACAGCACAGAGCTTTGACAACTTCTACAGCCCTGTATATGTCTACTGCATAACCTACAAACACTCACCACTGGGCATATTGCTTAAGATTCATACCTTCTCTCAAAGAGCCTAATTTATACTCTTGGAGTAGGTGCTCTGTACAGTATATTGCCAATTCTGGATTTTTTTTTTGCACTTTTTTAAAGAATGCTTCATTTCCAACATGCCCGTGTGTCCTATTTGGGACCACATATCTTGTATCACTCATTCAGCAGAGCTTGTCCACAAACTGTGTTGGTACTTAGCATACAATTTTTAAACTAGTGTGATTAAATGATAGATCCTGTATTAGATTGTATATTATAGTGTAGTGTTTATTTTGCTATGATCTCTTTAGGATATGAATATCATTTTCAACTCATAACTCCAGATCATATACTGTACATATAACATACATCAAAATGTTATAATGTAATGTGTATGTATATAATATAATTCACTGACCCGGTCATCTATCAAAGTAATATGCTGCCATGCAAATAACAAATAACTGGGTATAAATGAGAATAAAGTCTTGTGCTGCACAAAGTGAATATAAACTATTAACATTTATCAATTCCCTGTGCAGTGTAAGGTATGGAGGTATATTTGTAGCAAAAGTCTCCCAAATCTGTAAGTGGGTTCACAAATCTGTAAATGGTTTCACAAATTTTTAAATGGATTCACAAGTCTGTAAATGGTTTCACAAATCTGTAGAATGGATTCACAAATCCGTAAATTTATGTGAGAATACATGCAAGAACATTTGCAAACTTGTACAACACACTGCAAACAAATCCATGGATTACAACACTACGAATCTGCTCCAGTGGATTTCATATCGTTTTTATCAGTGTCCAAATCTGTGGATTCAGCGCTCTCGACTTTTGCACCAAAATGTTGCAGTGAACCTGGAGCAAAAGTTTTGCAAACTCATAAAATGGTATTGGTATCTGTAGTAGTCCTGTGGTGGGCAGGGTCAATGCCTGTTCTTCCAACCAATCAGACGAGCGGATTTGGGATGACTGCTGGAGAGCACACTAAATGGTACAATTTTGTTTTGCACATTTTGGATTAGTTCTGTAAATATAAACTGTCCCAATTACTACCAGACCCCACCCCATCTTCCTGAAAACATTTTCTGCACCGGTATTATCAGGATATAGCCAAGTCACTGAATGCTAAAAATGTAACCAGCTGTGGGGTAAGAAAAATATTGTACAAAATGGTAGGCTCATGTTCCAGTGTAAAGGACATGAACTAGTCAACATGTGTTTCATATTTTACATGTACATGTACATGGGTTAATGCAACATGCTATGTTTTCCTATGTGAAAGTGTTATTTGACTTGAACCTAAGCAAATATGATCAACATTTATTGGAATTGTTACAGGGTTTAGCTTAATTCTAATAATCTAATAATCAGAGCAAAGAGTTGCTTACTAGTTACTGTTGCATATCTGGTTACTGTAATGTCAAGGGACATCGGTAAGAAATGACACGATTCTGTAACAAATGTAACATTTATTTTTAGTATATGGCAACTTGTCTAGCCATGCTTGAATGTATTTCTGTGTTGTTATGTCCTGTCTTGTGATTTATTGTAACTTTTATCTGGATGTTTTTGTGTATTTTAATTCCTGTGAAGCACTTTGGGACTTTTGTCTATGAGAGGTGCTATATCAAATAAACATTACTTACTTACGTACTTACTATACATTCTGGATTCACATCAAAACAAATTAAAACAAAATAATAATAATAAAACCTAAAATTCTCAAAATGAGTCTTCCAAAATGTTTGTTAGTCATGTAATCATGGCTATTTTACTGAAGGTGTAATTATATGAAGCATATAGCTACAGTACTTAAATTTGGGATTCAAAGATGCCATTTTGTGAAAAATGTACTTTGATGGTATTTCACCCAAATCATGTGATGTATATCATGCTTGGAATTCTGCCTTGAGTGTAGGATACGGTAAGCATTGTCATTTGTCATTCCACCCTCCAGTGTAATAATAGGTTGGAACTGAATGAAAAACACAGAACCAAGGAAGACAGTTCCCCAAGAACACCAGTCTATCTCTGCAACTTTCTGCATAAAAGGGGGTCTTAATTTGTAAGGTGCTTTGTCTTTACGTTTGGGAAACACAGTTAAACACATGTTTCTTTTGTACAAAATTATTTTATTTGTCAAATGCAGAACATACATTAGAAATACTGTGTAAGTGATGAAAGAAATTTGATATTTAAAAAGAAAATGCAAATGTTTCTGAAAGCTCATGCAGTCCAACACTGGAAAAGGAAAAGAACAAAACAGTGTTATTATGTAAGCTATAAAAAAATGTACAACTTCATTGGATGTATAACTTGATGCTGAGGACAGAGTTCATTGCTTTTAGATGCAACCGAGACCTCAGTTTTACAAAGGGAAGAAACACAAAGAAAGCACACAGAGTGAAACAGAGGCCAGTGGGGCCAGAATAGTAAAGTAAAGGTGTCTATCCAGTATCGGAGGAAGGAGTGAATTAAAATCCATGCAGCTGAAAAGTCACAGTGTTGAAGAAATGTTGAAAGGGCGGAGAGCAAGCAAATAAACTGAGTTGACCAGATCGGCTTGTTGCGGATATTTATAGTCGGAGCTGGCAGCATTTGAAAGTAGCTCTGAGTTCATAATTGAATGTTACTAATGTAGGAACCTCAGTCATCACATTTCAGACCTCTCTTACTTTCCGTTCTAGACTTTCCTCGTAGAGTCTACTGAGCATAAATGGCAGAACTTTCAGCTATGAAACTGCAAATGAAAAAAAAAAAAAAACTTTAGGAATGTATTCTAATCAGAAAAAGATTACTCCTGGCTTTGATCGCTGCAAATGTGTTGCGATGTGCAACATGACTTACTAGTTACCAGAAGCTGGCGTCAATTCATATAATTGACACCAGCTTTTTAAATGATGGTAAGGCTTGGTTTTTATTATTGTGAAATTTATCCGGTTTCCTCTGAAATGTAGCATTTATGAAGTCTCAATATTTGTGTGTATGTGCATGACTGTGTATTGGATTAAAACTTTGGAGGAGGTAAGTCAATTTTTCGGGCATAGTCTATCATTTTTCATCACGGAAAACTGTGCTTCGATTTGCAGAGGAATTCTCTTCTGTTGCTATGAATAGTATAGCTGTCACTGTGTTAGATACGGTACAGTACATTTCCAAGGGATTCATCAATTATTTTCCAAAAACGTCAATCCCTGAAGGAGTGAATGAGTTGCACTTTTTTACTGGAAAACCTGGGGTCTTTCTGTCACTCTCACTGAAGTGACATTATGTCCAATCCAAGTTAAAAAGTCAAAAATGTCATAAATGATGCAAAGCCTGTGAAGCTAGTTCGGGCAGACAACTCGAGAAGCGCCAAATGGCGTCAGCTCACACGATGCTACGTCTCAAATGGGAGGGCTATTTAAAACACCAACCTTACCTGTTCATGCATTTGCCATCGTGCTGTTGCTGCTGCCTGCTATGTGCTCTGTTGCTACGTTGCTAACATAACATGCTTGGCTTTCTCTGCATATCTCTGCATTTATGCCTGTCAGGAAAGTTTTGGGGGGTCCCACCACCACCCCATAATCCACCTGTGGGCTCTGCTTCTCATATTATGATCCCCGTGGGGAGTCAGTGGTTTACTCCCTATTATCTTGGCTGGCTTATACTAAAAAATGTTACGCAAACAGGGAGTGATGAGGCAGAGCCTGAAGGGAAAGATTGCTTTCAGTTTAAATCTGAATTCAATATTGCTTTATTCAATCGTGAGTTGTCTGACTGAACTACCCCTGTCATGGTTCACAGAAGTGAATCCACTTTCGCTTGTTTTTTTTAAGTCTGGATTAGGCTGTGTTACAGAAAGGAACGTGCCTCGGCAGAAAATTTCCCCAAAAAGCAATGTAATTATGCTTCAGTAATTAACATGCACTTATTAGCACATCTTGTTTGTGCACACAACGATCTTACTGTGACAATTGTGTACTTTGACATTTTATCTTATTTGTGAGAATACTGACAGCTGCCAGTTTAACAGGAAAAAGTAAAGGCGGGGCAGTCGTACAGTATTTTAAGCCCTATCGACTCAGGCTGAAAGACATTGATCCATGCTCTTCTTTCCGCCTGCGCTTATATCTCTAACTTTCCGTTGCTGGCACATTCTGTCTTCAGCTGTGTGCGCACCGAGTTCAAAATATCTGAGATTCCTCTATTCAATTATTTGATAGTTACCGGTTCCCATTAGCTCCGGCTTATACCTGGCTAAATACAAAAGATATAAATAATAGATGGAGCGTTAGACATCCCTGTAGCCCGAGGTAATTTATAATGTCACAGTTTCCAGATATCCCTTCACCGCTACGCCTCATTGAGTTGACTAATAAAGATGACACTTGACGGTTAACGGGACTTACAGAGACACACTTGATTTGCTTAAGCGGCGACTGACTGCGCACTTTCATTCTGCAATATTCATCTCCTGGGCTTGGTTGCCTCAGGGCCTTTTCCCAGGTTACCCCAAAAGTAAAAGGGCTTGTTTTCTTTTTAGGCCATCGGCTGTCTAACCCAGGGGCTCTCAGCACTGGTCCCGGGGGGCCTCGGGGTCCACCGCCTTTTGTTTTCAACTTAAATCAGCAATTAATTTAGACTCAAGAGACCAGCAGGTAAGAGGTAATTGTGTAATCAAATGCTATAATTGATGCTATAATTGATCAATTAAGTGTTGGTTAACCAGAGCAACCAGCAGACCCTGTGGTCCTCCTTTAAAATGGCGGATAACTCCTGTCCTAGGGACAGTGCAGTGCATGAAACACGGTCAGCTGTTTCATAACTAGACTGATAGGTGTGACGCTTGCGCGTTCCACGGAGGAGTCATCATATTTTCCGCAGGTCTGGGAAAGGGGGCGGTACCTGGATGCCTGCCAGAACCAACCAAAAGCCTTGTCCCCGGAGACTGGCGTGCATTTTATTTTTCCTGTCGCCGCTGCGGGAAAACAATAAACAAAAGTCTATGGAAGGGAGTTCTGGCAGCTGGCCTTTTTGAAGGTCTCTCGCTCCTCGTGCGCAAACCAACCCCCACGGCCCTGCGCCTTCCCGGCCCACCTCTCCGTCCTCCCCCCGCCGGGGTAGCTAGGCAAGAATAGCGAAGCTCTTTATTTTTGGTTGTGTCCCTTGTAAGTGACTCGCGTGTTGACCGGAAGACGGCGGCAGCGCTCATGCCAAATAAATGGCACATCAGTCAGCAGTGCCCGCCTCCCCTCCCACCTTCTTTTCGGCCCACTATTCCCTTCATCACTCCCCATCACTGTCGGACAGCGACCTTGAGCATGCATGGGAAAAAAAGGACACAAGGTAAACGCATACATGTGCATACGTACAGTATGTGCGTATGTTTGTGTGCGCCGGCGTGTTTGTGTGCATGCGTGTACGTGTGTGTCCAATGCATGTATGTGTGTGTGCGCGTGCATGTGTTTGCATATGTGTTTGAATGTGTGAGTGTGTTTCAGCGTGTGTGTTTGAGTGTGCCCGTGCTTGTGTTTGCATTTGTGCATGTCAGCATGTGTGTGCATTTGCGCGTGTGTGTGTCTGTGTGTGTGTGTGATTGAGTGTGTGCATGTCAGCATGTGTTTGCATTTGCGTGTGTATGTTTGAGTGTGTGTTTCTGTGTGCGCGTGCATGTGTTTGCATTTGCATGTGTGTGTGTGTGTGTGTGTGTGTGTGTATGTCAGCATGTGTGTGTGTGTGTGTGTGTGTGCATGTCAGCATGTGTTTTCAGGGAGTGGCTGAGTGATGTGCATAGGTAACACTGCTGGGCTGCTGCTGTAGCAGTTGGGGAGGACTTTTGGGAGCTGGGCATTTTGAGAAATCAGAGAACCCAGCAGATGTTGAGACACACATGATGAATTATTGCTTCTTCTGAGGGATTTCAGCAGGTGAGGAAAGCATAATGTAGAACTTTAAAAAACCTGCAAAAAAATTTCCATTTCAAGTTTTTAAGAGGTGTAAAATAGGGGCCACTCTCATCAAAATAATAATAAAAATGTATTATTAAATGGCATTCATAAACATGCTTATTTTAGCAACATATAGTGCTCCTTAAACTTTTTTGAATGCCTTTTTGAAAACTTTTCTCATTAAATAAAATGCACTCTCTCATTCAGTTACATTACAACACATTTTGTTTTATATGTGGTTATGGGACATTACACAGGGAACTACTTTAAGGGCAGAGATGGACACAGATGACAGAGATAGCAGTCCACCGGCCCAGCCACACCCTGGCGAACACATATGTTTTATTGCACAGTCTAACGGCACAGTTCCTGCTCTCAGTACAGAGCTACATGGCTTTCCTGCTTTGCCACAATGGCATTGAATATGCCAATTACTGGTGATTGCAGCGGGGTGGAGAGTGGTTGGGGGGTGGGCTGTTTTCTTGGTACTTGGCCGAGACCTCAGGCATTCCTTTCACTCGAACCCAGCCTGCAATTAAAGAGCAATCTCTTGCCACCACATCAACGGGAGCCCACGGCCCAGCAAGCCTTTAATGTAAGAGGGCGGGTTCAGTTATGGGGCGGAGGGGGGGGGGCTGCCTGCCACCCCGCTGGCCCTGCCCAGGGAGATGTGGCTTAGAGTGGAGGGGGAGCCAACACATCTGGTGCAGGGGCAGGCTGCCGTTCCGTTGGGGTAGTCGGGGGCCCTGGGCTGCGCTCTGGGCATCCAGTCCTGGTATGATTTCATCCCCTCTCATGAGCATCACAGCAACCAAAGGGGCCTCGTCTGCAGACTGGGATGTTCAGGTGAGGGCTAGTGCACTTCAAACCCAAATATACATTAAAAAAAAAGAGTGATTTTTTATTACTTTTTTGGTGGGTGCTTATTGTTTAATAAACCCATACATATTAGAAGTTTCACTATAAAACATGAATGAACACAAAACAAAAAACCTCGTACGAGAGTGATTAACCTCCGAAACCTCTCGCCCTCGACCCTCTCGTCCTGAATTACAGCCTCCCTCCCTCCCTCCCCTCGAGTCTTTCTCTCTCTACTGCTGTAATCCTGCAAGACACCCTCTGGTTTCTTCTCTCTCTTCAGCCCTTGACTCCCTCTGCCCTCTTGTTGCCAAAACGTCCCGACCATCTCCCTGACCTTTGCACTTGTGTTTGCATTGTAAGTTGCTTTGGATAAACGTCTGCTAAATGGCAGTGAAGTAAAGAAAGTTTGTTGTTAAAACATCAACATTTTGGTCTAACATGACCTCTCAACACCTTTAAACATAAGCTGACATGTATTTTATATATACCCTGCAGACTTTTGCTGCTAATTCCTCATAAACACCATTAACATGTAATTGACAAAAAAATTAACATTATTTTGTGCACAGAGGTTTTAGCTGCCCATCTGTCACAATGTCAGTAAACTAGGCAAACAATATCCTCATCTCCCAAAAAAGGAAATTATACAACTCTATATGGACAACTGGAGTCTTGATAAAATTGTTATAATATGTATATAATTTGTATATAATACTATTTCCATTCTCTAGATGGAGCTTTTATCCATCATGTTCAGCAGCAACACCTCTGTTGTAACAGCATGTTGTTTTCACACAGACAAAGGCCTGTATTTAATCAACATTTGTCCTTACCTTTAACCATTAAAAGCAAATTTTCTTCACAATAGCAGTTTGGCGAGTGGCGCAATCACAAAAATTAACTTGAGCGTGATTGAAAAAATGTAGTGCTTGCATTTACTTTTAAATCAATGTTAAGGACAATTGTTGATTGAAAATAGGCCAAAGCGTCTGCAAAAAAAAAAAATATATATATTGTCGGTCTCATAACAAGGTGCTGCAATCTTTATCAGTGTCTGGCTTGATGTCGTAGCCCATGCAGTTAAAAAACTACATACACACGTATTAATATGCTACTATGACATCAGTATCAGATACTGTTTCTGGGCCAGATTTGGCTTTGTTCCCCACCCTTTGATGTGCCCCCCCACCCCCCACCCCCTCTACTGTCTGCCCATTTGAGTCATGGGTACGGGGCCAGCCAAGAGCCACTGCCACAGACTGTCAGGACCCAGGCCACAAAAAAGAGAGATATAATGCACACAGCTAATAGCTAAATAACAAGGCTGTCATCTGTCAAGAATGGCTTTTTTTTGCCATCAAGCCTGTAGCTCTGCAGTCATAGTAGTCCAAATTCTAATTAGAATTTATGTGTAAAGAATCATGTGCATGTCATTCTATGTTTGTGTTTTTCCACCTTTTCTTTCCTTGCATCTTTTCCCTTCACTCCTTCTCTTGTATTCTTACAATCCCACGGAGATATGAGCGTGGAGATATACACAGAGATATGAGCGTGGAGATATACACAGAGATATGAGCATGGAGATATACACAGAGATATGAGCGTGGAGATATACACAGAGATATGAGCGTGGAGATATACACAGAGATATGAGCGTGGAGATATACACAGAGATATGAGCGTGGAGATATACACAGAGATATGAGCGTGGAGATATACACAGAGATATGAGCGTGGAGATATACACAGAGATATGAGCGTGGAGATATACACAGAGATATGAGCGTGGAGATATACACAGAGAAATGAGCGTGGAGATATACACAGAGATATGAGCGTGGAGATATACACAGAGATATGAGCGTGGAGATATACACAGAGAGATGAGCGTGGAGATATACACAGAGATATGAGCGTGGAGATATACACAGAGATATGAGCGTGGAGATATACACAGAGATATGAGCGTGGAGATATACACAGAGATATGAGCGTGGAGATATACACAGAGATATGAGCGTGGAGATATACACAGAGAGATGAGCGTGGAGATATACACAGAGATATGAGCGTGGAGATATACACAGAGATATGAGCGTGGAGATATACACAGAGATATGAGCGTGGAGATATACACAGAGATATGAGCGTGGAGATATACACAGAGATATGAGCGTGGAGATATACACAGAGAGATGAGCATGGAGATATACACAGAGATATGAGCGTGGAGATATACACAGAGAGATGAGCGTGGAGATATACACAGAGAGATGAGCATGGAGATATACACAGAGAGATGAGCGTGGAGATATACACAGAGAGATGAGCGTGGAGATATACACAGAGAGATGAGCGTGGAGATATACACAGAGATATGAGCGTGGAGATATACACAGAGAGATGAGCGTGGAGATATACACAGAGAGATGAGCGTGGAGATATACACAGAGAGATGAGCGTGGAGATATACACAGAGATATGAGCGTGGAGATATACACAGAGATATGAGCGTGGAGATATACACAGAGATATGAGCGTGGAGATATACACAGAGAGATGAGCGTGGAGATATACACAGAGATATGAGCGTGGAGATATACACAGAGAGATGAGCGTGGAGATATACACAGAGATATATCTGTCCATATATAAAACTGTCCATAAAAATATGTTGTTTAGTGTAAGCAGCATGTATAGGCAGATTATTAAAATAAATGATAATGGTAACAGGGTAGTGACTCATCAAGATACTGCTGAAGATAATGTTCATCATCATCATCATCATCATCATCATCTCCATAGATGTCCAAAGAAGACTAAAATACGGAAATAGGCTGACCTATAAGAAATTGTAGAAAGGATTTGGGTCGTTGGATTTACATTTCCTTGCATAAAGCCACAGGTTACCGTCATTAATTGAGTGTCTCTGTCAGCCGGGTGACGCACAGCCCCACTCTTCACCGGGCTTCAGAGCTGACCTGACGTCTGAGCCGTGGGCTGCGTTTCAAGGCCGGGAGGTCATTTCGGTGACGGCTCCCGCCGTCACCCCCATGAAAAGAAATGTGACTCAAGGGAATGGTAGAAGTGAGACCTTCATTAGCAGAGTGGAGCTGATGGCCATTACAGGAAACCCTGCAGCCCTCTTCACCACCAGTAGGCTGTATTTGGGGTAATTGTGCAGCCCTCTTCACCACCAGTAGGCCTTATTTGGGGTAATTGTGCAGTGGGGCAGGTGGAGAGTGGGAGGGTGGGGCTGAATTTGCGTTTCCAGTTTATATAGCGGGAACGCATATGTTTTGGTTGCTTAAGAAAGAATGGTGGCATACCCTAGCACACACACAGACAGTTACAGGGTACATGGTTCTCATTTCACATAACACACAGGAAAGGAAAGCAATGTGCATTTTAAAGACTGTCTGTGGGAATACACATTGCTAGAAACATGCTATTAGCCGTGATATTATCAGTCCATGAATGAGAGCACACACTGGCACGAATAAGCACGTGCATCTGACAAAGCTGCTCAGACGAAAGACTTTGGTGGCCGGGATTCAGCTCCAAGCCAATATAAGGAACACAGGACACCACGTACTGCTTAAGCCCTGACTACTGAGGGCCTGAATGGATGATAGACCATTGGAAAGGCAGAGGCGCCGATCACAGGTCGATTTCTTTGCGATTATTCCACCCATTCTCAGCTGTGGCATTGTGAGTGCAAAAATAAAACTCAGGTATATTACACTGGCTTTCCATGTTACGCAGGGATACTGCTTTTGGAACCACATTCATTGGCATATACTTATCGATTTGTCAAAATAAATAAACACAAGATGAAATGCATGAGCTGCATGAATGCTTAGGCCAGGTTTGCTATCCAGATGAGGGCTTGTTAATATGGGTTATTCCTTATTTTTTGTTATTTATGACCATAATAATATGGAGTTTGAAAAATAATGAAGGATCTGAAAATAGTGCCATGGCAGTCACAGCGGTTGCTATCACTTTTGACTTTGTATGTGTTAAATATGAATAAATTGATAAATACAAATGTCTGTATTATTAATATGTTTATTAGAACATGGTGTCATTTTACTCATTGAAAATGAGGTGAGACAGGTCTGAGGGGTGGTGTGCACCACATCGCTTAGAGCCGGGGGGTAATTATAATCATTAATAACAAGAGCTCCCTGCAGATGCCAACCTGAAATCAATCCTCAGCACAGACATCAGTCCGCTGCAAGATTAATGGCACTAATGGGCTTTCATAAATACCCATGATGCATGGGGAGTGGTGACGTCATACAGGGAAAATCGGGACTCTGGGCTTAACACATTTTGTCAGAGAATTATTTCAGTTCAGCCTTGCCCCTTAGCTTTACGGTGGCCAATTTTAACAGATGAATTATTATTATTACATTTTTATTATTATTGTTGTTGTTGTTGTTGTTACAGTAAAGCTCCAATATTGATTTGCAAATGGGAACTGTGTCCATTGAAGTAATGCATTTGTGAAGCAACAGTTTGAGCTGAGGCACTAACATTGGTTTCAGTCTTGCAGAAATAACATGGATGCAGTTGCCACCCTGCTGGCCTGGTTGCCCCACCCAGACTTATGGAACGAGGTATGGGTAAAACCAGTTCTCATAAAATGTGTTGAATTAAGAGCTCCTTTGGGTCTCATCTCCCACCCTTGCAAGCATGTGCGGGAATATTCAATGTGTGGTTTTCTTGTATTCTTTGTGATCATTAGATTTTATGCAGATCAAGGGAGGTTATGAAACTGCATTATGCGGGATAATAATGTGTGGGGTGCAATGGGGAACAAACATTACCACACAGAGGGACTCAATTAGTATGCTGAGATATTTTTCATGTTGGCCCAGACCTTGTCACTCTCTTTATAATACATGATGAAGCGTACATACATAAAACAGATCTATGTTGGAAAATTTTATCATAGTTCATTAGCATTGAACTTGCTTCACTTTCACCAGTGGCTTTGACTAAGATTGTTATTGATCAGCAAGGGTCATTTATTTTAATGGGATGGATCTGCAGCCAAGCGTTTTTTTATTATTATATTTTATTTTGAAGCAATCCCTCAGCAAGCCACAATGACCCGTTGAGCACACCTATGTAGTTTGTTTATATATTATTTACTTTTTATCTCAAAGAACTTTCTCCTCTACAAATGCACTGAAATGGCTAAAAGTATTATGGCTGGATAAAAACATTTTTTTTGTTATTTTTCTTATTCTCGTTATTCTTTTTTAGCATTGTCATTATTTAGTCTTCATGAAGCACGACATGGGTGTATTTGTGCGGGAGTGTTCAACCTAAGCTCTTTAATTACTGGAGTAAAATCATTACACGCTTCGTTGAACTAATTGAACTCTTGTGCCAAGGTCAAGATAGGCCACAATTTAAACAAATTCAGAAAGCCACATCAAGGACAAATCAGCCCCACTAAAGCTAAGTTTGGGAGATGAACATGGTGCAAATTAGGTGTATTGTCCAGCTTTTGACTGATTGCAAATAACACATTCAAAAAAATTTTTTTCCAAAAGCAGGTGTGTTTTTAATACTTGCAAAATATCATATACGTGTTATATAAGTTGAGAGTTTACATACACCTTAGCCAAATCCATTTAAACTCAGTTTTTCACAATTCCTGACATTTAATCCAAGTAAACATTCCCTGTCTTAGGTCAGTTAGGATCACAACTTTATTTTAAGAATGTGAAATGTCAGAATAATAGTAGAGAGAATGATTTATTTCAGCTTTTATTTCTTTCATCACATTCCCAGTGGGTCAGAGGTTTACATACACTCTGTTAGTATTTGGTAGCATTGCCTTTAAATTGTTTAACTTGGGTCAAACCTTTCGGGTAGCCTTCCACAAGCTCCTCACAATAAGTTGCTGGAATTTTGGCCCATTCCTCCTGACAGAACTGGTGTAACTGAGTCAGATTTGTAGGCCTCCTTGCTCGCACACACTTTTACAGTTCTGCCCACAAATTTTCGATTGGATTGAGGTCAGCTCTGGGACTTTGTGATGGCCACTCCAATACCTTGACTTTGTTGTCCTTAAGCCATTTTGCCACAACTTTGGAAGTATGCTTTGGGTTAAATTAAATGAGAACATACATCCTTATTGACACCCATTAATTTATCATATACAGTGAGCACCATAATTCATTGGACAGTGACACATCTCTTCTTAGTTTGGTTCTGTACTCTAGCACGTTAAGTTTGAAAGGATACAATGACAATGAGGTTGAAGTGCAGAGTACACATTTGACTTCCTGATGTCTGTGACCCAACAATATCAAAAGACTCTTGATATCTTATTTTCTATAGCGATACTATAACTTCTCTGCATTTGAATGGATCTCTATGGGAATTGGGGGTGGGATTAGATTTAGCTGTAAATTATGCTGGAACAGTATGGAATACATGGTTGGCGAAATGGCTGTAAGTCATCAAGGGTCTGAGGTATCAAACGAGCCTCAAACCATCACTCTGCTGCCAGATAGCAGTAGATAGGGATGGATCACTTTAAGGGTCGTTTCTCCTGACTCATTTTCCTATTGAATTCTATGGCAAAATAAGTCAGGAGAAATAACCCTTAAAGCAATCCATCCATATTTACTGCATATCTGGCAGATCATGGTGATTATGTCTTTGAACTGTTGCTTTCATTACAATTAGCTCATCAAATGAACAGTGCCAGTCTAAACTAATTAATCAATCAGCCACATTGTTATTTCCTTATGGAAAAAGAATATACTGCAGTATATTGTAAATATATCACAATTATATTCACAATATATTTAAAAAATATACTGCAGTATATTACATTTCCATAAGGGCGTGTTCAGCTAGAGTGGTGAAACATCCTGTATACATTGCAGATTTTAATTCAATTACAGGTTACAAACCCCAGCTGCTAAAAGCACAAGACTCTATTAGTGATACACTCTACAGGTGATCACCTGTGCCACAGATCATAATGATGTTATTAAAAGAGCACTTTGCCAACACAACATTGACTGTGGTCTATGAAGCATTACCTGTATAAGTCTAACCATTTACTTATTTAATGTATTTTTTTATTTCGAAGGCAGAAAATTACCTGGGAAACCTTGGCTAAAGAGACCTCCATTTCCTCCCATCTGTCTCATTTAAATCATGCTGTTTCCATGTGGGCTCAGGAAGGAGAGTCATGCTAAAACACAGTCTGCTCAGTGTTTTATTTCTTTCTTGCCTGGCTGCGCTACCTTCGTTGCGCAGCGGTATACATTCCCCAGGACCGCGGCAAGGACGAGCCCTGCCCTGCTTCTCGACAAAGGAAATAAATCAAAGTGTACACTGGAGAATATGCTTGCAGACTGCAGGCCGGGAGCTTCGTTACAGTGCCATCGCCGTGCATTACTTTGCATATTGCCACTGTGATTTGGTCTGCTCCCACATCCGCGGCCCACTTCTGTCACACGCTGTGCAGGGGGAGATCAGTCTTCTACTGCAGACAGATAGAGAACCAGAGACAGAGACTGGGAAGACTAAGAAGCCAGAAAATGCTTACCCATGCAGAAGAAGAAGAAGAAGAAGAAGAAGAAGAAGAAAAGGTCTCTCTTTAAAATTAGGCCCAATTGGATTGCTTGTTTTATTATAGACAAGCTGAATACAAAGTGCATTTTTGGTTTGTATTTCAGGTGAAGACCCCAGTGATCGCAGCCTCTATTCCCATTGTTTACATTTTTAATTAACATTTCTATTATCAGACACTTTAATGTGCTTTTATTTTATCTCACTTTCCTCCCTGAAACAAACACATTGAATTTGGGAATATCATTAACACTGACATAACTTAACACTGAGAAACTGAAAATGAAGACCAGTCATAATGCCCGTGTTTCAAAACCGACTGAATCCAATTCTCAATTTCATCACGTAAAGGAAATATGTGTATTATTTTCTCAGGAAAAACACTTTACATTACTTTTATACACAATAAATCCAAGAAGATCTCTATCAAGTGCAAAGTTAAAAAAAAGGTTGTGCATGTTCGTAATGTGACTGTCTGACCTCATTGTTGAGCGTCATCTTATGAACAATTTTCCTGATAATTCAATAAATTAGCAAGGTTAACATAATCAGAACATTGTTAGCTTTGAACAGATTGTCACATAAATATGCTTATGTTTGGTGATGCCATCTAACGTGAAAGTAATGTCCTTGCATTTGTTGTCTGCATATGGGGTACAGATATGGTACAGGCTTGTCGCTATAACACCCACTGTAGAGTCAATGATGCAAACACATTGAATAATGTTGTGATAAGAATGTTGGAGAAGGAAACTATTTGGAAAACTGTGGGCTGGACTGCTGAAAATGCTGGGATATGGGCAGTTTACAACAAAAAGAAAAATAGCGTATAAGCTATTATAATTATAAGTATTATTTTTTATTTTTTTCTGGTCAGAAGAATACAATTTGAATCGGTGTAAATATGCGCAAAAAGAAATCTAATTGATCAAAATCAAGTTGTCTATAAAGGGGGAAAGTTTCCAAACATTTTTTTTTGCCAGTAAAAATGTTTGCTTTTTTTCATAGAAGTTGAAAAATGGAAGTATATTTTGGCATGCCCAATTTAAAAGCAGACAAATAAATGATTGATTAATGATAGGGTACAAGATTTATGCAGACAGACCCTAATTTGATGTTTCCACTTCGTGCGGCATTACACCTGTTGAAAACATTACCCGCTAGCCGATGAATAACAAGGAAGGAAAAACACTCACTTGAATGTACATTGGCAAGTTATGTTTTTTTTTACTATTATGTGTAGGAAATCCCTAATGTAAAAGTAAAATAAGTGTGTCCACACTTCTGCAAGCTGGTTCCACACAGACATGGTAAATAATGACATTTTGAGGCCAGCTCAAAAATAAATATGTGATATTACAAAGTAAATTAAATGCAAACTATTCCGTTAAGAAGAAATATGTGCTATCTGTTATACACTGTCAGAGTTGCAGAGCTCATTGGCTAAAATGGGACAAAAACTGTCCAGAGATGAACAATCTCTTCAGCACCTCACTGCTAGCTGCTATGGGAGAGTGGCTAGACTTCTGAGAAAGGCCAACATTAAGTCACGCCTGTAGTTTGCCAGAAGCCATGTAACAGACCTTGAGACAATTTGGAAGAAGATTGAGCTCTTTAGCATGAAAGCAAAGTGCAATGTTTGGTGCCAAACCAAAGTGAGCCCGTCACCCAGGTAACAATATTCCTACCTTCAAGCGTGGTTATGGCAGCACTCTGCAATAGTGTTGCTTTTCAACAGGAGGGACTTGGAAGCCTGTTGCCATCAATGGCAAGATGGATGGAGCCAAATACAGGCAAATCCGTGAGGAGAACCTGTTTCAGTCCGTAAGAGATTTAGGATGAAGAGTCATGTTCCAACAGGTCAATGACCCAAAGCACACAGCAAAAACTACCAAGAAAAGGCTTAAGGACAATAGGTTCAGTAGTCTGGACCAACCATAGCCCAAACTTGAATCCCGTTAAAAATCCGTCGTATAACCTGACAATTAATGTCCACCGACACTCTCCGTCTAACTCAAGTTCTAACCGAGTTGGAGCAAAGATGAATGCACAAACCTTCAATTCCTTCCAAAATTAAAATGTGAAATGCATCAACATGCCTGCAAAGTCTCAGAGCTGTAATTGCTGCCAAAGGCCTATCTACAGAGTATTGGCTCCAGGGGTGCTGAAAGTGCAAAGGGGGGGGGGGGGGGGGGGGATGCATACGTTTGTAAATGAGAAATGTAAGGCATCATAAATGTTTTTTTCATGTCCTGCTGGCAGGTAAATGTAACTCATGCTGCTAAAAATAGCCCGGTCCTCCTTAAAACCAACAGTGAAAGTATGTATGATTGGATATTGCAAATCCACCCTCTCCAGAAAATAAGCAGCCTATTGTAGAGAGGCTCATTCTGACCCTTGCCTTCTCTTTTCTTTCCCCCCGTCGCCTCCCCTGCGACGACGATCGCAATCAATTCAAACAAAATGCAAAAATAGAGAGGCGAATTGTGGCTATGGTAGCATAATAGCTACGGCTTGATTACACCTGTACTTTCCGTATACCTGGCCCCCAGCACGCTGGCTTGGGGGGTCTGCTCTTTTCAACCAGCCAGGCAGAGACAGGTGTGTGCTGTCGGGTTAGTGAGGAGAGAAGCCCCGCCAAGGGTGCACAAATGATAATTAGGGTGAGTGCTTCTGAGAGAAAGCCACGGTTTTCACTTGCAGAGCAGTGCACTCTCAGCACCCCAGGTAAACGTCCAGATGAATAATCGCACGTCTCTGCGTTTGATTTCGTTCGTCATTTACACTTTGCTGTTTATTCGTGCCATTAGCAGGATCTGCAATGACGCCCACCTCCTGGGTCTTTTCACCTGTATTGCAGAGTGCCATGATAAAATTGTTTATCAGGTCATAGAAGTCAATGCTGGCCACAGCCCACACTGTCTGCCCGATCAGAGTACACAAAATATTTTGGGAAAACGAAATGACCATCATTCAATTTATGATACATGTGGATAGATCCTTTATGCTGAAAAACATGTAATTTTGTTATAATTGCAGCACAGGGAAGGGCTTGTGCCAGGCTATTGTGAAAAGGTCCCTGTATGTGGGGTATTTACACTTGCAAAACCCAGTGTGGTTACTTTGGTATACTTGCGGGGGGAGAGTTTTTAAACTCCACTCCTAAATCTTTTTTTAAAATATCCTATATGTCATCCACAAATGAATATCTCCCTCCCTTAATGTGTCCACACATGAAATATAGTGACTTATTCTGCTCTGACTTTATTTTCACTCCTATAATGCTATGCTGGCAAATTTCAACCAACATGTCATTTAAAAATAACCGTAAAGTACAATATTGTTATGATATTTGAATAATGAATCAAGATAAATGGCACTCCAAAATTCATTCAATTGATGATTAATTATGATCATACTATATTTTATTTTGGACAGTGTTTATTTTCCCTTAATTTGTGATTACTGAGTCTATGAGAGATCGCTTCATGAACAAAATCAAATCAATTCTTTTGACCATATGTCATGCACAAAGTATGTAGTGCATATGGACTTACCAGGCATCTTTGTATCTGTTAATAATCCTGGGTTGAATATGTATTTTATATATAGTGCAGCTGATGGGCCGTGTAATACAGTGCCTATACAGTGATGTGGGCACATCAGTGTTTTAAAGTGGGTGTTGTACACTGCCTTTACCATTTTTTTTCAAATATAACTGTGACATAGGGTTGGATGGGGGAGGAGCAGAGAGCACTGCTCCTCCTTTTTGGTTGTTTATTGTACATTTTTGCCTCCCAAAAGCCTGTGATGCCTTCTTCTCATTGGACAGTGGCAGCCTCACCTACAGGCATGCACACCTGAGACTGATTGGCCCGGGTGTATCTTGTTGCCTCTGTCAGCTGGATATAAAGCTGTGAAAAGAAAGCACAGCTTTTATTTCATTTATTTTCATTTATTCCTGGGTAAATTTCTATTTTATCGTATTTCTATTTATATTTCACCTTCATTGTAAGGCTACAAGGTAAAAAATAATGACGGATAATGTTCTGGGTTATTCTTGATACAATGCTATTCTTAAGTGGGTGTTCTACACACCTGCATTACTCAGTTTTAAAATAGCTTTGTTTTTAGTGTCTGTTTTCTGTCTCTTATCTTTATTGTTCCTCCCATGCCTTTAAGAAGATAGAACATACAGTATAACAACATCAAGCAATATGGAATGACTAACTCATTCCATACAGTAGATGTAATAGTACTGTACCTTGGGATCAAGTTCTCCATTCTCCTTGGATCTAAAGATGATGTGATTTCTCCCTTTGTCATTTCCTATAGGGGATCTAACAGAAACAAACCTTGAAAGAGCAACACAAAATACTCATAAAACTGACATGCAAAGAAGAGATTTTTCTGTGTACTTTTAAGAGTTTAATAATGAATAGGTACTTCCATTAAATATTTATTGAGAGAGAAGTGGGGGAGATGGCGAGTAACTCTACCACAAAGTGCATAAGAGGCATTATCCAGTGACCGGTGTGGAATCTAAGCCAGCGTACTGTAGATTCCTGCTCCTGCTTGGGATCACGGATGCTGTTCTGGTCTGAAAAAGTCTGAGAAATGGGTCATCTGAGGTCACAGAAGCTAAAAAAAAAAACATTTTGGTTCTGTACTCCAAGTGATGGGGAAACTTACATATCTATTGCATTGCTAAAGTTTCATTATAGGATTGAACAAGATATTAACACAAGTCTGACCAGGTTAGCCATACCTAGTTAACTATTACTAGTGCATGCATATGATTCATCAAGTTAATATTCCCAACTTTTTCAACAAAGTATCATTTCAAAATGACGCCTTGATTAAATCAACATTTTCACTTAAATTAAAAATAATTGCTATACCTTTTGGTATAATACAGGTTTAATTAATTTTGGTGATTGCTGAACTCACCTAATTATTGAGATAACTTCTACTCAACTTGCATGAAGATTGTTTGACAATTTGACACTATAATGGTCACATTCACAATCATCGTGTCCCTAGATGACTCATAGGGCTGCTTATACACTGCCTGGCCAAAAGAAAAGTCGCAGTTGCACCCGTCATGCATAGTGCCCACTGTACAAGCCTCTGGAGGCAGTGTTGTGATCTGGGGTTGCTTCAATTGGTCAGGTCTAGGCTCAGCAACGTTATGCAGCAATAAAATGAGCTGAGTACCTGAATGTACTGAATGACCAGGTTATCCCATCAATGGGCATATTCCAGGACGACAATGCCAAGATTCATCGGGCTCAAATTGTGAAAGAGTGGTTCAGGGAGCATGAGGAATCATTTTCACACATGAATTGGCCACCAGATTCCTGACCTTAACCCCATTGAAAGTCTTTGGGATGTGCTGGAGAAGACTTCACGGAGTGGTTCGACTCTCCCGTCGTCAATACAAGATCTCGGCCAAAAATGAATGCAAGTCTGGATGGAAATAAATGTTGTGACGTTGCATAAGGTTGTCGAAACAATGCCACGACGAATGCGCGCCATAATCAAAGCTAAAGGCGGTCCAACAAAATATTACAGTGTGCAACTTTTTTTTTGGCCGGGCAGTGTATATAGATGTGGAGATGAGTAGGGCATTATGCTTAGTCTTTAATATGACTATCACTAATGTTTTGTCGAGGAGTGCAGTAAATGTATAACTGGTATCAAGAGTGTTTGTGTGCATGGTTATGCATTTCCACGTCTCACTGTGCATCTTTGCGGTTTAGTTAATATCGCCACTCTTTTAAAAATAAATTTGGTTTCTAGTCACTGAGTGTGTTCTGAATCTTGGTTTCACATTTGCAGTGTTTTGTGCAGTGGGCTTTGTTTTCATCACTTACTGTTTGTTTGTTTCCTTGTGCTATTTCTTAGATACTTCCTTCCTGTGTCTGAATGCCTTTTGAAACTCAATGGGCCTCATTCATGAAACATGAGCAGAACAAAATTGTAAATTGTTCGTATTAGCAATTTTGTTTGTATTTTGGGATTCATCAAAGTTTTCGTATCTCAGATTTGTTCGTACGTACAAATAAAATGTAAACCTGCTCAGGACCACGTGTACTGCATCCGTAAATTAGAAATGCTGCTAAATGTAGCTTCTGAATGTCAATTAGAATAGTCCTATGAATTTATTTTTATTTTCAGTTAAATTCACAAGACTAAATGTACCCTTTGCACAACGGAGACATAATAATTACGACTGTAAAAAGCAAGCAGATTTAGATAATAAGCTATTATTAATCAATTGTAGGCTATTAATTTATTTAATTAGACCTGTAACTTAATTAATGCTCCCAGTAGGCTATATTTTTCAGAACTGATTAAATGTTAAAATTTTATATGACGTTAAATATTCTAATTAAAACACACATTTAACCATTGAATGAAATTTGCTATGAAATGACTTACAGGTCTGTATAGCTAGCGTTGCAATGGCTGATTTTGTGCTGAGGAGTTGGCTCCTTAGGAGAGAACGCATCTTTAGGATTGTGCATAGGCTATTTGTTGGCTGAGAGTGATGTATGGCTGGTTAGTCGATTTCGGGTTTTTATGAAACCTGCCCAATGTTATTGGTGGCATAACTGTAGGCTACTGCACAAACGTAGCCTCAAGGCTCCATCCAAAAATACTTTTGCATATATGAATAGAAAGGTCTATCACATCTGTGCAGCTCATATGTCATTGCTCAACATCCTGGCCCAGTTGCCTGGTGGGACCCACGACAGCTTCATTCTGCGGGGCAGTTTACTGTAATCACAAATTGCTGTTTACTGTGTCAGAGTATAGATTCCTAACTACCTCTTTCCATCACTAGGGGATAGAGTATTTCAAACCACCTCTCACACCAACAAAATGACAAAATTAATAAATTAATTATTTTATATATTTCCGGGCGGTGAGAAAGAAAAGTTAGTTTTTTACTTACCATATAAGCTACTTTACTATTTACTTTATGACACCGGAATGGACAATACTAAACCATTTTTTTTCCTGCTAATAAAACTTCAAATTCAGTGTCGGAATAATTCTTTTGCTTTTTCTGGGCCATTTTGACTTTAATTCATGGGCGTGGATTTATACTAATTGAAAAATAAGGTGAATGCGCTTGTCATTTACGATGAATCGGCATGTATGAACATACACACGGAATACGAACAAATCTGCCTTTCCCGCGCGGTTTGATGAATCCGGCGTAAATATTTCGTACTAACTTGTTTCGTACGTAAATGGACGTGCATATTTAGGAACATTTCATGAATGAAGCCCACTAAGTCTTTACTTCTTTACAATAAAGGTTACATTTTGACTTTACTGGGTGTTTTGGGGGACCTGGGGAACTGAATCCTGTTACGGGCCATTGTTGGTTTGTGCCAGGAGACGTTCCATGGACATGGGGTTCATTCCAATCACTTATTTTCACTCCTTGAATCCTTTCCTCGTGTCCTTTCCTCGCTCCTTAGCTCCGCCCAACGGAGGAACTTTCTGAGAGAAACTGTCACTTTGTTTTCACCATGCATGAATCCCACTACTGATGTCTGCATGATCAAAGAGATTCTTAACCAGGTAATGGTGGGAACTAAATTTTTCCTAACCTCAAGGTGGTTGGAGTCCAAACCAAAAGGAAGGTAGTGTAGCGTTCACAGCCAGTGCACCTATGACACGGTGGCGTGGTGGTTAGCACTGTTGCCTCACAAGACTTTCTGAGTTCGAGCCCTGGCCCAGTTCCTCTCTCATGCTTGTTCTCCCCATGCTTGTGTGAGTTAGTTTCCTCCCACAGTCCAAAGACATGTAGCCCAGGGACTACAGGTGGCAATTAGCTTCCCTGGCTAACTGTGGCACATTTACAGAAATGCTTTTAAGGTGCATTGTCCCAGTCAAATGAACTAATTAAAATAAAAACTGCATTTAATGAAATCCCCACAATACTGCCCCATTACTAAAAATGAGAGTGTGATGTCAACTTTTCAACTGGCGAATAAGGACACACCACCTGCCAGGGACCAGGAGAAGCAAAGGCTTCAGACCTCTTGAACCAATCCATGACTGACAGTCCTGGCTTTAAGTCCTAAAAATACATTTATAACAGCTGTGGGGCAATGATAGAGCTCAAGGTGGATCATTATAAAGCAAAGATGGGCAGCGCTGATGAGCAAGAGTGCAATAGTGGCCTGATAGGGGCAGTTTATGATTCGTTGATGGACTTTTTACAATTCTGACTGTTGTATGGATGCTCTGCCACTTGTGCAGGCCGCCCCCCGGTGCACACACAAAAGCCATCCTGAGGGAAACACAGCTAACCTTAGCACCCCCATGTATTGACCTAGCCCACCCTTAGCCCAGGGAGAGAAAAGTTCCTGGCGCCGAAGACTTCAGCTGCTCACCAGTCCGAGGTCTACATTGTCATATTTTGGGCTTCATAATGCGCCACACGTTTTCAATGGGAGACAGGTCTGGACTGCAGGCAGGCCAGTCTAGCACCCGCACTCTCTGACGACGAAGCCATGCTGTTGTAACACGTGCAGAATGTGGCTTGGCATTGTCTTGCTGAAATAAGCAGGGATGTCCCTGAAAAAGCGATTGTCTGGATCGCAGCAAATGTTGCTCCAAAATGCATATGTACCCTCAGCGTTAATGGTGCTTTCACAGATGTGCAAGTTACCCATGCCATGGGCACTAACACCCCCCATTCCATGACAAGACGCTGGCTTTTGAACCTCGTGTTGGTAACAATCGAGATGGTCCTTTTCCTCTTTGGCCGGGAGAACACGACGTCCATTATTTCCAAAAACAATTTGAAAGGTGGACTCGTCAGACCACAGCACACATTTCCACTTTGCATCAGTCCATCTCAGATGAGCCCAGAGAAGTCGGCAGCGTTTCTGGATGTTGTTGATATATGGCTTACGCTTTGGGTAGTAGAGTCTTAACTTGCATTTGTAGATGCAGCGACAAATTGTGTTTACTGACAATGGTTTTCTGAAGTATTCCCGGGCCCATGTGGTTATATTCATTACAGAAGCATGCGTTTTTAATGTAGTGCTGTCTGAAGGATCGAAGGTCACGGGCATTCAATATTGGTTTACGGCCTTGCCCGTTTTCTCCAGATTCTCTGAATCTTTTACTAATATTATGGACTGTAGATGGTGAAATCCCTAAATTCCTTGCAATCGTGTGTTGAGAAACGTTGTTCTGAAACTGTTGGACTATTCGCTCGTGCAGTTTTTCACAAAGTGGCGAACCCATCCTTGCTCATAAATGCCAGAGCCTTCGTGGATGCTCCTTTTATACCCAGTCATGATAGCATGACCTGTCACCTATTCACCTATTTACCTGTGGAATGTTCCAAACAGGTGTTTTTTGAACATTCCACAACCTTCCCAGTCTTTTTTATACCCCTGTCCCAACTTTTTTGGAACGTGTTGCAGGCATCAAATTCGGAATTAGCGTATATTTACAAAAAATCTATGAAGTTGCTAAGGTAAAACATTAAATATCTTTTAAATATCGTTTTCATTTAAATATATAGACAAGAGAATTTACAAATCACTGCTTTCTGCTTTTATTTGCATTTTACGTACTGTCCCAACTTTGGAATTCAGGTTTCAGTAAGAGATGTCACAACCGCTACAATGTGGTCACAACAGAAACACCTGCTGTTTTGTTAAAATATTGAATAATATGAATAATCAATCAAATATCCAAGATATTGTGCTGGTGAGGGTATATAATCTCATAAATAAGAATCTATCAAATTCATGTGATCAAATCTGTCCATTTTATAGACAACATTTGTATGGAGTTTTCACTAAATGTAATTAATCCAATGTTTTATTTGATTTAAAAATTCAGGGTAATTGATTCAAATTCAACAGCAGTCAAGATTTTTTTTCAAAAATGTCATTTTCAAAGGGGTGAATTAAACTTATCAATTGGGTATGTAATTGTATTTCAAAACCAGGTTTTACACAATGTTTCGGTTGTGACATATTTAGGAGCAGTCAGTAAATTCATCCTTATTCTTAAAAAATTACATGTGATTGCACTGTACATCTAGTATATTTATGTATCTCAGATAAAGTGTAACACATATATTATAAAAGAATTTTGCAAAAATAATACAAATTTACACTTTTCTCCAACCCTCAATTTGCACGACTTCTGTAGAATGGCCCATATATTTTATATCACAATATAGATTTTAAATATTTCAGAATCATACCTTGGATTATATAAAACCAGAAAGGTTAACCCTCCTATAATGCTGATATTTTATGATGCCTTTTATGTTTGAGGTCAAATTGACCCCAACAGTTTAAACCGACACAAAATTATTGTAATAGAAAAAAAATCTGTGATAAACTTCTCATTTTAGAGCTGAGGTGAAGGTTTGTGAAGTTTAAAAAACCTGGATGGGAAAGTACCGAAAATCACCCTCAAAAAAGATAAAAATAAAAAAGGCTGTATATTTTATTATGTTTTATACAGCTACAGAGCCTGGGGTAAAATGGTATACAACACATTTGTATACAAAGTTGGTACAGGACCTTTGAGAACAGCATTATGTTTTTTGCATGTTTACCATTTAATCCCACCAAAGTAAGAGGACAAGATGAAAAAATAAGGTTAATGGTTTTTAAGAGAGATATGACTCAATATTAGGGTTGCAAAATTCCGGGAATATTCAAAGGTAGAAACTTTTCATGGGAATTAACGGGAAATGTAATCATACTAGCTGTATTTACCTCGTCATATGCAGACATAAATATAAACATTTTGTTTTGTTATAAGCAGACATCCATGCAAACATTAGTGAGTAGAACTTTAATGGATTCTTTCATTGAACAAAAAACATGAATGTTGAATAAAGGAAATGAATTTCCTAACCCCCCCCCCAAAAAAAAAATGGATTCAAAATGGATGTCGTCCTTGGGCTCAAATGCAGCAGTGTGGCCTCAATAGCCTTGCTGTAGTGTGCAGGATTCTGAGAATTATTTCTGCATGTGATGTAAGAATGCACTGCACATGTGATGAAAGAATGCACAGTGCATGCAGAGGGCCCTGCAGTAGTGTGCAGGATGCTAGGAATTATCTGTGCATGTGATAAAAGAATGCACTGCACATGTAATAAAGTACTCAAGTCAGACATGGGCGGAGTTTGGTTTCGGAAGTAAATTCCCTATGACAGATAGTCTCCGAAGTCCGTTCTATCAACAATTTCTTGAAATCTGATTTATAGAATGAGCCGAAACGTTCCTGGATTACCCTGTGTGGTATAAGGATATCGAGCATACATTTCATGTTCCAATTTTATTTTTTAAAGTAATGATTAATGATTTGTAGTCCGGCTTGTAGTCCACTTTAAAGGACTACATATCCATTACTGCAACACACGGGCGGTTCTCAACCAATTAGACATCATCATCTCGTCTGGACATTTTTGGCTGTGCATACCACCTTGCTAATTTGGCCATTTTACTTCATTGAACCGTCCAGAGGGAATTATGGGACGTCGAGTTTTTAAACAGTGCCAGTGCTGGTATATTCACAAAAAAATACTAAAATGTAAAATATACTCGAAGCTGGTCCAGAAAAACTACATATTTTGTTATATTGAACAATCCAGGAAATTTATGGTAAGACATAATCACTAGAAATAGTTTTAGGTTTTTAAGGTAAGTTTTAGTTAATGTATATGGTCTAAATGAATGGGGAAGTCACTTCCAAAACCAGTGTGACGTAGTCACTTGAGTATACTCTATGGAAGAATGCACAGTGCAGGGTTGAAATTCAACTGAATTTGCATTAAATTGGGTTGTTTTAACCAAAGCATGCTGCAAGATCTAGAATTGCAGTTGTGTATTTTCCAACAAAATTTAAGTTCCATGTTATAGACTAACCTTTGCAAAAAAAATAAAAATAAATTCCCGAGCTTAACTTCCCATGGTAAATTACCGGACATTTTCAGTCCCCTTTGCAACCCTACTCAATATACTCAGTAACATTTTTATTGTGCATTTTCTTTTAAATAAAACATTTCAGTGTTGTCTTCTTTCAACTTATTTTTTAGTTAAAATCTTTCCTCTAAACTCTAACTGCAATGAATTTAACTCTGTAACTTTTGTCAAAAATATCAAGCAGTCTGCATGTAGTTTATTCTCTCTTCAAAGGTTACATGCAAGTAACACCAGTCTTTGACAAAGGAGCTTAATTGTTTTGAAACATGCATGCTCCTGAGAGATTTTGCTTCTTATTTTGGCATGAATTATAGATGTTTTTTTTGTTGTGTTTTTTTAACTTTAATCTACATACATTTACACCAAATTTGATATAAATAAAACAAACATTTGAAAAGAAATTCAAAACCTGAATTGGTGATTAATAATTAATTTTAGTCAGAGGTAGAGTAAAATTTGTTTTGAGAGTGAAATTTAGGTTATTCATTATCCTCATTATTAAATTGCATGGTTTCTCAAATGCCTGAAGAGGCACATCATAACGGCACTTGAATTTCTTTTTGTATTGTTTTTTTTTATTTGTGGATAACCATGTCCCTGGAGAGGTGCTGAAAGAAATAAGAAAAAGATTTTATCATTTTAAGTAGCTGGAAAATTGGTGGAAAGCAATTGTGGTCTGTTGGTTGACAGGGTCATTAATGTTTACTATCCATTGGGGCTTGTGGACAGCTAGAATCCCACAAAGCTGACCCTGCATTTAAACTATTCTCAGCTTTCCCAACCTCTGCCTCCATGTGTGTCAGTCTCAGTACCCTTCAGTTCAGATTGCCCTTGTTTCATTTTTTCAAAACTTATTGATAGGAACATTTTCAGCCATAAGTGCACATCATCAGTAAAAGCATAAAATGGGCATACACAGCACTGTGACTTATAAATAAACACAAGCAACATATTTTTCAAGGAAAGTTTGCCGACATCATTTTGGTGATTTCTGAACATGCCATTTTTTCATCAATTTTCATCACAGTCTGGGATATTAACACTGTGACGGAGTGGAAAAGCTAACGTACATATTTATAATATCAAGAGCAGTAATACTTACATCTCAAGGAGGAAAAGCTCCCTCATGCATATCTCTCAGACATATTCTCTGACAGAATCAATACTATGGTATCCATGGTATCTTCTTCTGAACCACCCCCAAAATCCATGTAAACAGGCAAGGATTTTCTCTATCCATGCTGACGAGTTAGTAAATTAGTGACAACTATTACACCTCGGTGAGCGAATGTACATTCTAAGTTGTTTGCATAAAACTAAACTAATTATACTAGAAATGCTGTTACACTCGGCTGTAATTTATCGTTCAAAGCATCCAATAAGACGTTGCAAACACCGTTGCCAGGGTTATAATGTCCTATACTGGACATAATATAATGTCCTATATTAAACCAGAATGAACTGGAATGAATGAGACAAGTTTGCAGAGCGTAAGGCGTTTTAGATGCAATAGCATTATAAAGTGCTGTCTATTTCTCAAACGAATTGTCCCAGACAATAAATCACCACTGACTTTTGACAGGGACATCTCTATGCGTAAAACCACTGGTAGGATTGGATATTTATTTAATATTTAGTAGCAGATATTGACAGTAGAAAAACATGGTATAATTACACAAGAATTTCACAGGTTTATTTTGCATTTGAGTTAGCAGGGCTTTTCACAGCTGCTTTGGCATACAATTGGGCTATTGTTGGCTTCATCTTGTTGCTATGACGGAATACCTATTTTAGGTGGTAAAAAAAAATTTCTGAACTCACACAAAGACGCTATTGTCCACTGTGTCACGCATGGGTAGGTATAGTTGCAGGCAAAACTGGGTTGGGGGTTTCTTGTTAAATGGACTAGCTACGTGACATAATGGGCCCTATCTTGGCGATCTTGGCGCTTGGTCTAAGCGCATGGCACTATGTCCATTTAGGGCGTGTCCAAGTCCACTTTTGCTATTTTAACGGCGTGTTTTTTGGGCGCTAAGCACAGCGCAAGGTGCAACTGGGCTGAACCTAGTCTCTTCATTAATTATAGGTGTGTCTTGGGCGTGACATGCAATAAACCAATCAAAATGTTATATCCCATTCCCTTTAAAAGCCTGCTTTTCCACCTTGGCGGATTGCTTATGATGGCGAAACAGACATGCTCGTGCGTGTTTAGTGCGATCAAGGAATCGGCTATATGGATCAGTAGCAGTAGTAGTATTATGAGTTCCCGGTAATTCCTGACAGTGCTGTTTACGAAATATATGCTGTTAAATTTCGTTAAAAGCACCTGCAACAGCTGAGAATAAGCGACCAATTGCTTCCTTCTCACCTTAGAAAACGCCAAATTAGCCTGCTTGTTTAACGAATTTCGTTTGATTATGCAATGATCATCCGAAGTTCATTAGGCTACCTGCATTCTAATTTTGATTAATAACATAACTAACGTTATTTTGCCTTAATGATGACACTAAATACAACAAATCTGTCAGGTTGGCAACCCATAGGTTCAGCATATTTTCCCTTGTTTTATAATGTCCTGCTTATGGAAATGTGACCAACCTGTTTAACTGGTAGCGTAATACTTTAAAACGATTCACTTTCCCAGGAAGACCGTGAAAAGTGCGATGTACAGCAGGGGAAACAGACCTGCTCATGTAAAGCGAACATGCAGATAATGGAATTAAAATTAATTGTAAATTAATTGTGTAACGTGCTGCAAATTTTGTTTCTAATTAGACGCTTAGTTCTCTTTAAAATCTTTTGTTCAAGTTATTAAATAGCAGGTGAAATCAGCGGGGGTTTTAATAAGCTGAGGGTATGGAAACCTTGTCACTGTAATTTAAAAAATATGAAGGACGAAGAATAGCTAAGGTTAGCCTACAATTCAGTTAACATGATGACATTTATCTCAGTTTTTTAACCATAGTCTATCGAAAAAACATTATGCCGTTTGTCCGCTGTAGCCTAGGCTATTTGAAAAACAATAAAAGCAATATTCACTGGACAAGGTTTTGAACTTTTTTCAGTCACAAACCATTCTATTTACTTACAGGCTGTATTCCTAGATAAACAGAGCTGTATTGTAATGACATCTGAAGCGCATTTTCAGAACGCAAATGTCCGTCTATTGCAGTGTGCGAGTTTTCCATTGAATGACAATTCACACATTAGGTGTAAACGACAATTCGCACATTAGGCTTGATATAGGTGTTATCAGCTCCTTTTTAATGGATAGCCATTGTCCCGTACCATCGCACATCGCCTGGATGTTGATGGAGTGGGCTGAGAGCAATGTAATGTGGCATCGTTTCCCTTCGGCGAGGGAAAGGTATGTGGACCTATGGAACCTTTTATTATTATGCATTTTTGATATAGCCTACACAATAATAATATTTCACATTGTGATCTAGATATTTTAGTCATGCTTGTGCGCGCCCCTGTGTGTAACAGACAGGAGGGTACGCGCGTTGTGCACACGCCTCTGTAGACGCACTTATATGCGTCGTTAAAATAACATGTAAACAACTGTGACATGACTTTAGACCAGGTTTGTGGTGGTTCTAGCGCAAGCGCTTTCTGCTGGCTCAAGATAGCAATACGCCAAAAAGAATCCTGGCCACTCCTCATCTTAAGACCAACATGCCCAGTTCACTTGTAATGGGCGCAAGAATACATGCTAGTTAAAGGACGTAAGCATTAGGCGTTATAATGAACCTAGCGCCGGGTGTAAGATAGCAAAGACACTTGCGTTTGGGTTAGCGCCGCTTTGCGCCAGGTGCAAGATAGGGCCCAATGACACTTACAAACTCTGTATTCAGTTGTCACGAATCGTGTACTATTTAAGATAAAACACGGAGTTTGTTGTTTCCACTCATAGTTTGGTTGCAGGAGAAATGTATATATCTTAGTTGAGCAAAATCTTGGCACCGGCACCATGGCCACTAGGAGATCTGCGCAAAGGGGTTAACAGGCCATTTTCCCACAGGCCAACCAGCTCGGGACTTCTACAACTACTCTTCCCCTAAGGCAGTGATGATTTTGCAACTTTTCCCTGAAACAAACCGCCTGTATTTCGAGATCAATTTTCCTTTTCCCACCCCCGCAATCCAAGAAAATCTTTTTCACAAGTGGAGGAGCACAACAAGGTTATAAGAATTTTGAGAACTATCTGTTGCACAAATGGAGCAGTAACCACCATATCTTGTGAGCCGAGGTAGTATTAACTTGGGCGACATGGATGACTGATCGGTGCTCGGTCTCCTGTAGTGTTGTGTGGACTGAAGCGTGTTCCACTGGCCCATGGAAAAGTGCCGTTGAGTGTTAGCAATTCAGTCAGTGCTGTTTTTTCCAGTTGTGATCCTGTTATTCAGCAAAATAAGCTTTCAGTGGCCTGGTTGCTTTGACAAATCATGTAAGTAGGATTGCTGAATGTACTGTATCTCTGAGGAAAATGAGATGCATTCCTTATACAAACCCCAATTCCAAAAATGTTGGGGCAGTATGTAAAATGCACATAAAAGCAGAAAGCAGTGATTTGTAAATTCTCTTTTACATATACAGTTGAAGTCGAAAGTTTACATACACCTTAGCCAAATCCATTTAAACTCAGTTTTTAATGGATTGAGGTCCGGCACTCCAATACCTTGACTTTGTTGTCCTTAAAGGTTGTATCAGCGATTTTGGGTGGAAACATAAATGATCACATTCATCTGATTTTTCCTCACGATCCGCTAGCTGCCCGCCCCATAAGCAGGCCGTCAAAAAACCGCGTCTCTGTAGGCAGCCTATGCTCCGAGATCGTACACAAAAACAATGGTACTACCAACCACTCAAAACCAAAATAAACAGTATTCCAACCAATCACAATGATCTGCACAAACGTGACGTCACTTCTGAAGCGAAATCCCAAACAAACATACTTATGAATAATTATGTTATGTTTTAAAAAATAGTGTTCAAGCATCCAGAATTATAACCACGTTAATAACGTTTGTAAGAAACCAAACCGTTTGTAAATCCGTCAAGATTTCAGCGAGATGAGAGTATTAGCGTTTGTGCAGATCATTGTGATTGGTTGGAATACTGTTTATTTTGGTTTTGAGTGGTTGGTAGTACCATTTGTTTTTGTGTACGATCTCGGAGCATAGGCTGCCTACAGAGACGCGGTTTTTTGACGGCCTGCTTATGGGGCGGGCAGCTAGCGAATCGTGAGGAAAAATCAGATGAATGTGATCATTTATGTTTCCACCCGAAATCGCTGATACAACCTTTAAGCCATTTTGCCACAACTTTGGAAGTATGCTTTGGGTCATTGTCCATTTGGAAGAGTCATTTGCGACCAAGCTTTAACTTTCTGGCTGATGTCTTGAGATGTTGCTTCAATATATCCACATAATTTTCCTTCCTCATGATGCCATCTATTTTTTTGAAGTGCACCAGTCCCCCCTGCAGCAAAGCACCCCGGTTGCTTCACGGTTGGGATGGTGTTCTTCAGCTTGCAAGCCTCACCCTTTTTCCTCCAAACATAACGATGGTCATTATGGCCAAACAGTTAAATTTTTGTTTCATCAGACCAGAGGACATTTCTCCAAAAAGTAACATCTTTGTCCCCATGTGCAGTTGCAAACTGTAGTCTGGCTTTTTTATGGCGGTTTTGGAGTAGTAGCTTCTTCCTTGCTGAGCTGCCTATTATGGTCATTATTGAGTTGCACTGGTAACAGTGACAAAATCGTCTGCCAATAATCATGGAGATGCAAAAGGCTGACATACAAGTACTCATTCATCTTAAAAGTGACATCTAGTTTGTGTGGAACAATACACAAAAAAAGTGTGTATGGAAAGAGTTTGCTTTGATTAAAGTTGACAGGAATATTGTTGCGTTCGTCAAATGCAACAAATGCCACGCGACTTTAAAATAGCCAAGAGCTCTCGTGATGGAACCAGTGGTCTACGGGCTCACATTAATGCATGCTCGGTGCTCAGATTAAACACCTCCAGTACATTACGTGCATCACCGATGTTTCATTTTAAGGAAGCTAGAGTTGCCCACTAGTGTTAAGAGAGAAATGACAGACGCAATCGTTCACAGGTGTGCTATAGATAAGGTAATATGTTATTTAATGAGTTATGTGCAGGTTGTTATTATTATTATTATTATAAATGTCTCTGAAGTGTCAGCTAGAAATATAGAACATCCCTTTTCTTCTAAGTCCCAGAGAATTTTGAGAAAATCTATGCTTTTGGTTAATTTGAACAGATTGCACATTTTCTTATTGTCTGCAATATGAGCAAGTGCCAAGCATATTTTGCATGCACAATGACCATTTGTACATAAACAAGGGGTCATAAAAAGAGTTTAATTGGAAACATTTTAGTAATTGTAACAATAACAAAGGATATAAATAAACATTTCAGCATGACATTACTTTCATAGGGTTTGGAAATCTTGTTACATTTTACTGTACTGTTTCCATAGATAAATTTTCAGGTATTGACAAAGGCACTTTCAAATGTAAAAGGAACATTCATATGAAAATGTGAATTGCTTCTGTTGCTCTAGTCATAAAATGATTTACTAAAATATGCAAGGACAAATTTTTAAGTTATGTGCACGCGGGGACGGGTGGGAATGGGGTTTGGGATGCCGGGAACGGGGTGGTAATGGGGTTAGGGATGCCAGGGATGGGGTGGGAATGGGGTTTGGGATGCCGGGGACGGGGTGGGAATGGGGTTTGGGATGCCGGGGACGGTCGGGATGGGGACAGAATTTTGTCCCCGTGCAGCTCTCTAATCTGGATAAATCTCAGTGCGTAAAGGGCAAGGGTGAAAACCAATAATGAATGCCCGTGACCTTCGATCCCTCAGACGACACTGCATTAAAAAACGTTTCGTGTAATGAATGTAACCACATGGGTTGGGAATATTTTGGAAAACCTTTGTCAGTAAACACAGTTTGTCGCTGCATCTACAAATACAAGTTAAGACTCTACTACGCAAAGTGTAAGCCATATATCAGAAACGCCGCAGACTTCTCTGGGCTCGAGCTCATCTGAGATGGACTGCCGCAAAGTGGAAATGTGTGCTGTGGTCTGACAAGTCCACCTTTCAAATTGTTTTTGGAAATAATGGACGTTGTGTTCTCGGGGCCAAAGAGCAAAAGGACCATCCCGATTGTTACCAACGCAAGGTTCAAAAATCGGCGTCTGTCATGATATGGGGGAGTTAGTTAGTGCCCACGGCATGGGTAACTTGAATATCTGTGAAAGCACCATTAATGCTGAAGGGTGCATAATTAATTTTGGAGCAACATATGCTGCCATCTAGACAATGCCTTTTTCAGGGACGTCCCTGCTTATTTCAGCAAGACAATGCCAAGCCACATTCTGCATGTGTTACAACAGCGTGGCTTTGTAGTCAGAGAGTGCGGGTGCTAGACTGGCCTGTCTCCCATTCAAAATGTGTGGCGCATTATGAAGTGCAAAATACGACAACGGAGATCCCGGACTGTTGAGCAACTGAAGTCTTATATCAAGCAAGAATGGAAAAAGATTCTGCTTTCAAAACTACAACAATTAGTGTTCTCAGTTCCCAAAAGATTACTGAGTATTGTTAAAAGGAAAGCTGATGTAACACAGTGGTAATCATGCCCCTGTCCCAACTTTTTTGGGACGTGTTGCAGGCATCAAATGTAGAATGAGCGTATATTTACAAAAAACAAAAAAACAATGAAGTTTATTAGTTAAAACATTAAATATCTTGTCTTTGTACTGTTTTCAATTGAATACAGGTCAAAAAGGATATGCAAATCATTGCTTTCTGTTTTTATTTACATTTTATACACTGTCCCACCTTTTTTGGAATTGGGTTTGTAATATAAATCGGGAGGTCACAGTGTGTTGGAGTGTCAGGATGTTGGGGGGCTTAAACAGACAAGGTAAGAGTGAAAGAATATAAATTGGAGAGGGGGAAATTAAAGAGAACAGGGAGGGTAAGAAGCAGTCAAAGAGGAGAGAATTCTAAATATTTTGTATACATTTTTTTTTACATTGTACAATCATTCCCTTTTCCAAAACAGGAACACCACAGGTTGACACAGAGTGAAATATAATCCTTATCTGTTCTCTTGACTCTTTGATTGCTAAATCAATGACATTAAATAAATACATTTACTATAATTGAAAATTAAATGACACTTTATAAAACAACACTTTGAGAGAGCATTATTTGCTAGGACTTAATGCACAATTTGCAAGTAGAAGACTTATACCTTTCTGAGCAGCATTTGGAGTGCACATTTTACTCCATTTAGCCACTAGTTTCAAGTCTGGTTCTTCATCATTTTACTTGACCATTTTGTTCAGAGTAGCAATAGTCTTTGCAGAGTTGCATTTTCTAGTTCAGTTGACTATTTTTTTTGCTGGGAACCTTTATGGACATGCCACAAATGCACAATAGTTTCTCTGGTTACCTTGGCTTCAATTACCTTCAGAAGTCCCATCCTGTAAGCAATCATAGTCTTTGTGCCATAGGTTCACTGTGTTCCAAAGCACACTCAAGAAAATTGTAGGAAAAAAATAAAATACATTTTAATTGCAGAAGGCTTAATAGCTAAAACCTATTTCACTTTCGCTCCTGTTGTTTCATATTTTGCACAGAAGATTGGCGGAATAAAAAAAATAACAATCTATCTGAACGATGGTTCATACGGTCACAACAGGGAAATAAAATCACTCATCTCTACAGTATAAAACCATTTTCTGTGGATCTGTGTGCATGAGGAACATTTAACTCAAGCAGTTAATGTTTAAGAATAGCCGTTATATCGTCACAAGTACATGTTCCTTGCTTAACCAGTATTAGTATCAAATCAGTTGGAATAACCGGTTACATAATTCAAATAATTTTGGTTCTTGTTTTGTGTGGTAATTTTTGTAGTATTTCAGTAGAATGTGAGTAGCTACAGGTGTAAAATAACCAAGGCTTAGGCTTCAGGACATATACCTATAATATGACATTTATTTGTTTTGCACATGTTTTTTATGTAATTTTCTGCAAGAAAGAGGTGAATAAAGGAGAAACATTTCTTCCTAAATAAAATGTTTGCTTTAAACAAGCATTTTCTTTTTTAACTGGCTAGGAAGGTTTAATGTACGTATTGTGAGATCAAGATGCACATAATCAGTATATTACGACATATTACAGCATATTTCTATAAATGGATTTGATTGGTTATTACCTCCAACAAAACCCATACGATGACATTTTAATTCCAACAAACTGAGACACACACAGCTCATGGAGAGAAAGCCTGCTGGTGCTGGCCCCTGATTAAAAGGTGTATTTTCTGTTTCAAACTGAAAAGTTGCTTTCTCTGCGCTTTCAATTTCCGATCTTCCACATTTAGCTGCTGTGCTCCGTCCCCCTCCCCCGATGTTCTCACCCTCCCTCGGATCTCGGCACTTCTCCTGTCCACAGAAAACCTGTTGACAAAATGCTGGCAGTCTGTCAGGATACTCCTATGTGCTAGTATGCAACAAAAATAAATAAATAAATGAAAACGTTGGGAGTTGCCTCCCGGAGTGGCCCTACTAGGAACCTCAAGTTCATGGGAATGAACCAATACGAGAGATCCCTGAACCGCTTCCCACAGCCAAGTAACAGCTGTAAGCCTTTGCTCCCATGCACCCTCCCTTCCCCCACAAACTCCTTCTCGCAGAGCCGATGCGCTGCAGAATTTCTGTTGCTTCCTCTGCAGTGTCCTACATTGGCTCTGAAAATCCATCACCGGGAGGCCCCTCTGTGGAAAAGAGGCTGCCGCCGTCTGTCAGCGCGGTGGCACAGCGGCAAAGGCAAAACAAACAGCGCTAGGCCGCCTCCGATCCTCCGCCTGGGTTTTTCTGTATTTCACCCTAAATACCGTAATCCCCCAGCGGTAGTCTGGGCCTGCGATGCCAAGAAGGCACAGTGTAGAGGGCAGGTGCGATTGCGCAGGCCTTGATGGTTGAAGTGGTCTCCGGATTAATGGTGTTAATTTTTTGCGCCTCGTCTTGTGGGACTGCCGGCCACAGTCAGTACTGGCGCAGCTTCATCAATGCACTGGCAGCGACTAGTGTTTTAGTTGGATGGCGCACCACCCGAAAATCCCTTTCCCAGGTATATATTTATTAGTATTGGCTTGGCAGTTGCAGTCCATGTCATTTAATACAAAACAGCAACTGAATAGCAAGTTAGCAACGAGATCAATGTTGTACAGCATGTCTAAAGAGAGCACTAGGTTTCTGAAGGACAGGATAATAATCAGTCCCCCTCTTTACCACATGTGAACAGCAGGCCTTCATGCCCTTTGTTTTTCCTGGCCCACACAATTACAACAACAAAATGAAGACAATCAGATGTGCGCCAAATAACTAAATTGCCATCTAACTAAATTGTTATGTAATCTGATCTGAACGAACAGTCTGTTTGCACTGTCTAAAAACTTTTTTCTTTTTTTTTTTAAATAACAGCCTTGGTGTCAGAGCACAGCAAGTGATTTTGGGCCAGTAAAAGCAGGAGCAGTCGAATTAGTGTGAGGGGGAGAGTGTGCCAAGGTGCTGGGAGATCATTGTTAAGGTAGAGAGCAGGGAGGCGGATTGGCCATCTCAGCCCCTAATGTGTTCCAGCGAGAGACAGGCATGGCTCTGCTCATGCTGTCAGCCGCACAGGAGCAAATCAGAGCCCCGCACCTTGGGTGGTAATCAGGAACCTTGCATGTGTTTTGTAATGTGGGGGGGGGGGGGGGTGCTGTCTGTGCGGCGGGATCGGCCCCCACGCTGGGGTTCACAGGAGCGGCGGGTAATTGAAAGAAATCATTTGGCAGCACCGCGGGAGTCGTGGCGCGGCACTCGAGATGAAATTATCAAGCGTATACAGGAAATCGCTCTGTGGCGAAACCTCAGTCTGCGCGGAAAGGGGGAGTGTTGCTCTGAGTTGAATGTTGGCCGTCTAAGGCCCACTGAACCTTACGAAAATCCACGATACTGTGATGCATTGAAATAAGATGTGTCATCAAGATACTAAGAATACAAAATGACATAATGATGAGAACATCCCATTCAGCTTGTGATATACCTAAGAACTACAGTATCCATCACGCATCAAGCCTTGACAACTCTGTGTAAAGAAATACTTCCTGGTATTATCAACAGTTCACAATACATGGGCAAATGTACAAATTATTGCCACTTTCAGATGTTGCAATGTTTATTTTTGAAATTTGTCATTGTGAATAACAGTCATATTTGCCATATGCGTCCACATATTTAATGTATTGCAGTATATTGCATATCCATTACATTTACATTATAGGCATTTAGCAGACGCTCTTATCCAGAGCGACTTACACAGAATTTGCATTTATACATAGTATCCATTTATGCAGCTGGAAGCAATGCAGGTGAAGTACCTTGCTCAAGGGTACAACGGCAGTGTCGTACCTGGGAATCGAACCTACAACCTTTCGGTTACAAGCCCAGTTCCTTAACCACTGTGCTACACTGCCGCCTATCCATCCATATCCATAAGGCTGAGTAGGACACACAAGGAGAATCTTGCTCATAACAACTGTGGGGAAGATATTATTCTTTGGAACATGGTTTTTTCACAATATTGATCATCCTTTATAACCAAGGTTTACGGGATTTTACTGGGACACAGTTGGAAAATTGTTTATGAAATGAATCTTGACTGTGTAAATCCAGTATTACTCTTACTATTGACAAGAGTGCATATATCTCAGAATGTTAAGCAGTAAAATAAAATTGCTCTGGTTCTTCATTGCAAGCATTTTATTTTGGATCAGGGAGAGTGAAGTTCCACATCCCAATACATTGCCAGACCTTGTAGAAGCCTATTGCCACTCTGAAAGTGACAGTTCTCTTCCACATGGGAAGTCCCACTTGTCCATAGAATTGGAAGAGATGACAATCTGCAGGAGTAATGAAATGGGGATATGATGTTGGTGTTGTCATCCTTCACGTTAGAGACCAGAAGGGAACTCTGCCAGTCACAGCATAGATTGATAGCAACAGAACACCGGCGGTGATCGGTGGAGACCTTCTGAAACATCGCTATAAATCAACCAATCACTATCAGCATTGTTCTGTATTTTTTATTACCAGCATGGTGAGGCTCTTTTCCGGTTTTTGTACGAAAGAGGGAAAAACTAATATCCTATCCATATTTTATCTGGACTATCTCAAGGGTGCCCTCGTGCACTTGAAAAGCCCCTTCAGCCTGCACAAAGGTTGAATGGAGAGGAAACGTAAGGCGTCCCTTGACTCCCCTTCCACAGCTTTTTGTATCTTTTTCTGCACAGTGCACATCCCCCAATACCATCTGAGCCACGGCGCAGAGGGCCCATCCGGCCCCGGTGACTAACAGAGAGGTGGGCGGCAAGAGCCGAGGGTGGGCGGATTTATTCACGCAAAGATCTCGATTTCCAGTCGTTATATCGGGAGTGAGGAGGATGAAATCCGTGCAGAGTAAGGCCAACTGAAAGTACAGTAGAAAAGATTGAAAACACCAGAGAATAAGTTATTTTTTATTAACTGTTTTTCCTCTCCCCCCTTTTTGCTTGATCGCCCCAATTTGCAATCTGCAATTGTGTCTCTTGAGTTGCTGCTTCCACCCATACCCGCAGTTCTTGGATTAAAAATAAAATAGATGTTAGGCCAAGATTCAGGAGCACCACTGGTAAAACACTAGGTCTCTGCGTTCAATATAAAATGGTTATAAATTAATTTTAAGTAGGCCTAAGTAAAAGTATGATGGATGGCATTATCTGTAGAGTATGTGAAGAAGCCTACCTCCTGTCTTTATTGACGGATTCAAACCCTTGCGGTTAACAGCAGTGATTTCTGCCGACAAACAAAAGTGACTTAGCAAAATTGTGTGGGGGTAAAAATAACTCGCTAATCTCTGAACCCAATCATGTTTGCATAATTTGGCTGTCAGAAAATACCAAGTACAGTCAGTACAAACCCCAATTCCAAAAATGTTGGGACAGTATGTAAAATGCACATAAAAGCAGAAAGCAGTGATTTGTAAATTCTCTTTTACATATATTTAATTGAAAGCAGTACAAAGAAAAGATATTTAGTGTAAGTCATCACGGGTCTGAGGTATGAAACGAGCCTCAAACCATCACTCTGCTGCCAGAAATACAGTAGATATGGATGGATCACTTGAAGGGTTGTTTCTCCTGACTTATTTTTCCATAGAGTTCAATAGAAAAAGGAGTCAATAGTAGGTTCTGTACTATTCCCGTGTAATTTACAGCTTAATCTAGTCCAACCCCCAATTCACATAGAGATCCATTCAAATGCAATTGAATCAAATGTACACATCACTGCTTTCTGCTTTTATGTGCATTTTACATACTGTCCCAACTTTTTTGGAATTGGGGTTTGTACTACATAACCAAAATTCCATTCCTCCCTTTGCTTTATAGCACTGAGATAAAAGCGGAGGTCTTATCCTGTATCTTGTACTGTACAAACTGGCAGTGAAGTTTAATTGTATCAATTACCAACAAATGGGAAAATGAGTGCAGGTTGTAACCCTGAAACTTGGAGCATTCAAATTAGACGTCCTCTAAATCATGCTTCCTCTAATTTATGTGTTAGGTTAAGACTTTATTATTGTGATATATATATATTTGAGGGGTTATAAAGGATCTCTGATCAAGAGACTAAGTATATCAAATAAATCTTTTTCCAAATATAATGCTACACAATCATCGTGACACATTTTAACGCCTATTTATTTGAACACATATATCATGCCTTGAGGGAACATTGTTCAATTTAGGCTTTTTGATTAATACTTTGAATAACTTGAGAGCTTCTTACTATGCTTATTTTGTGAACTTTTAAACCCGATGAAGCTGAATGTGAGAAAATGCCTTTGCAGTGAGCACACGCTGAAAGCTTTGCGTATGAGAACAAGCCCCCTGCCCCACAACTGTAAAAAAATAAAATAAAATGGGGAGAGGGAGAAAAAAAGGAAAACATCTGAACTTGTTGGGTTATGGCTTACGGCGCTGTGAGAATGTGGGTAAAAATAAACATCCGAATATTTCTCGCTAGCTCCCTCGAGAGCCTGAGCTTGGGCTTGATGGAGGCTGTGTGGCCTCATCGATGAGACAGGTGAAATTAACAACTGGCTCTGGCAAACCATAGTGCCAGAGAACGCCCATCCTCTCGTCAAAACAAAGAACAAACTCAACTACACAGAAGATTGTGACTAACACAAATGGGGGAGGAGTCACACACACAAAGCACAGTTAAGAGTGCGAGGACAAATGAGCTTGGCAAAAACAAACCGAGCAGGAACCAAGGCAGAAAAACGAATTGCAGGAGGACAAGCTGTATGTTTGCATTGACAGGCTGCCTGTTGCTGTGAAAGAATTTTGATCATCCTCAGGCCTGCAAAAGATTGTCGAAGTGTGATTTCTATTTCTATATTCTTTAAGAGCATACAAACATACTGAATTTCAGGGAACTACTGTTGTCGTTTATTTTAAGAATTCCATGTTCGTAATTAATTTATAAAAGTGTAAAGTAATCTTCTGTGAGCTTCCACTGAAACATAAATGTCTAATTGCTCAGTGGATGGCAGAATCGTCCCTAAATGTTTCCATAGTGCAGGAGGCACAAGCCTCACACATGGATTGATTTTGCTGGACAGTCATTTGAATCATGAGAAGGGGGAGGAGGGCTAATGATTTGCCTCTTATATTCTAGCTTTAAGAGTAGGTTTGGTATTCTGGTTGAGATACTGCTATTGCATAAAACAACACAGGCATTTACCTTTGGCGTTGTGTGATAGATTATTCTGGGGCCATTTCCTTAAGACAATGACGGCATCGTGAAAATGTGTTGTCTTGAATCACAGAACAAACAAACAATGTTTGCTGTTCACACGTAAGAACTAGCGGCTGAATTATTGAAGCGCTGAGAAGGCGTGGGTGACCGTGCAGAGGAGGAAATGGGATGGGTCCACACACTGGTGCAATTGAGCTTGAAATGTGCTTAATGGCTATTGTTTTGCCAAGAATATCACAATCATAACTGCAATAGCCTATCCCTAAGCATTGTACAGAAGACGCAAATACAATAAGCATTTGTTCATTATCAAAATGTTCCTTTTTCCACGCAAGCAGATAAGACATGGTGCCACTTGGGTATTTCTTTTTACATATATATCCTACTTCTAGTTTGACAATATGTGCTTTATCAAAGATAATGTAAAAGATGCAATAAAAGCTACCCTGTCCCTAAGGATTGAACTAATTACTTTGATACATACTCCATCTCTGTATCTGACAAGCAGAAGCACTGCACTGAGATATGCTTGTCATCGTCTTATTGTAATTAGCCCAATCTTGAGGGACAGGTAGTCTTTACAGTAGCATTCATATCCCTTGCAACAAAAAAAAAAACTGAGCGGGGTATTAAAGGAAGGAGAGGGGAAGAAAAAAAAACTGTAGACACAGTTTCTTCTGTGACACTAGTTGTAAAAAATGACAGATACATCTTTCCTGAAATTGAAGCGTGTGTGTTTGTGCTTCGCGCCCATGTCCTTTTGAAGATCTTCACTCTCAGTGAGTCTGACAGAACCGGGTTATCATTTCCCAGTGTTCCAGAGAACTGGAGCCTCTCGCTTTGGTTTGGAAATAAAATGAAAACACTGTTAACTCGAATTCCAAACACACACACACACACACATATTGGGAACCGGGAGACTGGTTCACTTCCAAGGAAAAAGAAGTAATCTTCTTCCGTTCTCCACTGTAGATTAAATGAGGATGTCTAATGCCTGATGATGCATCCTGGGAAATGTACTGCACCTCACTAATGCATCCATCTTTTATTGAGCTCAATTAACTCCTTTGCGTAGAAGGTGATGCTGGCGGAAGCTTTTTGCTCAACTGAGACATTCGTTGCTACTGCAGCCGAACAATTATTGGAAATCACAAACTCTGTGTTTCATTGGTAGACGGTTCGTGACGATTTCTGCCGAATACGTAGTTTCTAAGTGTCACTATTTCCCTGTAGCAAGTCCATTTATCAAGCAACCCCCCACCTAGTCTATACCTACCTATGTGTGACATAGTGGACAATAGCGTCTATGTTTGAGTTCATAAATATATTTATTCATCATATAAAATTAGAATAACGTCATAGCAACGAGATAAACCCAACAATAGCCTGATCGTATGCCAGAAAAGCCGTGAAAAGCCCTGCTCACTCAAATGCAAAATAAACTGTGAAAGTACTATCTCATTCTACCATGTATTCTACTAGCAATATATGCTACTAAATATGAAATAAATATATAATCCTACCATTGGGTTTACACATCGAGATGTTCCTTTCAAAATTCAGTTGTCATTTATTGTCTGGTACAATCGCTTTGAGAAATATACAACACTTTATACCGCTATTACACTATCTGAAACGTCGCCGCATAATACCCCCATGCCCTGTAAGCCTGTCTCATGCATTACAGTTCATTCTGGTTTAATTGTCGGCTTTTTTATCCAATAGAGTACATTATAACCTTCGTAACGGTATATGCCAAGTCTTTTTGGGTGCTTTGAGCAATTTACTACAGCCCAGCGTAACGGCAGTTTTCGTTTTAACTGTCTAGTATTACGCAAGCTCTATAGAATACGCATTATGGAGGGGAGTTTCTCTTTAGCGATATGTAAGTATTTTTGCGTCTAAAATACCGTTGGTCTCGCTGGCTACATATGTACGTTTGTGTTTCCACTCGAGCACTGTCTTTCCAATATGTTTGATAGCCCTATTGTTATTTTCGCATTTTGAGTGCATTTCACATACTATAGTGCAATCGTTAAATGTATTTTTGATGTAGGCTACCGATGTTCATTGAAGATAGAACATTTGGCAGCATTTTGCAGATGGTGAAATACTATTTTATTTTCATGTTATCATACATAATATAGGCTATGGCGTATACTTGTCTCTTAGGGCATGACAAATGCTCATTCGAATTTACTGTGCGCTGATATGTGGTAGATTAAGGTAAAAATTTCCTTGGAGTCATTATGAATAGGAAAATTTTAAAGATTAAAAGAATACAGAAAAATGCAATCCCAGGACAAAAGTATACATACTGTAGAGTACAGGGACAAGTGATGTTTTATTGAGGTACTAGAGTGAATGATTAGGCAACATATTTAGGTGTATGTAACACTGTGATATCAATGTTTTCTATCTTAAGCCATCAGAAGGAGCAAATGTATTTGTTTTGTAATGGACTAAACTAATTTATTAATTTTATGACATGTTTTGCATAGGGGTTTTGGACCCATAGATATCTACCCCCCTATACTGATGAAAATATAGTAATTCCCACTTGAAAATTATGCAAAAGTGAGTTTTATGAGCCAAAACTGTTGATTTGTAGTTAAATATATCATTTTTTTTTTTTTTATTTAGAGCAGTGCACAATTTAGCCATTTGGATAGATTTGGAGACACTAATGGACAACAGGGTACACTGCTATATTTTGCATCATAGACCTTTAGTTGTTCTGCATATCATTCTCAGATTTTGCAAAACTTGTGGACATGGAGTTTATGATCCAGGAAATGTATATATATTTCACTTATGTAGCTCTCAGCAAAATAAAAAAAAACTTTAAATTTTTTTTTCCAAAGTTTCTTTGCATTTGTGGCACTTTAGTTTGACTTAAATTATGAAAATAAACAAATCTAAGCTTGTATTGTAAATGGTACACCTGTCTTATTTCATTTAAGCCATTTACCAAGTTTATGTGATGCTCACACCTGGAGTTATAAAGCCTTAAACAGAGCACCCCCTAAATAGGTGAAATTTGCCATCTGCGCCAAAGGGTTAAAGGCTTTACAGTTCAGTCTTTGCAGTGTGAGTGACTGTCTGTTCACTGTAGAAAAGATCACAGTAGTCATTTATTGTCGAGGGAAGGTTTGCATTGATCAGGTACAAATTCTTTATATCATCAATTCAATCCTCCCTTTGTCTGAATATTAGTTGGCTGGTAACCTCTCCTTCTCTCTTTGTATCTGAATATAAGGTGTTCATTTATTGCATAATCTAGTCTCTACCATGCAGTAAATGCTACACTTCCTCGAACAGAAATCTCCAAGTAGGGATGAAAGCATATCAAAATATTACTTTTCCAATTACAGAAGGTAATTACAGGATACACCGTGCCATTTTACATGGTTTCCTTGGTAACTGTGTGCAGGTCTTCAGAATAGTCTGAAGTGTTTACTCCTTATCACCACAAATTACAATGACAACAAGGTCAACGTTGTAAAGGTTTATGAAAGCAGTTCTTTCATATTATTCAACTTAGTCAGAGCCATCTGCAAGGCACTGCAATGTTGAAGGTGTGCGCTTGTGTTTGTGCATACGTGTGTGTGTGCGTGTGCGTGTGCGTGTGTGTGTGTTATTAACATCCAACTGTAGAATTAATTAGTGGAACACCCTCCTCCAGTATCCGCACTCATTTGCTTCCAGATGGTGAGGAATATGGAAGCAGGTACTTTGGAGGCGGCAGTCCAGTGGTCTGATAATGGCTTGGCCATCCAGACAACCCTTCAGACACTTTTGTGGGGGGGAGCTCGTGCCTGACCCTCCAAAGGCAGTCAGGTAATTATATTATATATACAGTAATCACAAGTGGGTAGAATTCCAATTTAACACACACGTACACTGCTTATGTGTGTAGAGGGACCAATATATCGCAATCTAGTCACATTAAGAATAATCTTCTTGGCACAACCTCCCTTCCTGGCTGAATGGCTGTAGCGATAGAATGAGAAGGCCTCTCTTTTTTCACCCCTGGCTGTGAGAAGGGACAGAGTATATAAATACACCACTGATCAACTATCAGGGGGGTCGGGTAGGAGGATCAGACGCGACCAGAAAAGGATTCGAAAAATTATCCACAAAAAGTGAATAACCAATAGATAAAAATATCTATAAAAATAAAGAGAAGCAGGACAAAAAAGTCCTGTACAAACAAAGGAAATGAAACGTCCTTTATAAAAACAGGACGATACTAGTAAACTCGAGTAGAGAGATTAACTGAGAGGGATAAGAATCCCGTAAAGTACCAAAAACAGAAAACAACCCCAATAGCTCTGGGCGCAACTCGAATAACGAGCAGATGCGAAAACAAAGGGAGATAGTCCTGGCGTAAGCCAAAATAATAACAACCCACTAAATGGGCAAACTCCCAGAAATAAGCAGCGCGAGAAAAATAAGCAGGTAGCAAGCCTCTAGCTCTGACACAAGTCAGAGACAAAACAAAGAGGCGAAATAACTAGAGAACAAAAAGAAAATAAACAGAAACTAGAGTAAGAAGGAATCTAACCTAAACTCTAGGAAGTTCCTGAGTGATTGTCAAAGACATAAAATTCTCGTTTACATATATTTAATTGAAAACAGTACAAAGAAAATATATTTAATGTTTTACCTTATCAACTTCATTGATTTTTGTAAATATACACTAATTCCAAATTTGATGCCTGCAAAACGTTCCAAAAAAAGTTGGGACAGGGGCAACATAAGACTGGGAAGGTTGTGGAATGTTCTGTTTGGAACATTCCACAGGTAAACAGGTGAATAGGTAACAGGTGATGCTATCATGACTGGGTATAAAAGGAGCATCTATGAAGGCTCGGGGGTTTACGAGCAAGGATGGGTCGAGGTTTGCCACTTTGCGAAAAACTGCTTGAGCGAATAGTCCAACAGTTTAAGAACAACGTTTCTCAACGCACAATTGCAAGGAATTTTGGGATTTCACCATCTACAGTCCATAATATTATTAAAAGATTCAGAGAATCTGGAGAAATCTGTGCGTAAAGGCCAAGGGCAAGGCCGAAAACCAATATTGAATGCCTGTGACCTTCGATCCCTCAGGCGGCACTGCATTAAAAACAGACATGCTTCTGTAATGAATATAACCACAACAGGAATACTTCGGAAAACCGTTGTCAGTAAACACAGTTCGTTGCTGCATCTACAAATGCAAGTTAAGACTCTACTTGATAAGCTATATATCAACAACATTCAGAAACGCCGCCGACTTCTCTCGGCTCGAGCTCATCACAGATGGACTGATGCAAAGTGGAAATGTGTGCTGTGGTCTGACAAGTCCATCTTTCAAATTGTTTTTGGAAATAATGGGACGTTGTGTTCCCCGGGCCAAAGAGGAAAAGGACCATTCCGATTGTTAGCAATGCAAGGTTCAAAAGCCAGCGTCTGTCATGTTATGGGGGAGTGTTAGTGCCCATAGCATGGGTAACTTGCACATCTGTGAAAGCACCATTAACGCTGAAGGGTACATATGCATTTCGGAGCAACATATGCTGCCACCTAGATGATGTCTTTTTCAGGGACGTCCCTGCTTATTACAGCAAGACGATGCCAAGCCACATTCTGCACGTGTCACAACAGCATGGCTTTGTAGTCAGAGAGTGCGGGTGCTAGACTGGCCTGTCTTCAGTTCAGACCTGTCTCCCATTGAAAATGTGTGGCGCATTATGAAGCGCAAAATACGACAATGGAGATACCGGACTGTTGAGCAGCTGAAGTCTTATATCAAGCAAGAATGGGAAAAAAATCAAAACTACAACAATTAGTGTCCTCCAGTTCCCAAAAGATTACTGAGTGTTGTTAAAAGGAAAGGTGATGTAACACAGTGGTAAACATGCCCCTGTCTCAAGTTTTTTGGGACATGTTGCAGGCATCATGAGCGAATATTTACAAAAAACAATAAAAAACATAAAATATCTTGTCTTTGTACTGTTTTCAATTGAATACAGGTCAAAAAGGATTTGCAAATCATTGCTTTCTGTTTTTATTTACATTTTATACATTGTCCCAACTTTTTTGGAGTTGGAGTTTGTACAATACCAACTTACATTTGTTTATTTTCATAATTTAGGGCAAAATAAAGTTCCAGAAATGCAAAGAAATTTTGGAAAATGAAAAAAAAAGAAATAATTGTTTTGCTTTAGTTTGCAATGAAATACTGAGAGCCACATATCTAAAACAGGTAAAACTATACATTTCCTGGATAATGGACTCCCTCTCCACAATTATGAAAAATCTGAGGGTGATATGCAGAACTACTAAAGATCTATGACGCCAAATGTATGCAGTGTGCCCTGTTGTCCTGTCTCTCCAAATCTATCCAAAATGGATAAATTGTGCACTGCTGTAAATCATAAACTAATCATATATTTAACTACAGACCAATGGTTTCGGCTCACTTTTTCATTATTTTCAAGTGGGAATTACTTATCTTTTAATCGCTATTGGGGGATAGATATCTATGGGTCCAAAAACCAATCCAAAACCTGTCATAAAATTAATAAAATATATTTTTTGTCCATTATAAAGCATTCATACTCACTCCAAGGACATTTTTACATTCATCTAGCACAGGGGTGTCAAACTCCAGTCCTGGAGGGCCGCAGTGTCACAGGTATTTGTGGTTTCCTTTCAATCAGCACCCAGTTAAAGCATTGAGAACAAGGTGTGTGGACTTCTTAGCCAATTAGTGACTTAAATTAATCACTTGTGCTTAAACGCACCAAAAACCAGCAGACACTGCGGCCCTCCAGGACCGGATCTTGACACCCCTGATCTAGCACATATGCACAGTAAATTGAAATGAGTGACAAGTATAGCCCAGGGAGATACTAATAAGCCACAGTCTGTATTATGTACGATAAGATTACAATAAAATAATATTCCACCATCAGGAAAATGCTGTCAAATGTTCTAGCATCAGGGCAAATCAAACATAAAACATGACTGAGCCACCTATGAACGTTTACACTACAGTATGTGAAATGCAGTCAAAATGTGAAAATAACAATATCAAACATATGGCACAACACTGTGGCAGAGTGGAAAAACTAACATACTAACATACTGTAATAGCATTATAAAGGGGAGTGTATTTCTCAAACAGATTGTTCAAGACATTAAATAACCACTGAATCTTGAAAGGGACATATCTATGCATAAAACCAATGGTAGGATTGTATATTTATTTAGTATTTAGTAGTAGATATTGACAGTAGAATGACGTGGTATAATTACACAATAATTTCACTTGTTTATTTTACATTTGTGTGAGCAGGGCTTTTCACAGCTGGTTTGGCATGCGTTCAGGCTATTGTTGGCTTTATCTTGTTGCTATGATGGAAAACAGATTTTTGGTGGTGAAAAAATATTTGTGGGGGGTGGGGGGTTGCGTGTTAAATGGACGGGCTAGTGACAACTGTGGCAAATAGTCACAAATAATGTACTAATGAAGTTAAAACACAGTTTGTTGTTTCCAGTCATAATTTGGTTGCAGGAGCAATGAATGTCTGAGTTGAGTAAAATCTTGGTGTCGGTGCCTTGGCCACTAGGGGGTCTGCGCGAAGGGGCTAACTATACCATGCCATTCTACTGTCAATATATACTATTAGCAAATTTGGCATTCAACGTTTTTGTATCTGAGATTTGTTCTTTTACACCTGCTCAGGACCACGCATACCGCGTTCGTAAATTCTAAATGCTGCCTAATGTAGCTTCTGAGTGATAATTAGAACATGATTTTATTTTCATTTTCTGTTAAATTCACAAGATTAAATGTAGCCTAGCCTTTGAAGTGCACAATGCAAACGTAATCATTACGACTATGAGAGAACCGAATGCATCTTTAGGATTGCGCTAAAGCTATTTGGCTGAGAGTTACGTATGGCCGGTTAGTCGTTTTCAATTAAATTTATGAAATTGTCAACCTGCCCATGTTGTTGCTGCCGTAACTGTAATGCACAAACACAGTAACTTTTTTGTACCAACTCGTTTCGTACATAAAAGCGCATGTATGCGCATATTTAGGAATGCTTCATGAATTAGGCCCATTGTACATAATATAGACTATGGCATATTAGTATCTCCATGCGCTATACTTGTCACTTGTCGCAAAATACTCATTCCAATTTACTGTGCACTGATGTCTGTTAGATGACTGTAAAATTAGATTATGTGATTATGAATGGGAACATTTTCTTTTTTTAAATAGAGAAATGTCATCCAAGGGCATACAGCAACAGATTACATACTGCAGAGTACAGAATAAAGTGATGTTTTATTGAGGTAAAATAGTGAATGATTAAGCTACATATTTAGCTGTGTGTACTAGCTGTAATATCAATATTTTCATCTTAAACCATCATAAGGGGCAAATGTATATACTTTATGGACAAAACATATTTTATTCATTTTATGACAGGTTTTGGATAGGTTTTTGGACCCATAGATATATATCCCCCTATACTGATTAACAGATAGTAATTCACACTTGAAAATTATGCAAAAGTGAGTTTTATGAGCCAAAACAGATGATTTGTATTAAAATATATGATTATTTTATGATTTACGGCAGTGCATAATTTAGCCATTTTGGATATTTTTGACGACACTACGGGACAACAGGGTATACTGCCTACACGTTGCGTCATAGATCTTTAGTAGTTTTGCATATCACCCTCAGATCTTTCACACTTGTGGACAAGGAGTCAATGATCCAGGAATTGTAGTTTTACATATGTAGCTGTCAGTGTTTCACTGAAAACTAAAGGAAAAACTTTTTTCCCCCATTTTTTCAAGATTTCTTTGCAGTCGTGCAACTTCATTTTGCTAATTATGAAAATAAACAAATCTAACTAATCTAAGTTAGTATTGTAAATGTCTTGTTTCATTTAAGCCATTTTCCATGCCCACACCTGGAGTTATAAAGCCTTAAATAGAACACCCCTAAATAGGTGATAATTTACCAAATTGGCATCTGCATACTATCTTACTTTACCTCATTACATTGCTATACATTATACCAGGTGAGGGTATATATAAGCAGTTTGCAGTGTGGCACAGATTTTACTGTACAGGTGAAAATTGTAGTCTTCTATGGAGCTAACAGAACTGGGACATCAGATATTCTAGGTTCTGTTCCTGATTTTCAGTGCATGTCAATTCAAACCATGTATTAATTATTTTCCCACCAAGGGCAGGTGCAACTCTGCTGGTCCCTGAAAGGCTCACCGAAGCCCGATTCTGACTGTGAATAATACCATTTCCTCTCTTAAGACTGTGGGCATCACCTACAGTACGTGTGATTAAGTGCATCTGTGGTAAGCGGTGAATGCAAGTCTGTACTTGGAAAATTTAGCGGTTTTGCTCAATCCATCTGTATTTCCCAGGTTGCAAAACAAAATAAAATCTGTCAATGTTAATTTTCACCTTGGATGGTGCATTAATTACTGTAAACACTACCTTCTTTGTTTATATCATTCAGCATGCAATTGGAACATCTGATATACTCTAATATAATTTTATATACAAACTAGATAGCAATAGATTTTTTTTTTTTTTGCATGCAGTCTCTGCTCTATTTAAAATATAAGCAACATGCAACATGGAAATTCATTGTTTATGATATTTCAGAGTTCAAGTGTCATATCAAAATAGCTGGTTGGTGTGGGTGTATTACACAAATAGCTCATATCCCTCTTTTGGATAGCTCAAACGAAGGGAAAGAACACACTTGTACTGGGGGGGGGGGGGGGGGGGGGGGGGGGGGTGTCCACAGCTCCAAAGGTACAAAATGTTCTCCATATGCTAAATACCTGGGCGGCTTGCAGACCATTCTGTCCACTAAAATGCAGGCATCAATCATCACAGAACCCTGCTGGCACCTGGATCATCACGGCAAAGCTGGTTTTCACCCACAGCGACGGTTTTCTTCTCAATGATTACAGTCAGTTTGTATCCCACAGATTCTCTGAAACGGCCCCTCTGGATTCTCCTAATGTTTATTCCTCAGCAGTGAAGTCTTTCACTTAACGATGACCGATCAAAAGCTATGCCGACGTCAGGCCAATAGCAGGCAGCTAGTGGGCACTCTCTGTTTGCTGGCTGGGCAGCATCTACCAATGGGAATAAAGCCAGCCGTGTAACATCATGGGAGAAGCCAGTGCGAAACCTCTGCTTGCTTAATTCAGAAGTGAAAATAAAAAAAACTTAATGAAACAATTTCTGAAAACTTCATAACACTGAGTCCTGAGCTGCTGCATGCTGTGTATGTGCTTTTCATTAGGATCTTGGCAAGTGTTCAGAGAGGGGGGGGGGGGTGGTCTGTCAGTCAGTTTATTAAAGATCAGATCAGAGTGCAATAATGAAGTGCTGAATTATTCCACTTCATTCCAAATTATGTCACCACCACATGTGCGCTGGCTCATATCATTGATATGCAGATGATTATTTGAGTGTACCCCCTACCCCCAGCAACTTGATTCATTTCCTGTTTCCTTCTCAAGGGCTAAGCGTTTCAATTTTTTCCAGTAAGAGCAACTGCAGCCATGACTGCAATGCATCACCATCACACAACCTGTTAAAGAGTTGTTAAAGTTCAAACCTGTTAAAGAGTTGTTAAAGTTCAAACCTGTTAAAGTGCTGTGTTCTTTTTATTTTGCAACTTACTGTATTTACTTTCCTATTAAAAAGTTATATACTTTGTGTCACTTACTGTATTACATACATTTACAACATACAAACAACTTAGCTTGAGGTTGTGACAACTATCTAGCTTGGTAATTTGGCACAGCAAGCTAGATATTTATCAATACATAGAGTATGTAGCTAAGCGAAGCTACGAACAAAGTACATGACGTGCATAGAAGGGTTCTTATAGAGGTGCTTTGAAAATTGGTGAGCACTTAATAAATGCAGTGCCACTTTCAAAATGACAATTTTTTATGTTCCCAGAATACAGTGCTTTACTCTGTATCAACTATACTAAAGTGCCGTACCACCTATATTGTTCAACACTTAAAATCTTTACTTGAACTATACACAATAAAGCCTGCATTACACTGCCATATTCATAGCGTAAGACCTTTCCAGCCAGCACAGCTAATTACAAGTCCTGACAAGCATTATATCACTATAACAGTGTATACAGAAAATTTTGCAAATTGCTATACATTATATAAGTGTAATGACATGTTGAAAGCTGCAATATGCTATCATGACCAGTTATGACAGGTGTTACCCATGCATATGATAGTGTAATGTCAGTTTTATGACATGTAGCTAAAGTTAAATGTTACCAACTGTTTCTCTTTTATATAATTATATAACAGTCTAAGGAGAATTGTATGGATCTACTGCTGAAAGAGATATGCTAAGGAAAAATCATCGCAAGTATAGTATCATAACCAGAATACAGTCAAATCCTAAAGGACAGATGAACTCCAAAGTTTCACAAAACAGGATTATACTGTACATTTACTTTCTAGTGCTTGAAATGCATATCAATGCATTTACAGAGGGGTGGGGGGGGGGGGGGGGGGGGGTAGAAATGTAAAACGCACAATTCTACAGAGCAAGCAGGGGCATCCTGGGGATTGATAAGCAGTCATCTCAGGCAAGCATTCTCCCACTGATGTTTTCAGAGAGTCCAGATTGGAGCCCATAATAATGCAAAGTTTCTGAATGTGCCACCTTAAAAAAAACAACCTCTAAACAGATTATATCCACTGATGAGTTGGCCCTTTCGAGGCCATATACTGTAGTTCCGTTTTTTTTTTTTTTTCCTTTCGAGTAATAACGTGTATAAAATGAATCAAAGGCACTAAGATGTCCCAACCAGCAGCCAGTACTTTAGCCTGTTAAATAATGAATTAGCCGCCGATATCCTGTGACGCGGCTCAGAAGAAGGCTCTTCCTTTCAGAGTGAAGCAGAGCTTGAATACCCATGAATAATTCATGCTTGAGTTTGCCCATTGAAATGACTAGACATGGGAAGTCAAGAGCAAGATCTTTCCACCATATGAAGATATTGCAACCTTGGTAACCTTATATTGAAGAAATTAAAATGCGAAAGCTGATGAGCCCAAAACCAAATCGCGAATTAATTTCTCACTTTTAACTCTTTTTCCCTGACCACCGCACTTGCCAGAACAGCCTCCGCTTACAAATAAAGTAAGCTAAAGAGCTTGCAGAAAATACTACAAGACACTGTAGGTGTGGCACTTCATGTTCACATTAGTCAGACTTCCATACAGCTATTGTTGCCATTTTTGACCGGTGCTGTGATTAGTGATATTTATATCCGCTGCTTGGCATGTTTTCACAATTTAATATTTCTATATTTTTTGGAGATACTGATAATATTTTAATTATTGACCAAACATTCCTTGCTGTCACATTAATTGAGGGGCAAGGACAATTTCAATTACACCACAACTAATTACGTGAGCTTTCTAGGAGAAGTTGTGTGTTTATGGTGGGCAGTATAACGCATCAGCCAGGGATCCTACTGTTTTTATCCCCTGAAGGACATATGCATTAGGATGCTATTAGTCTGCACATTCTCCCATCCAATATATTGAGCATGAAGTGAGAATAACAGTATAATGTAATTGCTAATTTCAGCTAAATATAGAATAACTCCTTTCTCTTTCTGATTTTATATTAGCAGTTAACACAGATGCATTTTGGGTGTGTGTGTGTGTGTGTGTGTGTGTGTGTGTGTGTGTGTGTGTGTGTGTGTGTGTGTGTGTGTGTACAGTATTTATATGTTAAATAATTAATACATAGTGGTAAGTAGATAAGGAGAAGTAAAATTAAGTTATGAATTACTTTATTAAGTTATGAATTACTTTATTTTTTGGCATTACATAAATCTGAATAATTTCTATGACTGATTTTTTTAAAACCTTTTTATAACACACAGAAAATCACCAGCACAATCACATAAATCTGTGCAGTCTGCATATACCAGTATTCATTTAATAACTTCTGAATAAAATAATAGTTAGCATAGCCATAGCCAAAGTGTGTGCGTGCATGCATGCGTGTGTGTTGTCACCCATATCACCACTACATCCAAAATCATTAGCCAGGGAAATCAAAACCACATGCATTTGAGATCAACGTTTCCCTTCGTCCATTAAAATGTACTATGTAGTCTCGAGTTTTGTTTCTGAAAGATTTTGGGAAAATGGTTTCCGTATTGCTGGAGAGCGGCATATGATTGAGTGGTTTCATCTAGATGTGAACGTAAGCCAATGCTGCTCCTAATTACAGTAGTACGGAGGTTCCCCAGGCTAAAATTAAAGGGAAGAATAACCCAGAGCTGCCAACCAAGTTTTTTTTTTTGTGATGTAATTACAAAAGCAAACTCAGGAAACTCATTGGTTTCTAAACACGTGAGGAATTTTGTGAAACACTAGTGCCATAATATCTTCTGTAAAATCTGTTGATATTTAAGTGGCAATGCTCTCTTTGAAATCATAGTCGATCCTCGCGTGTCAGCTTTCAGTGAGTGATTTGAGGTTGCACTCGGCTTCCTTTAATGCAAAGTAATTCTTTAATTGTATGATTGCACGTATGGACGACAGTGAGCCCAGAAACCGTTCGGCCCCAGTGGAAAATATTTGATCTGAGAGATACGGTGACATAGCATAAAACATCTGTTCTTTCTTTCGACCCAAAACCGACGCGCTCCCTTCCGCCATCCACCCCTTCCTCTTAGTACCTTCGCTGGTGCCACCCGCCTCCTACTTTATGATTAACACAGTTCTAAAGCCCCAAATGAAAAACAAATGCTGACTCCATCTCTAATGGTACAATTACAAGTGTTAATGGCAGGTTTCCCATGGGGATTTGACACAGTGTTCCAATGGAAGAGGGAGGCTTCTATCCCTGGTAGGTTTAGTGAGCATAGATCGGGGTCTTCATGGAACCCCCAACTCCCCAGTGACATTGTGTGTCATCAATGTCATTTCCAGCATATCAACTTACATTTGCCCAAACAGTTCTCTCATAAGATAAGCTGGGTATTTTAAATGACTAGTTTATCAGTTTGACACCACAGTTGATGTGTGGCCTCTAGTAGAGGCATAATCTTTACTCCGACTTCTGGTCAGGTCTTATTGCCAAGTGCTTTTTTTTTTTTGCTGTTGTTGTTTTCATAACATGTGGTTCTTTGCAGTTTGTTTAATGCAGTTTAATGCTCATTGGGGTACTTTTGTTCTTGTTATAACTTAATTTCACATACTAATACTAATTTTACATATGAATGTTGAAACTAAAAAAATTAGTGAGGTAGCACATCCCACAAATAAATCAAATATCTGGAGTACTGACACCTTCGTTCAACCAACCAGCAGGCAGTTTCAGTCAAGACTTTTGTACCTCATTAGAAATGGGGTATCCAAAAATTCCTGGAAAATGAGACACAAGAGTTAAAGTTAGCCACATAGCTAGATACAGTATGTCACATTGACATGTCTTTTCATCAGTTCATTACGTACCGTCATGTAGCAACACTAGCAGCAACACACACTTTTCCAGGCAAATTCAACCAACCATTTGCCAAACTTGTTGTGCCGAACAAGGCATCTTCCACAACGACATCATCTTGTGGTTGATCAGGCTTCTCTGGCTCATACATACACGGCCTCACCATAGAAATATTAGCGGCATCGCTTTCCACCTAGCTACATTGGCCACAGTGTGCAACCTAGCAACCACAGCCATGCGTGTTTGTTATGAGTGTTTAACTAATTTGCATATCAATGGGATGCCCACCCCAGCCTGTAAACCAGGCTTGGATCAGAGACAGGGTTGTCGAAAATATAGCAGTTTTCAAGGTTTTTTTAATTTATTTTTTTGCTCAACTGTGTCACATAGTTGATAGAGCACACACCTCTAGTATAACATGAAGATGATCAGATTTAACATCTGGTTTAATTTAGCCCATTCATAAGTCTGAATAGGCCCTGAACTGTTGTATTTTGGCACTAGTGCACAGCTTTCTTTCAGACATTATCTTGTGCAACCATAGATCTGGTTTAGAATTCCCATTTGTTGCAGGAGTTAAGGTTCATTTTTTTGGCAGTGTATCATGTTCTTAGTTTAATAATCATAGAAAAATGTAATGTTATTCAATTGCAGTGATTACATGCCCATGGCTATAAATGGCAGTAGATGAAAAGTTAAATAATAGGCTTGTATCTAGACTAACCTTTTAAGTGGTTCAAATAACAAGCTTCATTGTGCATTCCCACAACCTGGGGATGAGAAAAAGTATTCTATTATCAGACACCCATGTGCTTTTCAGCGGGGAACAAAATTAATAATAGAGAAATTAATTCCCGCTGTGACCGTTAACCATTATGTATATATTGTGGCTGATCCAGGTATTAAGTCATTAATATTTTACAGTATACTGTATAGTATCCATTCATTTAAAAGAGCTTGCCTGCGAAAACCTATGCAAAGAGTAAGCACCAGATAATGGACAACTTTTATATTTACAAACTAGACCGATATCTAGACAACAATACCAATTTATTTTTTTATGTAACTACATGAAAATTATATAAAATTTGCTAAATTTGAAAAAACTGTTGAAAAATCAGCTGAAAATATAATCATAGATGTATGACGTCATATGTGGAGGAAGTGCAAATATTTCCCTACTGTACATACAGTACTGTGTACAATATTGGTCTGTAAATGTCTATCATTTTAAATTTGCTATATTTGCAATGCCCTGGAACCCTTTCTACTTTTATATGTGAAATTGAATGTACGTATATCAGTGGTAGAGGTGTCCCGGTATGCACTTATGCAGAGCTTGGCTCGGATTGGGTGTCTAACTGGGGGGGCGAGTTGGTTAGCACCTATCGGTATACAACAATGGCAGACACTCACAAATCCGACAGTTCTGAGGAGGAATTTGAGTATTTTGAGCAGGGACAAATGGGCAAAGATATGTTTATTGAGCGGTTTCGCTTTGACACTAAATATTTTTTTCCCACTGGCCACCTGGTGGCCCAAACATATTACATAGCCTAGAGATAATGTTAGCTAGCTAACTAGCTAACTAAGACTGAGATGCATAACATTAGCAAGCTAACGTTAAGTTAATGCAGTAAGTTACACGACTAGCTAGCTACTGAGATCATGTATAAGCAAAGTTAATGTTAGCTAACATTAGTTCAATTTATTGACAATTAACGCTAAGGAAACCAAAACATTTTTGTCACTTGAATAGCATGCAGTCTCCCGACTTTTTGTGGATTTCAAGGAGCCGAGGGAACAATCAGAAATCTTGACGACTATGAGCGAGAAAGACAATTGGCATATTACACCGTGAAGATTCTGATCATCCGGTCTCCTTGTACTGCGTCTATGCCACATATAGTTCTGTGGTCTAAGCGCCTGATTTGCTGGTTCATCCGGGCAAATTTTTTATTGTAAAGTCACCAACCTGTTTCGGCAGTATGCCTTCATCAGGGTGCAGTGTACTTTTTTTAAATATCTGATTTAATGGGCCGCTATTCAGCATCCTTTTTTGGGGGGTGCGTTCTTACAACTTCTTCTATTGTTCATAGTTTAACCCCGTAGGCTAAACTCTTTTCCATTCCTCTGAATTTTCTCTTTCTGTCTTGATCTTTCTTTCTCGCTCGTAGTCATCTAGATTTCTGTTCGTCAATTTCTCTTCGCATGTTGCCTTGGGAAGCTGCTGAAGAACGTTGACCACGTATGACGTCAGCGTTTTGACAAAAAAACGTTCTTTTATGAAATACTGTGTTGGAGGCGGGGCGAAAGCGGTACTGGAAACACTTCTTAAACATCAATATCCAACATTTATATAACATTCATATACTTTATGATAACGTAATTTTATACTGGAGTCATTTTTCTTTCACATTTTTTGAATTACCAGCGTTTTGAATTATCTGGTGGTTACACTTTAATACCTGAAAAAAATACACCATCAAAATAACATGCACCTGCAGTACATGCCCTCGTGGCACTTAAAAGTTGGAGCATCCATCAGATTCATATGATATGCACATGAATATGTATATGTGTATCCAAACCTGAGAAGATATTTGTATTACAATGAAAAATGAGACGACAAATGGAATGAATGTTTTCATGAAATGGAAAATGAAATGGCAGTAATTTCTAGCGCACAATAAAACACACGTTTTATTGCGGTTCTCGACACATTGACAGATGCATTTATTAAATAACAGTTCTAGATAAACAGATGTGTGTGTGTGTGTGTGTGTGTGTGTGTGTGATTAGATTGATTGATAAAAAAATGTTCCAGTGTAATTATAAGAGTCCATAACTTTATCCCTCTGTGTGCAAAAGTAAGTGGATTCATGCTACATATGCAAGTCATAATCGGCTCTAAAAAATGGAATAAAAAATAGCTTGATATGGAAGATGGAATTTTCCAAGCTGCATTCAGTATTATTTTATACCTTTGGAAGTGGAGAAGAGGAACTCTGCTCTGCTCCACCGGCTGCCGTCTGATGGGGGGAATAATGGTGCATTTGTGTGCCATGGACATGCCGGCTGGCCCCAGGTCAGAGTGGGGAGCCGGGACGTGGAGAGATGGGACAGAGGGGCGGCCGGAGGGAAGCGCAGGGACGCGGATTTCCAGCAGGTCCCCCACAATGCCCTGCTTCATGAGGGCAGGGGGACGGGCTGCGCCTTTTTGAAACGGGGCCGGCTGCTGTGATTTACGGCTCACTCCGGAGTCACATGGCCTCCGCCGATGGCTGCAGAACAAGAGGCGATTTTGCGTGGCACAAGGATGCCAGATTGAGCGCAGTTGCGATCGTTGCACATCGGTGTTTCCTGCTGGTTCAAGGAATTCATTTTTCTGTTCGCATTGTCGATATTTATGCTGTTGTTGCCATTGTTGACATTTATGTTGTGTTTGCTGTTACAAATTTTTTTTCTAGGTATATAAATTATATCCAAACCTACAATGGTTTTTCATATCAGTATATAATGAATGCATTAATGATGCTTGGTTTGTGGTCCTCTAATGGAAATGTTTTTGTAATGCTGATTACTGAAAGTATCTACATAACTTCTCACAAAAGATACATGAAAGAAAACTCTTTTCTTTTCCTTGTTACAATTGTCATTTTTTGGGAAGTTAATACCTTGGTTTAAAGCTGTTGCAACAGGGCAGAGTAAAGTTTAAAGCACACAACACCATAAGAGTGCGGTGTGTCATAACTAGTAAAAACTAGAACTAGAAAAATGACTGCGAGTACTCACCCAGGACTCTACAACTACAAAACTTGCGTACAACTGGTCATCTCGATAGAAAAACAAATCCAACTGACCCACTGCCACCCCACATCCAAGAAAAACAGGCTTTTTTGCGCCCGCATGCCAGAGGCATGAGGCACATTGGCTGCTCTCCTCATACGGAGGACATCCTCGGCCTGCAAGCTCAGCCGAGCTCACATTCGCTCTTGGCCTGGCAGAACCGTCCCTCACACCTCCTAAATCACACCAACGGCCTCTCTCACTCAGACCAGACCCTCTTCTACTCCAGTTTAAAACCTGTTGCTGGGCAGAGGGGGTGGGGCGTGGGGGGGGGGGGGGGGGCAAGGAAGGGTATGGGGATCATTTCAGTGGTCATTTGAGGACAGAGACAATTTATTAATCGCCCTCTCTCTCGATCTCTAGCCCTAGGCACACAAATGTGTCCCATTAACGAAGGTGGTATTTACAGCGTAATGCGATGCCCGTTCTGCGGCTCTTTCAACTCCCCACACAGGTTCCCCGGTGCACCACGAGACCTCACACGTTTGCCCATAGGTTGCTCTGCGTGCAGCTGCTGACAGCTCACTTTGTTGACTACAGGCCGCTGCTTGTTCACAGACCCCTCTTAACGCCGCACAGTGGAAATGCAGGCGCTCTTCCAAAGACGCCATGTTTTATTTCCTCGTTCCTTTTCATTTTTCCGCTGCTTTCTTGCTCACTTTCATATCATGTCTTATGATGCACTGCAACACACAGGCAGTAGTGTGGTAATGGTGATCAGTCTTAGGAGCACACTGGGTAGGCACTGATTGCAGCAATGCCAATAACAGAAATTTAGTCCGAGAATAGAGCATTTAGACCTTCCTAGCTGTGGTACTCTATATGGAGAACATACGTAACTACATGCAGTATGTATACCTTGTCAACCCTGTAGTGTGTAATGCATGTATGGCAAGTCTACTGCAGGCTTTGAACCACTTTATTCATATTCACCTCTGCTACACAGGCAGGGAGAAAATGCTTTGGCCAATTAGAGCATGCTTTGGTTTAAATGTGGAGCACATTGATAGATAGAAAAGCTTGTGCAACCAAATATGTGGTCCCTAAATAAAATTATGTTGTACTTGCAATACTTCCACGTGGTAGAAGCAATGTTGACACCTTCTCCCTTTTAGGATTCAAATCTCACAAAAACCACACAGGTAAGCCTCAGGACACATCTATGATGTATTGTCAGATTTGTTGGCGTTTGTACAGTTCAGTACAGCATGATTTGACCAGTGGGCAAACTGTAACCTTCAAATCTAACCCCGTTGTTATTGCTCAGTGTCCTGTGAAAAGCCAACCCCCACCCCTCATATTTCATGGTTTGTATGGTTTCAAAAAGGGTCATGTTTGTTGTCAAATAGAGGTTACGGAAAAACAGCAAGTGCTTGTCTCAGGACTGAAGACTTCAGCATGCACTCCATGTTATTAATAGCACTGCGCCACCATTCCATCATGGAAGCAGAACGCTTCCATGCCTTCTCTGATGAAATATTCACAACATAAACAAAATTGGGGTTGATGCGCCAACCTGCCTCGGACAGATTTATGTCCAGTCCGTTCATTATTTATAAGGCAAATGACAAAGAGGGCTAGCTTTTCTTAGCACTGTAAAAGACACATTTATAACAATATGTTTGCATGACGCCGCCATGAACATTATAACTCAAAGAAATTTTAAAAAATGTTTCATTCCGTTTCCACAGTTACAGTACATATAGCAGAGGGACTTGGCCCCATTAATTGAAGGCTTTCAATGTGGCACATGGATGACAGCAGTGCTCGCTAAAGCTTCGGGAAATGAACAGCAAGGAACGGAAAGGTATGGGAAAAGAACAGCAGCCGATGAGCTTGGTCCAGTCGTCGCGGGTGGCAGAAGCAGCAAGCCTGTGCTGTCACAATAAGAGCAATTGTACTGAAAAGTCTCATTAAGAGAGATATCCACAAGCGCAGAGTCCCCAGCATGACAAGGCACATGGAACACATACCTGATGGACTGTTTTCTGTGGGAATCGGCTTTCACAGCAGCACCCGGGACCATTAAATGCCTTGTTAGAGCCTAAAGTCCTAGAGAGCCATGTGTATGTTAGCATTGCCACTCATTTCTCTGTAAAACCATAGCTGACAGGGGCCTGTAATTCATAGCCAAATGAGTGGTGGGGAGAGTGTGCATGTATGCAGAGGGAATTATGAGCGGGGAATTTAGATATCCCAGCAACAAATGAAGGACAGTCTGGAATCTGTTCACCTGACAAAGAGATTCTTAAGATGTGGAACCAAATGTTCTTGTTCTTTGAGTAGTCAACAGAATGTTCTTGTTTGTTTTGAATATGATGTGTTTTGATGAATAAGAAATTGTGTAGGCTAAGGAACTGGCAATCTTAATTATTAAGCAAATTAGTTTAACTTAATTGAGAAAAAGTGCCCAGCAGTAGTGGTGGCAGGATTGAAATTGTGGGTGGGCCAAGGTAATTTGTGAGTGGGCCAAGTTAATTAAGATTGAGAGAGTGTTGCATTCATTTAGTTTAAACAGAACAGTACACTGGTAAAGTAATGACGTTATTTTCATAAACAGAGTGCTCAGACATCCTTTCCTCAATTTGTCAAATAAAGTCTATGAATGACCTGTCAAAAAACACAAACTATTTTGAAGTGAAAATAACCGCGCAGACCAGCATAATGTAAGACATCAAAAACCCTAATTTAATCAATATCGTTGCTTTTATTGCAATACAAAATAAAGCATAAGTATAAATTTATACAGAGATTCTGGCCTATTTTTTTAAAATCAAAACAGTTCATTCATAGTCAGTTTTCCCTTCACAAACATTCACGTAACAACACTCCAGTCGACTTTTGTTTGTCATTTACTGCTTTGAAGTATTCATTTACAGTGACTTAAATGTAATCAATTGAATTTATTGCATGAAAAATAACAATCAATAAATGTGACAGTCCTTATATTTTACTCAAAACTGCAGCTCATTTAGTCCATTTTTCCGACTTAATTTCACATAATAGGGTAGAAATATTCACGTAGCCTAAGCCTATGCTAACAAAGTTTTGATGTATTGAAGTGCTTTCTCACATTGACTTTTAATAGACTGTGAATTGCTTTCGATAACATTGTTTTGCGCGACTTCACATGTTACAGAACTCACATACGTCACAGTGGATCTCTCCTAATTATTTTGACAAACTGGAAAAGGGAGGGGTATTTTGACATTTTCAGATACGTTAAGTTACGCAAACCTTGATAACGCTACTCATAGCTAGCTACAGGTTTGATATTTACGTCATGCAGGTTTGCTAGACACACTGCGACTGTATCGGACTGTACTGTAGGCCTAGTGACTCAGTAGTGTGCATAGCAGGTGCTTCTGATCTGCTGTGTTAAAGGGATAGTTCACCCATTTTGAAGAATTTGATATTGTTTTACTTACCCCCAAAATGGTATGTAAGGCTGTAGTGATTCTCTCCTGGTCTCACCGTTGTAGCTATCCTGAATTGGAGCAATGCTAACAATTAGCATCTTGCCATTGGATATAATTCCCCCCCGGCTAACTTGCTTTTAAAATAACCGCCTAAATCCAGTCAAATAAGGTTTAACAACAGCTTTACAAGTGTCATTGTTGGAAACGAAAATGCACATATAATTACCGAGTGCACAAGGACGATATTTTCGCTCAAATTACTGTATATGATTATGGCGTTTCAGCCTCTGTTGCCTCTCAGGGCAACTCACATTATAATGAATGAATGCGCTGCACAATTACTTTGGCTTGGCACTGAATGTATCTGCATTAGGTAATACTGTGTGTATGTGATTGGTTGAGTATGAGATGTGTATTGAGTATGAGAGCAAGAGTTTCTTGACAGAACTTGCTATGCACACTTTGTATGTGACAATCATTTCTGTCAGTATAAGGCACGTATTCAAATAATATGTTTTAACAAATAAATGTGCTGCATAATTATTTTGGTTTGGCGCTGAATGGCTCTGCTTTAGGTACTACTCTGGAGTGCAGGCATCTCCCCGCTAAACAGGAGATGACCAGAAACCCCCAAAACAGCAGATCATCCAGTACCCAACCCCACTGAGTGCCTGCAGTTTCTGAAAGATCAGGGGGACCGCACCGATATCCCTCCATCATGGAGACGGAACACGTTGTGATCCTGGATCAGACGTTGGCCATATGTGTGGTAGTATCTATGTGTACAGCAGAGCGCCTGCTGCTTCCCAAAGGTCAGGAAGACCATATACGTAAATATCCCTCCAGCACGGAGACGGAACACGCTGTGATCCTGGATCAGACATTAGCCATACTAACGTAATGTGCCGCCTAACTAGGCTATGTGTAGCCTGGTCATGTGTCTTATACTATCTAGGGAAAAAAGCTCTGTATAACAACAGGGTTCCTGTTGCTTCCTGAAGATCAGGAAGTCCTGAATCGATATCCCAAGTAACCACTGCACAAGAAAGCTGATGACAGCGGGATCGAAAGTGGACATACAAATTTGTAGTCAGTGCCCAGAAACCTGAATATTTTTATTTATTTATTTATTTTTTAAGTAGCGAACGTTAGTGGCACACATAAGCATATTTAGATGCTCATCAAATTTTTTGAGCTTGGATGATGTGCTTTGTATTGACCTTAATGTAGCGTTCAAAAGCAGCAGATGACCACTGACCCATGCTTTGAGTGTGACCGTTGGGGACTTTAGGAGCTGCCGTGGTAACTGCGCCGCCGATCTTGAATGAGTGGGCGGTGTAGCGTTCAGGAGAGAGCCCAGAGTGTTGGCAGAGAGGACAGAGTTTTGCACAGAAACAGGAGCTGGACAAGGCATTGCCAGCATCGGTCAGGAACAGAGGCTCATGAGGGGTTGCAGAATGGTGGCATAGCGATGCTCATATATTGGATGTAGGCAGCGGAACCCCCCCCCCCCCCAAAACCACAGAGACAGCAGAATCTGACCCGGCTATGTTATGTGACTAGTGTAGCACCCACTATACAACTGGGCCGATATCCCACTCTCACCTCACGAGACGATGTGAGAAAATGCAATCCTATAGCATTCCTGGATCAACCTAGTCACTCTAATGTTTTTGTGAACCTTGCTATGTGAAGCCTGGCTGCACTGAGGCCATATGGCTTACTATGAGAAGCGAGCTATTGGTGTTGACTCTGCCGTTAGGATTTGATTGCCATTAGATAGCTTGCCATTTGAATTATTTGCCGTTAGAATACAGCAATTAGCATAACAGTTCACCAGATATGCATTGCCTGTAAGCAGAATAAGCTTTGCCACAAGAAATTAACCCGGAGATCCAGCGATATGCAATGTGAAGCGGAAAGGCGGCAGTTATTAGCAGTAAGCTTTATGATGCATGAGAGCTCATGAGCTTTTGAGCACGATAAGGATTTGTTTTTGTTAAAAACTATCGGATGTAGGCAGTACAATGGCCCGGAGTCTTCCCAAGCCATTCAAATTGAGCATATTTTGATTTTGTTCCTCCCATCAAGTATTGTGTTGGGATTTTTTTATTTCCCGCCTGTAGAACTTCACATTTAGCTATAGGCTATTTAATTTCATTCGCCAGGTTCCCGCCCACTTCTGAAGTCTGTTTAGAACTGGTAATATTTAATTTGCTTCTCAGGACAAAATACAGCCAAAAAAAAATGGGGCGCTCCATTAAAGGTGTGTGCATGTGATTGGTTGAGTATGAGACGCGTGGTTACTAGCCGACCAGCAAGAGTGTCCTGACAGAACTTGCTATGCACACTTCGTTCATTATGATGCTCATTATGTCCTCTGAGAGGGACAGTTTTTGTCCAGTTGGGGATGGGGGAGGGTTGAGGAGTGAGGAGAAAGTGGAGAACAGTTTTATGTGGGTTAAAGGATGAATTCTCAATTCTAGTTTCGTAAAAGTTCACTTTAACAGCCTTAGAAAACAACAAAAAGATTTCTCCCAGCAATATTTCAATGTTGTTAAAACACAGTGGCTATCAAAACAAGATTAATCTTCTTGGCATGATAATACGGAGATTAGTTCTCACTTTTACAAAAGACAAGAACATAAGGATGTTAGGTTAAATGAATTAGAACCTGTAGTTTAAGTCAGGCATTTGAAGCAAGCTTCATTCTTTCATTCAAAGCTGTTATAAGGCTTTATGCTTGTACTGACATCATCTGCCTACGTTGTGATGTCACTATGAGAGCATCTCCATCTTCTCATTGGTGCTCTGCATGAGGAACAATGCTTTTATTTGGACAATGTGACAGGAATCACTGCCTCCAATTGTCAGAGCACATCTGCATGCCTGAGGCCAGTTCTCCCAAATGTTAAATAAATACGAGGCTTTTTCTTTCAATATGCATCTAATCAGCACAATGCATATGGATGTACATGTACTAAGCCATGCTCAGAACTATATTTATAGATGCCAATGCTATACATTATTGAATCCTTATTTTGAATCCATAATTGTTCATTCAAATCTTAGCCTTCAGGTTACTCCCACACATTACTGTTGATTAACAGTACAGTAGTCATTTACAATCTCAAACACCACTGATCAAGGAACTACTGAAAGGTTCATGAGAAGTTGATGGCCAAGATTTTACTGCAAATTAATTACCATACATCTGAAAATCAAATAAGCCAATTGCAAATAAAATGAGGATGAATCTCAAGTCATATCTACTGATGGTGCAGATTAAGGGGTCGATTTACTAAAGGTTTGCGTGCACAAAAACACGTGTAAAACTTACCACCTGCAAAAAATCGTCAGAGGTGATCAACTAACGAGGTGTAAAGAGGATTGCGTGTGCTAAAATTGAAAGATACATTGATTTTGCATTTTTGCAGGTGGTCAATGGGCGTCACTACATTATTTTGTTAAATAGTGGGAGGAGGTCATGCAAATTGATTACTTTAGCACGCGCAACGTCATGTTTGGGAAAAGGGATTTGTGGGTTTTTTGCATTTTAGTACAAATGGAAGGCAGGTATTATTAGACACAATCGATAAGATGACGGCAATCAAACAAGCAGTACAACGTCTATTATAACAAACAGTGAATAACAAAGCAAATTAAAACGTTATCAAATTAAAACCCATCATCAGATGGAAATGTGATTTAATGTGACACTAACGACGCGGGTAGTGCTAGTAAGTATACACTGCCTGGCCAAAAAAAAAGTCGCCGTTGCACCCGTCATGCATAGTGCCCACTGTACAAGCCTCTGGAGGCAGTGTTATGATCTAGGGTTGCTTCAATTGGTCAGGTCTAGGCTCAGCAACGTTATGCAGCAATAAAATTAAGTCAGCTGAGTACCTGAATGTACTGAATGACCAGGTTATCCCATCAATGGGCATATTCCAGGACGACAATGCCAAGATTCATCGGGCTCAAATTGTGGTTCAGGGAGCATGAGGAATCATTTTCACACTTCAATATGTGCTGGAGAAGACTTTACTGAGTGGTTTTCCTCTCCCGTCGTCAATACAAGATCTTGGCCAAAAATGAATGCAACTCTGGACGGAAATAAATGTTGTGACATTACATAAGGTTGTCGAAACAATGCCATGATGAATGCGCTGTTACGATCCTGATACGGGACGAACCCAAGTGCAACGACCAGGAGGCAGATTCAAGAAAATGGTAATTTTATTAAGCGTTGGGGTAGTCCCAAAGCTGTACAGGAAAGGAAAACAGGTTAATTAATTAAACATAAGTAGAGTCCCTTACGGACTGCTCCAAGCCGGAGCTGGGCTTGAAAGTCAAGGTAGGTTCCAAGCCGGAACCAAACGGGTTCAGGACTGGGAGTCCAAGCCGGACTGGGTGCGGAAGTGCCCTACTGTTCCAAGCCGGAACTGGTTAGGGAAGGTGGAGTAGTGGCACCGGGTCTGGACTGGAACTGGACCGGGAGGTCCACTCAGGAAAACGGAAGGCGGCACGGAACTTGTTCCAAGCCGGAACTGGACTTGATCGGAGGTGTATTACACACCGGAACTGGACTGGAACTGGACTGGAACTGGACCGGGAGGTCCACTCAGGAAAACGGAAGCCGGCACGGAACTTGTTCCAAGCCGGAACTGGACTTTACCAGAGGTGTACAACACACCGGAACTGGACTGGTACTGGACAGGAACTGGACTGGAACTGGACTGGAACTGGACCGGAGGGGTCCACTCAGGAAAACGGAAGCCGGCACGGAACTTGTTCCAAGCCGGAACTGGACTTTACCAGAGGTGTACAACACACCGGAACTGGACTGGAACTGGACTGGAACTGGACTGGAACTGGACCGGGAGGTCCACTCAGGGAAACGGAAGCCGGCACGGAATTATCCCAAGCCGGAACTGGACTTTAACGGAGGTGTACGAAACACCGGTACTGGACAAGACCTGGGCTGGAGCTGGACTGGAACCGGACTGGGTAGGTAGCTTGATGAATGGGGTAGAAAGCAGAGGTTAATGGCAGGGTACTGTGACAGGACTGTAGCTGAAGAAAGCTCCGCGGAGTTGGAAGGTGCGGCGTGGCTCGGGCAAATCTTGCTGAAGCCGGCTAACATTCAGGGATCCTGGTACCGTAACCGAAGTACAGGAGGTAGGTGACATAGGGAGGACAAGACACAGCTACAGGGAGGCTGGAACCGCGGCGTCTGGAGGTTGAAGGGAGACAGGTAAGTAGCATGCAACAGAGAATGTTTCGGAGGGATAGCTACCAAACTGCAAACCAGGTAAACAGGTACAAGACAGCAAGCTGACGAATACTGGACCAGAAGCGTGACATGACATAAACACGGTTGGTTAGTTAACAAACTGGCGCCGACTAGCAGCCAGCCAGGGGTTTAAATGGTGCAGGAAATGAAGGAGAAAATGAGAAACAGGTGTGATGTTCAATCGGGAGTGATTGCCGAAGCACAGCAGTGAGGAATGTGAGTAACGAGAGGGGAGAGTGATAGGCGGAAGTTAAAGTGGATAATAAGCCGAAATGAACCCGAGGGAAACGCCCAGTCCGCAGCCAGGGGGAAAACACGGACAGGGGATCCAACATGACACGGAAGGAAACAAGGAAAACATGGAAAACGGACAGGAGGGGAACGGAACGTTACAGTACCCCCCCCTCAATGTACGCCACCTGGCGTACCCGGAGGCCTGGTCTTGTCAGGGAACAGCCTGTGGAAGTCTTGGATGAGTGAATGGTCCAAGATAAGGCTTTTGTGGAGCCACGACCTCTCTTCAGGACCGTACCCCTCCCAGTCGACGAGGTATTGGAAACCCCGGCCCTTGCGGCGGATATCGATCACACGGTTCACCGTGTAGGCCGGGGCGTTGTCGATAACTCGGACGGGAGGTGGCGGGATGGTGGGGGTACTGAGGGGGCTGGAGGAGACAGGCTTGATTTGGGACACGTGAAAAACAGGGTAAACCTTGAGGGAGGCGGGGAGGGAAAGTTTAACTGAAACGGGGTTAATAAGACAAATGATAGGGAAGGGACCAATAAAGCGGGGCTGGAGTTTCCTGGATGAGGAGGGAAGGGAGATGTTAGCGGTGGAGAGCCAGACCTGCTGACCGGCCCTATACCGTGGGGCTGCGGTCCTGTGAAGGTCCGCCAGACGTTGGGAACGGGAATTGGAGTGAAGGAGTGCGGTGCGTGTGAGCCTCCATATGCGTCTACATTTAAGGAGATGGGCCTTAACTGAGGGGACAGCTATCTCGGCCTCCTGGGCCGACAGAAGAGGTGGTTGATAGCCTAAAGCACACTCAAACGGGGATAGGCCTGTAGAAGCACTCTTAAGGGAGTTGTGAGCGTACTCGACCCAGGGGAGAAAGCGGCTCCAAGAGGCGGGATTGCGCACTGTGACGCACCGCAGGGCGGCCCCCAGGTCCTGGTTCGCCCTCTCTGCCTGGCCGTTAGACTGGGGATGAAAACCCGAGGAAAGACTAGGTGAGGCACCCAGGGCTACACAGAACGCCCTCCAAACCCGGGAGGAGAACTGGGGCCCACGGTCTGACACGATGTCAGAGGGGATCCCGTGCAGCCTGACCACATGTAGCACCAAGAGCTCAGCGGTTTCAAGGGCGGACGGGAGTTTGGGGAGGGGAACAAAGTGAACCGCCTTGGAGAACCGGTCCACTATTGTCAGGATCACGGTGTTACCTTCTGACAACGGCAGACCGGTGACAAAGTCCACACCAATGTGACTCCAAGGATGGCCAGGGACGGGGAGGGAAAGGAGAAGACCGGAGGGAGGCTGGTGGGATGCCTTGCTCCTGGCGCACACAGAGCAGGCCAGGACAAAGGCACGGGTATCCCCCTTAAGGGTAGGCCACCAGAAACTCCTCCTGACGAGGGCGATCGTTCTGGCAACACCTGGGTGACATGCCAGGCACGAGGCGTGAACCCATTCGAGGACCTGGGAGCGGACGGAATTGGGGACAAAAAGGCAGGAGTTAGGGTTATTGCGGGGATCCGGTTGGGAAGTCTGGGCGGCCTTCACAATACCCTCGATCTCCCAGGAGACCGCAGCCACCACACAGGAAGCCGGCAGAATGGGCTCCGGATCAGCAGGACTGGAGGGGAGGGAAAACATGCGGGACAAGGCATCTGCCTTAATATTGCGGGAACCGGGGCGGTAAGAAACAGAGAAATTAAACCGGGCAAAAAATAACGACCATCTAGCCTGACGAGCATTAAGCCTTTTGGCAGATTTTAAATAAATAAGGTTTTGATGGTCGGTAAAAACAAGAAAGGGATTACCTGCCCCCTCCAGCCAGTGGCGCCACTCCTCAAGAGCCAGTTTTATAGCCAGTAGTTCCCGATCCCCGACATCATAGTTCCTCTCGGCGGAGGACAGTCTCCGGGAGAAGAATGCGCAGGGATGGAGCTTGTTATCAGAGGCGGACCGTTGAGACAGAATGGCCCCCACGCCGGTGTCGGAGGCATCCACCTCAACGGTAAACTGACGAGAAGTGTCCGGGTGACGGAGGATAGGTGCTGAGGAAAAACGGACCTTGAGCAGTTCGAATGCTCGCTGGGCATCGGAATTCCAACAGTAAGGCAGGGCAACGGAAGTGAGTTTAGTAAGGGGAGCAGCAATGACACTGTAATTACGGATAAAGCGGCGATAGAAATTAGCAAACCCAAGGAACTGCTGAAGGTGCTTGCGAGAGGTGGGTTGGGGCCATTCTGTCACCGCCTTGATCTTAGCAGGGTCCGCCCGGATACTGCCCTCCTCGATGATGAAGCCGAGGAACGGGACAGTAGACACATGGAAGGAACATTTCTCCGCTTTAACAAAAAGTTTATTCTCCAGCAGCCGCTGGAGAACCTCCCGGACGTGGACAACGTGTTCCTGAGGGGATTGAGAAAAAATCAAGATATCATCGATGTACACAAATACGCTCTTCCCCAGGAGATCACGCAGGACGTCGTTCACCATGCCTTGGAAGACTGCTGGGGCGTTAGTAAGGCCGAAGGGGACCACCAGGTATTCGTAGTGGCCCAACGGGGTATTGAAAGCAGTCTTCCATTCGTCCCCCTCCCGTATCCGCACCAAGTGATACGCATTACGGAGGTCGAGCTTGGTGAACGTAACCGCTGGCGAGAGGGGTTCAAAGGCGGTGTTAATGAGGGGAAGAGGGTATTTGTTACGGATGGTGACCTGGTTGAGTCCCCGGTAGTCGATGCAGGGTCGCAGAGAGCCATCCTTCTTCCCTACGAAGAAGAACCCTGCACCGACTGGGGATGAGGAGGGACGGATAATACCCGAAGCGAGGGAGTCGTGGATGTATTCCTCCATAGCTAGTTTCTCTGGTCCTGACAGACTGTAGAGGCGTCCAGATGGCAGTTTAGCTCCAGCCAGCAGGTCAATGGCGCAGTCGTACGGCCTGTGAGGAGGTAAGGACAGAGCACGTGACCTGGAGAACACCTGTGCGAGGTCGTGATACTCGCTAGGAACATTGGTTAAATCAGGTATAGGTTGCATAGAACAGGAATTACTGGACCCCGGAGGGGGCAGAGCAGAACGGAGACAGCTGGCTAGACAGTGGGCACTCCACGCCAGGATGCGACCGGCTTTCCAGTCAATATGAGGGTTGTGGAGGCGGAGCCAGTTCTGACCTAAAACAAGAGCAGATTGTTTGGAGTTAATAAGTAACAGTTGAATGGACTCCCGATGATTGCCCGACAAAACAAGTTGGATAGGAACAGTGGAGTGGGTAACTAGCCCCAAACTCCTACCGTCCAGAGCAAGAGCTGAAATGGGTGAGGTTAGACGTTCCGTGGGAATGCCGGCCCTCCTGGCGAAGGTGATATCCATGAAATTGGCGTCAGCTCCGGAGTCGATTAGAGCCGAGGAGGTCACGGACTTGTCCCTCCAAAGGAGGGAAGCCTTGAACATAAGGCGATCCTGGGCTGCATGGTTGGGGATGATGGGGCTCGTCAGTACGCCCAGTTTTACTGGCGAGCCCATTCTTTTGGGCGGATGGGACAGGAGGCGATCTGATGGCCAGGCTTGCCGCAGTAAAAACAGGATCTGGTGCGCAGACGGCGTTGACGCTCCTCGGGATTGACCGCAACTCTGCCCAGTTGCATGGGCTCCTCCTCGGAAACGCCCGTCGGCGCCCTAGATCCAGTGACGGAGGAGTGTGAACGAACGTTTGAAGCGACGGAGGGTGAAGGACGCCCGGAGCTTCCTCCCCGCTCCCGGGCCCGGATGCGGAGACGATTATCAATGGCTATAGCGAGGCTGATGAGGCTATTGAGGGAGTTGGACTCCTCCCGAGTGGCAAGCTGGTCCTTGAGTTCCTCGCTGAGAGCTTGGCGGAAAGCCCCCTGGAGGGAGGTGTCATTCCATCCGGACTCCGCGGCGAGGGTACGAAACTGAATGGCCATTTCTGCGACGCTGCGGTTGCCTTGACGAACTTGAAGCAGACGTTGGGTAGCGTCTCGCCCACAGGTAGGGTGTTCAAACACACGCCGCATTTCTGCGGTAAAGGCTGCGAAGTTGCTGCATAACGGGGCCTGGCTGTCCCAGATGGATGTAGCCCACTCCAGGGCGCTCCCTCCCAAGCTGCTCATGATGAACGCGATCTTGCTGGAGTCAGAGGCGAAGGAGGAGGGCTGCATACGAAACACTATGTCACATTTAAGTAGAAATTCACGACATCTCCCCAACCCCCCGCGATATAACTCGGGGTGTTGTACTCGGGGCTCACGGCTAGAAGTGGGAGCCGGAGCCTCCGGAGGAGGTTCAGGAGCGGGAGGAGTTGGGTTGGCAGGAATCCGCGGTAGCGGTTGGTGGAGCGAAAGTTGGGCTACCTGCTCCGTGATGCCCCTAACTACTTCCAGAACGTCATCCAAACGACGGCCCTGTTGGTCGCTGACCGCAGTTTGGCAGGAGAAGGCGTGGCGAATCTGTTCCAGATCGGCTGGGTCCATGCTTTTAGGCCAGTTCGTTCTGTTACGATCCTGATACGGGACGAACCCAAGTGCAACGACCAGGAGGCAGATTCAAGAAAATGGTAATTTTATTAAGCGTTGGGGTAGTCCCAAAGCTGTACAGGAAAGGAAAACAGGTTAATTAATTAAACATAAGTAGAGTCCCTTACGGACTGCTCCAAGCCGGAGCTGGGCTTGAAAGTCAAGGTAGGTTCCAAGCCGGAACCAAACGGGTTCAGGACTGGGAGTCCAAGCCGGACTGGGTGCGGAAGTGCCCTACTGTTCCAAGCCGGAACTGGTTAGGGAAGGTGGAGTAGTGGCACCGGGTCTGGACTGGAACTGGGACCGGGAGGTCCACTCAGGAAAACGGAAGCCGGCACGGAACTTGTTCCAAGCCGGAACTGGACTTGATCGGAGGTGTATTACACACCGGAACTGGACTGGAACTGGACCGGGAGGTCCACTCAGGAAAACGGAAGCCGGCACGGAACTTGTTCCAAGCCGGAACTGGACTTTACCAGAGGTGTACAACACACCGGAACTGGACTGGAACTGGACTGGAACTGGACTGGAACTGGACCGGGAGGTCCACTCAGGGAAACGGAAGCCGGCACGGAATTATCCCAAGCCGGAACTGGACTTTAACGGAGGTGTACGAAACACCGGTACTGGACAAGACCTGGGCTGGAGCTGGACTGGAACCGGACTGGGTAGGTAGCTTGATGAATGGGGTAGAAAGCAGAGGTTAATGGCAGGGTACTGTGACAGGACTGTAGCTGAAGAAAGCTCCGCGGAGTTGGAAGGTGCGGCGTGGCTCGGGCAAATCTTGCTGAAGCCGGCTAACATTCAGGGATCCTGGTACCGTAACCGAAGTACAGGAGGTAGGTGACATAGGGAGGACAAGACACAGCTACAGGGAGGCTGGAACCGCGGCGTCTGGAGGTTGAAGGGAGACAGGTAAGTAGCATGCAACAGAGAATGTTTCGGAGGGATAGCTACCAAACTGCAAACCAGGTAAACAGGTACAAGACAGCAAGCTGACGAATACTGGACCAGAAGCGTGACATGACATAAACACGGTTGGTTAGTTAACGAACTGGCGCCGACTAGCAGCCAGCCAGGGGTTTAAATGGTGCAGGAAATGAAGGAGAAAATGAGAAACAGGTGTGATGTTCAATCGGGAGTGATTGCCGAAGCACAGCAGTGAGGAATGTGAGTAACGAGAGGGGAGAGTGATAGGCGGAAGTTAAAGTGAATAATAAGCCGAAATGAACCCGAGGGAAACGCCCAGTCCGCAGCCAGGGGGAAAACACGGACAGGGGATCCAACATGACACAGAAGGAAACAAGGAAAACATGGAAAACGGACAGGAGGGGAACGGAACGTTACATGCGCACCATAATCAAAGCTAAAGGCGGCCCAACAAAATATTAGAGTGTGCAACTTTTTTTTGGGCCAGGCAGTGTAGTTACGATCGTTTCAGTGCTGACAAACATCTGTAACTCCGGGTAGAATAGTAAGGAACATCCAGTGAAACAGTTTGTCTTAAACCGCCAGCTTGTTCAGTGTAACAGTAACCTAAAATAACAGCATTTATATATATTTTCCACATTCATTAAATGTTTTTTCTCTGGCAACATTGCTGCCAGTCTTTTTACCGTTTTCTTACAGTTTAACCATTCCAAATATGCTAAATCTCTCATTTAAATATGGCTGTTTGCAGCTAGAGTAATTTACATAATTTACTTAGTTGATCACCCGCAAAGTGTGAAATGTTCGCACTTGCAAATACATTGGCTGCGCCCGCAAAATAACACCCCTTATTTGGGATCTTAGTAAATCGACCCCTAAGTGTTTTGCATACCATCCAAAAAAACGAACTAAGTGTTGGGACATATTCTTGAACAGGTTGCTGTTTGATCTGGTGCAGTGCCAGGGCATAATTTTGATTCAAACTGTAAGTGGAATGTCATTTTCAATCTATGCTCAAACATTGCAATTTTTAGCTTTTGGCCATCACTTTGTTTACCCAAATGGTTAAGTACCATCTGTTTTCAATGTTCAGGTTTTTTAGGCATTTTACAGTCTAAGCACCATAATAAAAAATCAAATACATGGAAGAAGTTGTCCTATTTTATGATTCACAAAATTAAAGGCAAGAAATAAACTCTAGATGTTATTCACTTACTTTTGTGCCCTGCCTTCCTTTTTCACCAACATTTGGAATGATAGATAGATAGATAGATTAGTTTATTGTCCTTTACAGGAAATTCATTTCCACAGCTGTACAGCGCCACACATGAAACATTCCCATTCCCAGCTACATTTACACACATATATGTTTATCTAAGTCACCTACATTTACCATACAATTCCATCACCACCGTATTTTCACATATACACACACATATACATACACTTATACACATAACATATTATGGTTAGGGAGGTTGTCGGGGAGTTTTGTTGAGGAGTGTGATGGCAGAGGGAACAAAGCTCTTACTGAAACGGGCCCGTTTCCAGGCCAGGGCTCTATATCTGCGGCCTGATGGGAGCAGAGTGAAACATGGATTGAGGGGGTGACTGGGATCATGTGCTATGGTGCGTGCTTTGCGTGTGATGGCTTTGCTGTTGAGATCTGATAGATTGGGAGTGGGGAGGCCGATGATTTTTGTGGCGTTGTGTGTGATGCATAGGAGTTTGTTTTTGTTAGGGGCAGTGAGCATGTTGAAGAAACAGGGGGAGCAGTAGAGGAGAATGGGCTGGATGATGCTCTTGTAGAGCAGCAGCAGAAGGTGGGGGGCAACGGAGAGTGCTCTGAGTTTGCGGATGGCAGAGAGCCTTTGTTGGCTGCGTTTATGGATGTCAGTGGTGTGTTGATTAAAGCTCAGTTTATTGTCCAGGGTGAGTCCAAGGTATTTGTAGCTCTCTACCATCTCCACAGATTCGTTGTTGATGTAGGTAAGATTGTGGATGTAGTTGTGAGCTGCGCTGAGTGTGCTGGGGGTGAGTACCAGTTCTTTTGTTTTAGCCACGTTCAGTGGCAGGTGGTTGTTCAGGCACCATTGAGTGAAATGGCAGATAGAGTCTTGATAGCCTGCAACCGAGTTATTGTCAGTGAGGAGTGCAAGTATGACAGTATCGTCCGAGTATTTGAGGTATGTAGTGATGGGTGAGGGGCTGACACAGTCATTGGTGTAGAGAGTAAACAGGAAGGGGCTCAGGACACAACCTTGTGGGGCTCCGGTGTTGGTGATGGTGATGGAGGATGTTGTAGTACCCACTCTAACTGTTTGAGGTCTGTCACTGAGGAAACTGTGCACCCAGTGGATGAGAAGAGGGGGGACGTCGAAGTGGTGGAGTTTCTGGATCATCTGGTGGCGCTGGATGTTATTGAAGGCAGAACTGAAGTCGATGAAGAGGAGTCTGGCGATCGCCTATGTCATATTGTGTGACAGAGGAAGTGAGTTACTGTCAAATTAGCATTGTAGCTGTGCTGCTGTGATCACTGAAGGTAGCTAAAATTACTAAAAGATGTGTGGTGTTTGGATGTAACAACTCTTGTTAGTGACACACCATACACAAATGGCCTAAAGATTGAAATTTGTCCAAGAAATGGAACAATTTTGTTCAGGTGAAAAGGGTGGACTAGCGCCCCGGTAGTCACATACCGTAAACGCCAACTGCAGGCGAGCTAGCTATCATGTGGCACTCATAGTAACCATGTGCATTGAACCAGACACTCCCCAATAATATAGCATGTGTTCTTCATCATTAAAGGGATTGCCAACCGTGATTAAAACGTGGTTTTCTTTATTTGACACTACTCACTACTCCTCATTATTAAAATAATCATCCACCAATATTTCAGCCTTTAAAAATGTCTACAGCTGAAAAAAATTTGAGATTTGAAAAGATTGAATAGTGTCACTTTCTGCCGACTATGCAGTTCTCAGGCCTGGGTGTGCGTGAAAGCTAGTTAATATTCAGGCCACGCCCAAGAACCTCTAGGCAAGTTACACGCAGACTGGGAAAATTGTGAAATACAAACACCATTTAGCAAAGCAAACAATAGCTGAATAAAAAAGAAAGTGCATGGTGCAACCGTCCCATATGTTTGAGCCACTGATAATAATACTAACGTTAATCTCAGAGACCCACGTCGGTACAGCGTAGCATGCGCTATTGCATATCAATTTAATGGGATTGCCCTGAGACACAACAATAAAATCCCTGTATAAATTAAAAAAGACAAACAACAAAAGATATGTTTTGTAATGTATATAACTAAAATGTCAACCGATTATATTAGCCTACATCACTACCCAGCATTGAGCGGTCAACATACAATGTCAAATTTGACTTGATCTGGCGACATGGCTTCAGTCTTCCAAGTTCCAGCGAAATAAACATCAAAAATTTTCTTTTTCTTTGACATTTCAGTGTGGTAACGTTAACGTTACTGAGACCACAAAGTAGTTCTTTCTATATGTATTTGCTACATATAACAATTTTGAGAATTTTAAAACATCAATAAATATGTAAAATTCATCATTGCCCCTATCATTGGATGTTTCTTAGTTAGCTAATGTTAGCTATATCTCCAGCTACATTTAGCCTAATGAGGGCATAGCGCACTGATCCGATTGGTACAGTGAGCTCAAGTTTCGGCAGTTATGGTCGAAGCCTGTAGTTCTAACTATCCATATTATGTGACGTTTATTTAGCCTACCTGTTATAAAGTGCTTTCCGCAGACATGTGGAGATGCAGGACACCATATAGTTTCCTTCCACCTGCTCTCTCGTAATAGCATGTAGCCACAGGGCACGTCTTTTGGGATTTCCGATTGGACATGGCAAAACGTACAAAATGCAAGTTGGGTTTTTTTCAATTGAATTGCCTGTGCAGTTCACAATGCAACAACCTTGGGGAATTTTATCTTTGTTGCCTTCTTCCTGCACCGTTGTTTTCCATGGGAGCGAGTCTGAATTATTCCCCCAAAGTGGGGCGTGGCATTCACATAAAAGCTTCAGTGACGTATGACCGCGGTTCTCTATTGGCTGCAAGGACTTGATGATGTGTACAGGTCGCGGTTTAATCCCGCCCCATCAAAAAATTGCCTGATCAATTACAGGCAATGTTGGAAAAAAAAGGAAGGCATATCTCAATTTAGGCATATCACTTAGTACTGATATTTGGGTTATGTTTATTCCATCCCAGGATGACAACAATTAACCATTGAAAAGCTGAATCATCGATTTGAATTGGCAATCCCTTTAACATGGGTTTATGAGTAATACTCACATAGGCACTATGCAAGCTGGCATTGTACAGCAGCGTTGTGCTGATGGCTGGTTGTGTCTGTGATTTCAGAACCCAGAAAAGAGAAGAGTAAAATATAAACCCTGGATATCCATTAATTTGTCCTAGCTTGTGTGTAATAATCACTAACATTATCATTTGCAACCTGTTTTTCCCCACAGTGCTGTGTAGGAATTTGTAATGTAGCAGGTATATAGCAATGCTGTATGTGTTCCATCTATGAGTAATTTTCCATTGTGACTTCGGGTGTTTCCATCAGCAGTGATCAATTTGTCAAATTTGAAGTCGTACTAACAACAATTTCAGCTTAAGTTAATGATTAACGTGTCGGTGACATTGCCTTTAATAACAGCATTTGCCTTTGTAAAATCCTGCATCGTAGTTGCTCTAGCGTGATGGGGAAGGCAGTGAACGTATTAATCTGTCACATTGATAAAATGATCATAGCTCCTATTGATGACTTGGATATACCCATCACTCAATCAAAAGAAATAATCGCTGGAGAGTGGTTGCACGCAATATTATTAAGTAAACAAATACATTGTTGGATTTACTGGGAAAAAAAAATGTAATCTTTTTTTAACGATTTACCTAATAAAGTCATGTAGCCTACGGTGGTGTAACACAATAGCCTATATGTGACATCTTCAACTTAATTTCAACAATAATTTTGGTGAAGCAGTGCTGATACAAATTGTCTCTCTGTCAAAGCGAATATGATCCAGACACAGTCTATCAATTAATCCATCTAATATTGGTCTGGTATGATATACCCGACGGTCAATCATGGCCTACTTGTACGTATTTTGCTTGTAAGTAGTAAGTAAAATAAGGCCAATATTATTTTCAAAGAACATGCACTCATTCTAATATCCATTTTTGCGAAAGATGCTGTATTTTTCATAATCATCTATTGGTGGCGCTAGACATAAACTACCTTTTTTTCCGAAAAAAGTTGCTTGGAAAAAAATGATTAAGTGGAAACTCTGAATATGCGTATCTTGCACGATTTGCAGACACGCCTCATTTTCATCAAATCTCCACCCCGCGCGTGTAATGCCGCATATGTACTGCAGAGACGCTTAAAACAGTGGATAAGCTAAGTGTCTGAATCACAAATAGCTTAAGCTATGCAGAATTTCGGGAGTAAGTCCCATTTGCACGTGCTTATCTGAACTCTGAATCTGGCCCTAAGTCATTAGCTGTGTGGATACTTTGGAAGTTCTGTGGCTTTGATTTTTATTATTATTATTATGACCTGTCAACATATTTTCACGTCCTTCGTGTCCAACAGTGTCCTTAACTATAACTCACAGCTAAATGCTACATTTTTACAAATACTGGGGTATTAATTTTGGTGGCTGCCGAACCCATCAGACTACATTTTGTGGAAAAAAAAACTATCAAACACTTGCATTTAATTAGAAGTCAAAGTCAGCCAAAGCACGAATGCAGATCCTCGCTGTTTAAAAACCCTGCCATGTGATTGCATACGTCAGAACCTCCATCCCAGACTCCTTCCCTGCTGTTCAACTCCTGATTGACAGAGAGGTGAGGCACCAGGCCTGGTCACCTGCCCGAGGTGCCCGCAAACGTGACAGCTAATGAGCAAAGTGTAAACAGGGAGCACTGCATTCAAAAAGCCACAGGCTAGCTTTGCTTCCTTGCCACATCCCCCTCCAGGTGATTTGTCAGTGGACTGTGGACTGCTGCGTTGGTGCCAGCCCTGCATGCTAACCACAGCACCACCGCGTGAGACAGCCACGTACCCACAGGCTACCGTCATTCATCGTCAGTGAGAGATACGTATATCTCTTCCCCAAAAAGCGCTTGATTTCTCCGTAGTTCGGTATAACCCTACATGATGAAACCTGTTGAGACCAGAGGTACATTGGATACGTGACATGTCTGATAATTTACTAAAATTAAAAATAACCGCAGCAGCCAATAGACATAGTTATAGTTATCAAACATAAACAACAAGAATTTTTATTTTATTTAATATCTTTCTTAATTTATGTTTCTCAACTCCCATTTGGCTTATAGCAGCAATGCAGTAGGTAATTTCAGGAGTGCACAGTTTAGCCTATCCTTTTAGCGTCCAGCACTCGAGGCAAAGTTGCTTATCTTCTCTGCCAAATCTTTTTTATGTCAGTCACAGTGGCCTTTCCCATGCTAAAATCTTGAGATATCTTATCTCCAGTCACTCTCTCCTCCAGAAGCAATGGTGTCTGATTTTCTCTGAATCACGTGTACAGCCCATTTTTCTTTTCACTAATGGAATTTTAACCCTTTAGCGTACTGCCTTTCGTTATATTGTTTCTTGTTTAACCTTTTTTTTTTTTTTTTTTACTTTACAGCATTTATCTGATCTGTCATTTGAAAGCAATTTATCAATTTTTAAGAAACATGCTTCATCATCATTGCAAAACATTGCCATTTGGGCCATTTCTATATTCGGCAGAACACATTGACATCTAAATGCCATAATCCGGTAATAGTGCAGGGTGTAAAGGAGTTTGGCTCACAGGTGAGTGCACTGAAGAGTGCATGCTCTTCAGCTTCAGTTACCCTGGTGTGCATGTGGCATGGTGATGACTTCAACAGGTACAATTTCATACTACATGGTAGTTCTGTGGTACGTGTACCAGGAAACCCATCCAGCATTGGCCCTGTGTTCATTTTCGGTTACAGAAACAAAAACTCCCGTTGACTTTTCTCCAACAACAAAGATGTGATTAAGAAAACAGAACCAAGAGCATTTTGTCATTTGTTTTTTTGTTTATTTTTTAAATCTCGGGCCCTATTACTCATAGTCATGCTCTTCATCTAAACTAATTTAATCTTGTCTGGTCTTTGTTTCTGTCCCACTTACAGTTTGATGAATTGCTCATTTAAAGGGTAAGTTCGCTATTTTGGACCTTGGACCCTATTTGCGGTCCGTCTTCCATGAACCTGACCCATGAAGTCCATTTTTTCGCTGATCGGTCCAGTATTGAGTTCGCTACAGATTTCCTGTAGGCTCTCACTGGGCTACAATAGAAGTCAACGGGGCAATTAGAAATGTTATGGAAAAACAACGATAAATGTGCTTTTATAGCTCAGTGTGTATTCTTACGGTCTCAGTATGCTCTCCTGTGAAATGTAGGCTATCGCAAACGCAAACCGAACGTTGAAACAACAGTTCCATTTGAAACAGAACTATTTCTCCGACCGCACTACCTCGCACTGACTTCGGATAACATTACCTGCGCAACTTCAGCCTCTCTCTCTTCTCTTGCTCTCTTATCATCCATCTCTTGTAGTTCCGTGTCCGTGTATTCTGGCTCAAATCTGTAGCGAGTAACGTCAGTCAAAATCGAATTCTTCGTCTTCGTAATCATTATAGTCATCCATCATCCAAGTTTTTTTGTGGAAATTGTAGCCTACGTTGCTGCAGGTAAACAAACGCAGACTGCTCAACTAGATAGTTTCGTAAACGGCCGGCACACCTTCCCGCTCCCCTACCCCCGACACATAGTACTCCGCGGGAGCAGCGAAAACAAGCAACAGAGAAATGCTTACTTCCAAGCCATGCCAAGCACGTAAAAATGTTCGGATTGAGATACATTTCACAGGAGAGCATACTGAGACTGGTAACAATACACCCTGAGCTTCCCGTCTCATTTATTGTACATGAAAGCACATTTATCGAACATTTCTAATTGCCCCGTTGACTTCTATTGTAGCCCAGTGAGAGCCTACAGGAAATCTGTAGCGAACTCAATACTGGACCGATCAGCGAAAAAATGGACTTCATGGGTCAGGTTCATGGAAGACGGACCGCAAATAGGGTCCAAGGTCCAAAATAGCGAACTTACCCTTTAAATATTGCGTCTGTGGAGCCTTTGAGCTCCGGTTCCGAGACATAGCCGAGAATTTGGTTCCTTTGCTATTTGAGTAACATGTGCATAATGTCACTTTAAAAAAAAAAAGGGAACAGTTCTGCACGTTCTCAAATGTTAGTCTTTGTGACGATTCCTTGACACAAAATTATGCAGCGTATATTCAGTCTAGCTGTTTCTGCCAGTTGAGTCAGTTGGACTTGTTTTCCTAATATGTTTTCATTTCTTAATTTGCCAATTGCACATGAACATGTTCAGTGTTTAATCAACTCTAATAGAGTAAATTATACTCTAAATGGGACCCATTGTGCTCTATCAGACACATATTGAGAAATTAAAAAAAGATGGCCACGAAATGGTTGTTCCTCATGAGTTTTGAGAGTAGCAAATTCCTAAAATCAACAAATCATTTATTGTTGCAAAGAATATTTTATGAAATTGCTTAAAAGTTTGGATATACAGCAATAGGGTTGGGCCGATGTATGATACCATCGTCTATTGAGTAAAGTTTATGGGCATCGGCGATTGTGGACACATCGTGATGTCAAAGACGATGTGCATTCTAGTTTGACAGCTTATGGAAAATTGCCAAATTAGGCCTGGCCTATAGATTAAATTTAACCAGTGATTCGTTTTTTATTGCAATGAAAAACCAGGGGCCTCATTTATAAGACATTTGTATGCACAGATTTGATCTTAAATTCAATATATTTGATCTTACGTGAAATTCGATGCAGAAATCCAGATTTATACAACTTGAAACTGATGTGAAAACGTTCTTATGCATACGCAAACTCCAGAGGAATGCATACAAACATTTCCTTGTGGCTATGCAGCTGTACTGCAGGCTCAACACATTTTATTTTCAGATATGAGAATGTTTTTCCCATCCCTTCATATATGGAGATATAGGCCATTAGACTATGCACATATCAGATATATTTTTATGATAAGCACTGAGAGATGCAAGATTGTGTATAACTTGGCTATTGCAGCCATAAGTGTAGGTTTGGGGGAGACATGAAGACATGCCATCCTCATATTTTCATATGAATTGGTCCCTATAGAGTAGCTAGTATGCTTGTGAGACGTCTGACTACTCAATACTGTGTGGTCAAGCAGTCTCCCCCAAAGTTGAAATGAAACCGACGCCAATTTAAAAATTTGTAATGAAATTATAATGAAATTGTGAATTCTTGTCTGGGACAATCCCTTATGGAAATGAAATATACAGCAGTATATTTTAAATATATTGTGAAGATAATTTTGATATATTTACAATATACTGCAGCATATTCTTTTTCCATAGGGGATGGTGTACTCAGCATTTTTATTCTTGAACATTAAACATTGTGCAATGTTACAGACAGGAAACAATCTCTACATCTACATTGTTAACGAAAAAAGAACCCAAGAACCCATATCAGACATTTTACTGGTATGTCCCTTAAATAGCTGAAGAAAATGAAAGGAATTGTTAATAAATGTATATCAAAGTTGAGCGCCATACTCCCAGTTGTTATCACTCTTTATTGCAACTCCACTGTGTAGATTTACGACATCCATTAGTAAGTCTGGTCCCAGTAATAAGAGCAATAAGGACAATCGTGCCCATTTTTACACCAGAGCAAGGTAGGAACAGAAAGATCCTGCTGAGAAAAGAGCAGTATGTTCTCTGCTGTAAAATTAGGCTCTGTCCCTGCTTTTTTAAAATCTTTCACACAAACCACTTTCTTTTAAAGGAGAACAGTCCACCATCCTTTCATATTTTTCATTTACTTAGACAGGTGGAAAAGCAGAGAGAGCAACAGATAGTCATAGCCCAGGAAGAGGAGGGGGGAGGATAGTCCAATCCTGAACCGCGCAGGGGAAATTGAAGACCCTGGTGCTAAAAGTACAAAATGTCTATTTTGAGAAAATCAAATCCGAAAATATCATTGATCCATAAAATCAGGCGTTAAAAGTTTTGCTGTTTTTATGCATTGCTTAGGCACCTTTTCTGTTAACAATATTTATAGGGTGGACTTAGCTAAAAAAGTACAACATGTTCCTGTGCTCAACTTGAATTGTCTAAAATTGTGACTTCAGTACTTTTAGCACCAGGGTCTTCAGTTTGAAAGTTGGCCATCCTACGGACTGCACCACACTTCTTGCTCAGATTGACTCTAACCGAAGTGCCATTGCAGCGAAGCACAACATTACATCACCAACTTTGCCTGAACAGAGAGGCGTGGTGTGCAGTTGAGGAGGTGAGGAAATTGCGCGAGAACGATCAGCACCTCTCTGCTGCTATCGCACTTCAGAAACACAAAAACATTTGTGTTACAATAAGAACGGCAGCTTAACCCACTGGGACATGTAGTCAACCAAGGGTCTACTGTAATGAAACTGTATGGGCTGTAATGTGTTTGTTTTGTAAACTCAAATAGAAAGAGTGCACAAGTGCACTTTTTTTCACTTTTCTTTATTCATCTCCAGTCATGTACATACATAGTACATACATGCCAGTCCAGTACATACATAACTGAAATGCATGGGTATTTACAATTAAAAGAAATTGACACAGAAATAAGAATGACCATAAAAAAATCAACATCAAATACTCACACAGACAGGGATTATAACATAATAAAACATAATGGATCCAATATTTTGAATTTTCAGTGCAATGGTAGTGAGTTATAATTCATTAATAATGGGATTGTGAGTTTGTGGGAGTTTCTGTAGGTAGGGCTGGGGGGGGGGGGGGTCTCTTTCTTGATGGGCCTGGGGAGGGAGGGATCCGTTTCTAGACTATTTAGTGTGCAATTGTGTTGTTCAGGTGAATCAATGAAACAGGAAGAGCCATACCGCAAGGCAGCTCCACATGATCTGGAAGCGCAGAGTTACAGGGAAGATATGGAGTCTGAATGGGGCTGTAGAACCTGACTTTACACCACTTTGACACTGGCCGGGGTTCAATCAATTTATCCTTAACATTAATAAATAACAAATATATGCTGGTTTGAATTTTTTACATTATTGCAGTGTAATTGTTTTCAATTGGCCCAGACAGTGTTTGCGTGTGATGAAGGATATATTAGATACTTACAGAACATTCTGACAACCTGCCAGCTTTATAATGGCTGTTATAGGGGCATTCTCAAGTTTATGGTTTAAGGCAAGGAAATACATGTCAGGCAACTCCAAAACAACTTGCATAGTGATGTTAATTCTCCAGAGGTTGAACGTGTGTTTATTACTGTAATGGGGCGTGGGAGGAGCCAAACGCAGCAAGGGGATTCATTAAGCCCTTAGGCCACTAAGGCGGGATACCCCGCGGATAAGGGAAGGAGACAAAACAACGAACACACACACCACAGCTACAGACCGGCTCACTGTTCCCTACCAAAGAGTGTAAACACAAATGCCTGGTTTCCTAACCAGAAAACCCAACAAGGCGAAAGGGAACAAAGAACTGCTACCCCATACTTCTATAAGCTAAGTAACCAACGAGTAAGCCGGAATAACAAACGCCCTGTCTCGATAACGAGACGCATAATAACAGGCGAGAAGCACAATGGCACAAACAAAACAAACAGTCAACAAATATAGCAGAATGAAATGATTGTAAAAGAGGAGGCGAAAAAACAGATATAACGTTCCGTGACTACTTCCATAAGCTAAAACTAACAGTCACATGTAGAACCTAAAGGGGGTAAACGCCCGATCTCCCAGGGGGGAGAAACACTTTACAGGCGAGCCAACGGAGAACCGCAGTCCCATAGCCTTACCAGCAAAATGACTAAGCTTAAAATAGAGCCACGTCCTAACCTCTCAGTAAGGAGATGTAACGAGGCAAAGGAACAGATATTTAACGTTCCACGGCTAGTTTAATAAGTACGCAGTCTAAAGCAGAAAACAAGAGGTAAACACCCGATCTCCCAGGAGGAAGAAACATTTTACAGGTGAGCCGACGGAGCACCGTCGTCCCATAACTTTCCTATCAAAATAGACTAACGCAAGCTCAATATAAAACAACCGCCCTAGCCTCTAAGTAAAAGAATGTAACAAAGTAAAAGAATGTAACGAAGCGAAAGAACAGAGAGCTAACGTTCCTATGCTATGCGCAGTCACACACAAACATGTCCACGACCTCGCCCAAACTCCACACAAGGAGAAACATACCCGGAAAACGAACAGAACAATAGTTCCGAACAAAATCGTCCCGTTGGTAAAAAGGACGGAGGACAGCTGCAACAAAGACCAACGCAAAAATAGCACGACAGCCTCTCAATATAAACAAAAACCCTGACTCATAACAAAGGGGAACGTAGTCCACGAGAAGGACAAAACAGGGAAATAAACGTACTGAAGCTACTAACTGGCTCACTGTAACCCGGAAATGAGTAGAAGCTAACACGCCAGGTCTCTCAGTAAGAAAACCAATCAAAAGGCGAAAAAGGAACAAAGAACTGCTACTCTATACTTCTACGAGCTAATAACTAAGTAGTTATGTAGACGTGCCGAAGGGCGAACACAATCGCCCAAATCTCCATACACGGAGAAAACGCACAACAAGGCGAAATAGAGCAGAGATTTACGGTCCCAAACTTCTACGAGATAAGGAACTACCAAGCCAGTAAGAAATAAGCCCTGCCTCAACAAAGAGACGTTAAAAATAGGCGAGTAGCCAAAATGGTACGAGAACTCACAGCCAAACAATACACCACAGTACAAAACAATAAACAAACAATGAACAATTAACAATTAATGTTGAAGCCCCGAACGAAAGAAACGGTAGGCTTATATATATCTCTCGTGACTAAGCACAGGTGAAAACGCTTAACAGAAGCTCCGCCAACTCAGCAGGGCGGAGCAAGCATCTACCAAAAGGGCAGCGCCCTCGCGTGGCCACCGAGGAAAACGACCGCATCGGGAAACAACACAAATGTGACCTAAGACCTCTACACTCAAGGTGAGGTGTACCAGCACAATATCAAAACAGATATTTACATTTTACATTCATTATTGTGAATAAACACTATAGAATTAATGTGTTCATATTGACAGCCTCTGGAAACACAACATTGCTGCACAGCTTTCTTGTTTGTTAAGCATTCTGGATTGGGACTGAGTGAAACAGTACGTTTTAATTTGTACTGTATGCTACACATTACAGAGTAAATGATATGGTAATATCACCAACAGTATATTATATTACAGTATATTACAGAATAGAACGCTGCAATATGCCTTCACTTTTAATAACATCTATTTAATTATAGAAATTTGGAAACATGCTCATTCGCCGCACATTTATGTTAATTTTGAATGAAGAACTTGTGATAATGTTACAGAAATGCATAAATCTCCACCTTTTACCACCCAAGGGTGGTGCACTAATGGCCGTGCAGCTAACCTAAAATAACTGTGGACAGTAACACACAGCAGAACCTGGCAGTGAACCAGGGCGGCTTTTGTCAGGTTGATTCTTTTTTTGCTGTACGTGTGACAGCCAGCACAGAAGAGAGCCTGTTCCCGCTCTCCTGTTCCAGTTTTGTAAGTGCCATGGAGCACTCTGGCATCTAAAGACCTGAGGCTGAAAGAGGCTGGTCTATTTTCACAATACACAACACAATACATTGCAAATTGCACTTTTCAGTTGCTGTGGTGTCCATTGAAATAACACCAGTTGAGCACCCCTCCCCAATTCAGCTCATCTCAGCAGGGAGTCACCTCCATGCTTTCTGTCACTGTCCAATGCTGCTGTGAGCAGTGACAACACAATGCCTTCATGAGTTTTGCACCACGTTCATAAAATTTCTAGGTAATCATTCGGTTTTGAATTTACTAGGGAAATTCTGCTGAACCACAATGTTGCAAGGTTTTTAGCTTCCGTAAGAATTAAAACCTCGCGGTACAGCGGGTTCTCTCCAGTACCCTCCTTTCCCTGCCTCCTGTTTTCACAAACTCAGATTAGGAGCCAGGTTTGGAGTCAGATTGGGTGTGTGATCTGGGCTGCGTGTACAGAAATGAATCAGTCAATAATAGAGCTCTACAGAGCAGATTAGATATTTCTAGTGTTTCTGCAGAGTGCTTTAAAACTTTAGAATAAATAAATCCAGTTGTTGGACATAATTACTAAGTGCAACAAACATTCACCCAGTTTCTCATAGCATAAAACCACTGAAAGAAGGAAGGAGTCATTGCTTTACTCTGTTACCATGGTAGAAAAAAAACACCAAAACCAGGGCAAGATTTTGGAAATGTCCTGTGAATTTCTATGGAAACCAGATCAAAGTGTAGATCCATATTGCTTTTAAAGATCTTGGTGTTTCCATATACAGTATGCTCTAATGCATTGTTGGGACAAAAACACAGGCCTGAATTCAATCAAAATTTGCCCTTAACTTTGATTGAATGCAAGCCATTCATTTCATGCTTCACAGGCACAGTTTGGCGAGTTTAGTAATGACCCAAAGTTAATTCGCCAAACTGTGTTCGTGAAGATTGAAATTAACAGTGTTTGTGAAGACTGAAATTGACTGTGTTTGTGAAGACTGTCGAAGTTAAGAACAAATGTTTATTGAATTCAGGCCAGGAGAGATTAACTCTTCTATCATTTTTCAATTCATTTTCTTGCTCGATTTGAAGCCAAACATGCATGAATAAAAATAAAAAAAATAAAAAGTTAATTTAACAGACTTTCCACCTTTTAAACTGTCAAATTCTTTGCGAAAGTAGTTGGCAGCTGACAACGCTACACTGGGTGCTGTCCTGTTTACGGGGCTCGTGTCTTTCCGGCTGCTGAATGTATGCTGTTGCCAGCTGAACGGTCTAATAATACACAGTCTGTGCTATTTAACTCCCACTTGAAGCAAAGTTGGTGCCGGAACACATGATGAGAAGCATTACTGTATGTGGGAGACAGGTGACATGAAGCATTATGTGGGAGAGCTGCTCTCATAAGCCTGTTTTGAAAGTAAAGGCATAAAAGCGAAGTAGCAGGTCCACTCATAGGGGCCTGATTCCAGCCTTTCAGCTCAGCGCCAAGTCACGCAGCACTACTGCCTGTTAGCTGTTAGCGCCGCTTTTATCTTCACAGTTGTACTGGTAAGGGGGGAGGGAATGGCAATGGTAATCTTGTGTAATGCATTACATAAACCCAAAAAGTCTTTCACAAACCACTGATTTTATTTTGTCAATTGTTTTTTTATGTGGTTTGATGCTATTCCATATAAATAATTTCTATTTGTACAAGGACAAAATAAACATCGTTTTGTAATGCTCTCTGATTAATTACATGCAAACAAGCCAGGAAATGTCAGTTACATGTGAAGACGTCCAAATAAGAGTTTCAAGTCAAAAAACGTCTACATAGTGACCAGTGGCAAGTAGGGTCAAAATATAAAAAGTTGAGAGCCCATGAAAAGACAACTTTTCTGTGTGTGTGTGCGTGTCTCTGTGGGTCTGATGCCGTTACTTTTCTTCAGTTGCTTACAAGCTCTTTCCTCTCTCTCACATATTTGGGCTCTAAGATCAGAAAGAACAATAGAATGAGTCAGCCAGTCATGTTCCGCTGTTTTATATCAACCTTTGTTCGAGCCAATTCGAGGCATGTGCTGCTCCACAGTTTACCAGAAACCCCGAAGAAGTCCAAGGGCTCCTCCTGCTGGTCAAATATTGTACACAACAAATGTGGGCTGTTGGCGCCAGACTATTTCGGAGGCTTTTGAAAAGGATATATATGTACTTTTAATCTTTTACTGATTTATACCATTACGGTTGAAATATTGTTATTGTAAGAAAGATGGATACAGGAGGAGGTCGACACGTTCATTTGCGAGGACGCCCCATGTGGTGTTTGATGGAATGAGGTCGACCTGGTGGGCGGGTGTTCTTCTTCATAAGCATTGCGCCTTTTATTTGCCTGATGAACCCCAGACGAAGGCTGTTGCTGCAAAAAAAAGTGTTGCTTTTAAACAACCAGAGAACTTTCTTCTTCATCTCTACTCCAAGCATGCATAAGCGTTCCTTATTTTCCTTAAATTGTTTTTTTGTTTTTTTTTCCTCAAGAGAACGTACATAGCGAACTGCAGAGCATCACTGCAACTGCACTGCGGGGACACAGGCTGTACTAATGGAACATAAAGATACATTTATTGATTATGATGATGATTGTATTTATAATAGCATTTTTCACAATCTCAAAGTGCTGTACAGTGAAGGGCAATTTCACCTCAACCACAATACTCTATGCTGTACAGTTGTTCTGTAATGGTATAAAAAGGATTGTTTTATTATTCATCTGGTCAGTTACATATTTCATCTGGTCGGTACATATTTCAGTAAAAATTGATAAGTTTCTCAAAACTACATGTATTGTCTTCTGATTGCCTGGACCTGTCTCACTCACTAATTGTTTTTACTAACCATAAGAGATAAATGCACATTGAGCTGATTGACACTGAGTTGAAATTGTTGTATGAAAAGTGTTATTTACTGAAAATAAAATTTGATTGATTGATAAATAGCTGCCAAATGTCATTAGACTGATGTGCAGATAAACCCAGATGAGCTAAATTAATTTGATGAAGGCTGCTTGTATATTTATGATTAGAAGGTTAGTTCAAATACGGCCCCTGTAATTCAGGTAATTCTTTATGAATGTTTTATCATTTTGAAAGTACGAACAAAAAGTTCAAGTAAACAAGTCCTTTCTTAATATAGAAAAACACAAAAGAAATAATAAAGCCATTCCATCATGAAAAAATAAAGCTTACTGTGAGCAATATCTGAGAAAGAAACTTCTTTTGACATCATCCCTTTCTGAAAATGGAAACATTGCATAATACATTTTAAAACCTGAAAAAAATGTAACCTGAACTCAATCAGAATTTATTTAGTTTAAAAGAGGACAACATACAAATTGAACTAATAGATTGAATATCCACAGTCATAACTGGTATGTCACAAAGGGTTAATAACCTATTTTTGCAATTACCTGCATCTGTAGTGAACCACTTCATATTCTCTGTGTATCACAGAGACAAAAAGTAATCCAGGATCAAATAAACGGTGCTCCAAATAAAAATGTAAGACCTTGGAGATTTATTATCAGAGAAATCATCACATTGGATACATCAGCATCCCCTTTCCTGGCTTTGTAAAAAATAAAAATAATAAATAAAAAACATAATTTTATAAGCATGTGGGTGTCAATGTGCAGTATATACTTGGTTTAACTTGTATGACACCATGGCAACGGATTTGGACTCCAATCACCTTGAGCTCAATGTGTAATTTCTTAATTTGTAGATACAATTTCAAAAATCATTATGTTTTCCAATATCTTCAGCTTAAGCATTCATTTGGGAAAATTAATACCAATTATTGCACAATATGATGTCATACTAGGAGAATAACACATACACATAAAGAGCAATATGTTGTATTTTATTGTATTTTTGTAATTAGAAATATAATTTAACAGGATAAAACCTCTTGAAATGATCCTGTATGAAGCAGAGTAATTATAAAATGATTTTAAAAAATGCATTATGTTAAGAGGAAAGATGTCAGATTATACAGATAATAAAAAAAGAAACACACCAAGAAGAAGGAACAAATGGAAGTATTATTTCGCTAGATAAGTAAAATACCATAAGTAAAAATAAAATTCTTAAATACATCCCCTGTTTGATGTCAGTTTGAAGGCTAATCAATTTTCTAGGAGCCAAATAGTTTTTTTAACAGGTTAATGAGAGATGGAGACCAGGTAGCATAAAGGTGAATGGTCTTGCAGTATAAGGTGAATTTTGAGCAGTGAGGAGTTCTGTAAGGTAGACTGGATAATTCAAGTAGATACACTTATAAATAAACTGGTACCAAATGCAATTACCCTCCACTGTATGTTTGATGATGACACCCAAGAATACATCTACAGAGGTTATTGTAGATAATGTCTAAATCATGCAATGGTGTTTTTGTTGTGTTTTGATAAATAATACCTCAATATCTAAGATGGGCAATAGCAGTTGGGTTACCAGTCTTTTTATTATTTTTCCACTAATGCAGTTCTTATATGTGTACAATAAACCCACTTCATTAAGCACAAGGTGCTTAATGGGATTCTTGAACAAGATTCAGAATTGAGCCATAGTCAAACCAGATATTCTAAACAATTAGCCCTTGTATTCAGAGTATAGCTCACCAGACATGAACAAATGCACATAATATGAAACCACTTCACAGAGGTATATAATCGGATACATGTCAGAAGTTTGAAAATCCTGCGGGTTAGCAGCTTTAAAATGCTCCCAAGTTTATATCACACAAGCCTCTGCATATATTCCTCACATGAACCAAATCATCGGTGAATCATCGAACCCATGAATCATCGATGAACCAATGAATCATCGAACCAAAACCCCAAGCCCATAAGAATGCACAACTGAAATTGTTTCCTTGATTCACCCTTGATGTAGTAACAATTATTCATAATATATTTTTTTCAAATATAGACGCTTCTGGTGATAGATACCTTCTGCTTTAAATTACACAGAATAAAAACTGCGTTCAGACCAGACTCACTGTGGAAAATCATCTATATGAACCACACGGTTATAAGTACAGGCGGCACGACGCCAGTGTCTATTCTGGCAGGTGTGACAACATCTGTCTCTTTTGTTTGTGGCTCAGCTCAGCACATCTGCTTTTAATGAAACCCAGGTGTTCGTTTACAGCACATCTGCCTTCTCTCTCTCATTAGTTCCCTCACTTGTGACTCTGACTGCAGATATTTCAGAAATTAAGTCGCTTTCATTCAAAATGAATGATTAATTTGTGAGCGATATCAATATGGACTGCCACCTTTATACACTCTCAGAAATAAAGGTACAGTGGAGGTACATTTTTGTTCCTTAAGGTACAAATTTCCCAAATGTACCCTGAAAGTACAATAATGTTCTCTTTGGGTACTAATAAGTACCTTTTCAAAAAAAAAGGTACAAATTAATTATGTATTGTTAGGGTACCAGCCCAGCAACAAGCTTTTGTACCTTTTTAGGTACTTTTTGCACCTTTTTTTCTGAGTGTGTATTTTAAATAGAGGCTGCTTCTCTAAGACACATTATGCTTCAACAAAATTATATATAGATAGGGAATTTCTGCTTCTGGCTTTACTTCATGGATGGATTTGAAAGGAATTTTGTGTCTAAATATTAGTTCAAAGGGACATTTGTAACAACTCTGCAGCTATTGTATTTGTATTACTGCTCATATTGTCATGGAACGGCAATGACATCAGGATTTTCATACATAATATGGCTGTTTTACGTTTAGTCTGATTTAAAGCTGGTAAATGTGTTGTAACATTCTAGTATCTATAGGGACATGAGGTCACTCCAGGAGCGACTTATTTTCAATGGTAATAATTGTGATTGATGGTGAGTTTGATGATGATTTTCTTTTTTTTTTCTATTGTACATGGGGCTGTGTACTGACATACTAACAACAGAAAGTACAATACAGAAGCAGCAGAGTGATATGCAATTCAAACACAAAGGGATTAGTGTAATAACCTCCATATGCATAAGGATAAATAGAATATTGACAAATCTTAAGTGTAGGTGAGGGCACTGGGAGTATAGGTGAGTGTACTGGGGGTGTAGGTGAGTGTACTGGGGGTGTGGGTGAGTGTACTGGGAGTGTAGGTGAGTGTACTGGGGGTGTGGGTGAGTGTACTGGGAGTGTAGGTGAGTGTACTGGGGGTGTAGGTGAGTGTACTGGGGGTGTAGGTGAGTGTACTGGGAGTGTAGGTGAGTGTACTGGGGGTGTGGGTGAGTGTACTGGGAGTGTAGGTGAGTGTACTGGGGGTGTAGGTGAGTGTACTGGGAGTGTAGGTGAGTGTACTACTGGGGGTGTAGGTGAGTGTACTGGGGGTGTAGGTGAGTGTACTGGGAGTGTAGGTGAGTGTACTGGGGGTGTAGGTGAGTGTACTGGGAGTGTAGGTGAGTGTACTGGGAGTATAGGTGAGTGTACTGGGAGTATAGGTGAGTGTACTGGGAGTGTAGGTGAGTGTACTGGGAGTATAGGTGAGGGCACTGGGAGTATAGGTGAGGGCACTGGGAGTATAGGTGAGTGTACTGGGGGTGTAGGTGAGTGTACTGGGGGTGTAGGTGAGTGTACTGGGAGTGTAGGTGAGTGTACTGGGGGTGTAGGTGAGTGTACTGGGAGTGTAGGTGAGTGTACTACTGGGGGTGTAGGTGAGTGTACTGGGGGTGTAGGTGAGTGTACTGGGAGTGTAGGTGAGTGTACTGGGGGTGTAGGTGAGTGTACTGGGAGTGTAGGTGAGTGTACTGGGAGTATAGGTGAGTGTACTGGGAGTATAGGTGAGTGTACTGGGAGTGTAGGTGAGTGTACTGGGAGTATAGGTGAGGGCACTGGGAGTATAAGTGAGGGCACTGGGAGTATAGGTGAGTGTACTGGGGGTGTAGGTGAGTGTACTGGGGGTGTAGGTGAGTGTACTGGGAGTGTAGGTGAGTGTACTGGGGGTGTAGGTGAGTGTACTGGGAGTGTAGGTGAGTGTACTGGGGGTGTAGGGTCAGTGCACTTAGGCCCTGTTGACACTTGCATTTTGGGCCCAACAACAAAAGTTATTAGCTGGAGTTGCTCATGTTCATGTGCTCATTTAGAAGACTGAGAACGGTTACAAGTATGAATGAGTAACAGGACTCGCTCCTGTGGGGACACAGAATAGACTCCCACTGGAATCTTGGGATACCACTATAGTGAATGTATAGCCATGCAGCATGAGAAGATTATTCTTGCTGACATAGCTACTTCCTATTGTACCACATGTCTGTCTCCCCTGGTCTGACTCCTGACATCTGGCCTGAGGGTTTCCAGATTAATTTATAGCCCGTACCTGTCATATGAGGATGTCAACAATAGCGCTGACTCAACCTTTATTTAAATGTACGTGTTCTTTCCTCAGCTGAGTGACCAAACTTTAGGGACATGCAGAAGGACTGTTTTACAACAATATACATTTTCAGAGGCATCGTATGACTAAACATAAAATGAGAAAATAATATCAGCATAGTGCTATTATACTCCAAGTAATTTGTTCAAATTTACGATGAAATCCAGCAGGGACGATATGCTCCCCCATACCCCCACCCACCCCGTTTCATTAAAATAGCTCCTGTGGTGTTTTCTTATGTGAATCAGGAATGATAGACTGAGAGAAATTCTAATGCAAATAGTCTTTACATTGACGCAGGGGTATTCTCATCAATTAATCATCTTACTAAGTTAAGTAATTACATTAGAAACACCAACAACTGCTGATACTGAATTAAACAGTTTAGCAACCGTGCAATGTTACTGCTTCACTTTTTTACTTCACCCATTTTTGAGAAGTTTTTATTTTTATTTTGGAGAGATTCACTAATTAATTGAACAATTAAGCGGCAAGTAACAAACGAAACCAGACTCTCCAGGACCTCTGTTTTAATGGGTATGAAGTAGGGGAGATATGAAGCTAGTCCAGGTGAGAATAGAGACAGAGGCACTGGGTAGATCGCAAACAAAAAATCGCAATGTTCTGTGCTTTTTCCATCAGGTTGTCCTGTGGGATGCTCTCCGCTGGTGTGCACGTGTTGACATTGTCTCTGCGCTGAAAGGAGTGAAGTTGGTTGGAAGTTAGGTGACACAGTGAGAGTGGCCTGTGCCTATCCTGCCTCCCCCCCCGACAGCACATCCCCTCCAAGCAGCCCAGAGGCTACTGAAAAGTACAGGCAGCTGTCTTTCGCTAAGGGTCTACAGTGGAAACTGTGATGCCTGGATGCATGGCCCATTGTTTTTGTCACCAGTATTAACACCTTATCTCAGCTCACCCGGGTTCTTGGGTTTAACTGGTTCCCGATATTCTGGGTGAAAAGAAAACCCAGCAGACCCTGTGGCTGTCCAGGAACGGGGGGGGGGGGGGGGGGGGGGGGTGTGGACTGGCGGAGTTAGTTGCAAATGACCTTGCTAACTGAACAGATTGGATGGCGGAACCCTGATGGTGGAAGTCATCAATCTTTTTGAGTTCCTGTTTGTGCGCAGCGTGCTAGCCGAAGGAGAATGCTTCACAGCTGTGCACGTAAGTGTGTATTCCTCCAGCAACACCACGGGCAGGTTTGGAACACGTTGGCACTTCACAGGACGAGGAGAGTAACGTGAGATCGTTCTCAAACACATCTAGCCGGTCTGGAGCCTCGTGGTGTTTTGCTCTCTGTTAAAGCTGATGCTGCTCGCTAGCGCTTAATCAGACACTGAAAGCTGTGAGGAAAGGAGAGAAGAGACAAGGAGAGCTAAAAAAAGAAGGAGTGGAAGAGATAGGGGAGACCCCAGCTACCGACTCAAACTGAACCGCAAGCAAGTACAAACCAGGTCAGGTGACCACTGCATTTCTACTGATGATCATGGAACAGCTATACCGTCTTCTCATATACCAGTGTCCCATTCCCTAACCGAGACGGTGGCTGTCAGCTCGCAAATACCATGAAGACTGCTCCTGTGTTATCAACGATGCTGATACAGTCCACCTTTTTCTGTCCCGCGGGGACTATGAATTGTGCCCATTGAATCTGGATCAAAAGGATTAAATAAAATGATTTATTAAAAACCTGGCAGTCCATGGGGGATTCTGTTGTGTTCTGCCATTTTCAGCAACTCTAGAACTGTAGAAGATATTAAGTCATGAGTGCATCTGACCGTTTGCTTTCTTTGACAACAATGTTCATACTATGAATCAAGTACATATTCATAATTTCCCCACAATTGGGATCAAAAAATTAAATATTTATTTAAAAATCACACAAATAGCCATATCAGTGTGCAATTTATTTAAAGAGATACAGTTACAGAATACAGAGTGGGGTGAAAAGTAGAGAAAGTATTTATCATACCGCAACATTTCAGACCACCAAATGTGTTATTGAATTTACTGGCAAACATTTAGTTCATGGGGACATTTTCTCTAGATGTGTAATAACAAAGTAAATGTCAGAACTAGTTTACTAGTTTAAATGTCAGAACTAGTTTACAAATCCCTAAATGGTTCAGCACCTAGGTACATGTCTGACATGCTTCAAAGGTATGAACCCACCAGGTCCTTTAGATCCTCTGGTACCGGCCTTTTGGTTTTTCCAAGCATGAGAACTAAAAAGGCTGGGGAGGCAGCTTTTAGCTTCTATGCCCCCAGCCGTTGGAACAACCTACCAGAAGATCTGAGGAACACAGAAACAGTAGATGGTTTTAAAAGGAAATTAAAAACATACCTCTTTAGCATGGCTTTTACTTAGAATGCTCCTATACCTCAATTTTATACTACATCTATCTTAAATTAGTGTTCATCTCTTTGCCAACCCCGATTTTAAAAAAAATATATATTAATTTATTTGTATTTTTATTTTTCGTAATTTGCTCTTTCGCTATCATGTTTTTTGGTATCTCTTTGTACCATTTGTATTGTTTTTCTATTTTTTCCTTTGTGATATTTTAAATTCCTTATTTTTTGTTTTTATGTACAGCACATTGAGCTGCATCACTTGTATGAAATGTGTTCTATAAATAAAGTTTGATTGATTGAATCAGCCATTACTTGACATAGGGGAATTTTATACAAATTTTTACTACAAAACAAGAAATCTTTGTTCTGGTGAAAAAGGTTCTTTAAAAAAAAAAAGTCTATAGCAGGAACTTGTTTCTTGAAAAAAGTATTTGTCTGATGGTGGTCTCTCTCCAGGCGAACATCTGCCTAAAAACAGTGTGTATTCGCTTGCCTTGTGAAAGCTTGTGGTTATGTCTCCCTCTGGTGGTTATTCTGAATAAGTCAACATTCTTGCTCTTCTTTTGTTTCCATTTTGTGGCTAATGTCTGTATTGCTAGCCACTGTAATCTAAATCATTGTATATTGTTTTTCTGTTCATTTGGCCACAAGGAGGCATTGAGAATGACGGGCATTTGTATTTGGCCTAAGACTTCTTCTGTGTTTTAAAATGAACTGGGAAAAGTCACTGATGACTCATTCAATCGGAATGACATCCTAATTGTTCAATTAACGTTACACAAGAATGTGGCTCGTGTCAATAAAGTAATTGTAGCCTACAATTACCAATTATACAATTAACATGTTACAATTTACAATGATTTGCTAATGTGATGTTATACCTTTGGGTTTTGGGGGTGTGGCTATAGATGGGCTGTTCAATATTGTTGTACTCCTTGCGCTCGGATCCTCCCCTGTTTGTGTTTGTGTTAATTAGGATGGCAGATTCAGGTGTGGATCGTTGGAAGGAGTATATATAATGTCATGCTGCACACCATTTCCAACTTTCTTCTTACTTTATTCCTGCCCGTGCCGTGCCGTGCCGGCAGAGCAGCTGCTGGCTTTTTTGTCTGTTTCTTTTATTTATTTATTATTTATTAGTTACTTTTTTATTTATTAGTTGTTGGATTACAGGCTGCCAGCCTTCTTTTTTTTCTAGTTTCATTGTTTTAGTTCCTGTCTGAAAGATGGGGAGGATCCTGGGTCCGATCTCCTATTGCAGGGGAGCCCAGACTTCCGCTTTTTGTTAATTTCATTGATTTGCTGACAAGCCCGTTTTCTATTTGTTCTTTGTTTTGTATATTAGGGTGCAGTAGCTGTGGGTGGTGGACTGTGCCGTAACTGAAAAGGGCTCGGTGTTAATAAGCAGAGGTGTATAATCCAGGGATCCTGCCATGTGTTTCTTCCACCCATTGACTCAGTCAGCTGATTTTACTACTTAGTTCCATCTCCTGGCTGAAGAATTAATTTGCTAATCAGCAAATCTAAGTGACTGGAACAAAATACTGGGGAGGACTTTTACTTTCTGAACCTGGATTATACACCTCTGGTAATAAGATGCTATAAAACACTAGCTGCATGAAGATTTTAGATTTTGAGGGTTATTCAAAGAATTATGTGTTGGAATCTTCTCAGAATGGGTCCAACAGAGCCCCAAAACAAATGATTGGTTTTTTGTTTTTTTACAAATCAGGACACGTGTCCATTCTCAAGTCCTTGTATATAAATCATCCAAAAACCTACAAAAAGCCACAATTTCAAAATCTTCACTCAAATAGTCTTGTAATCAATGTAAGGGTAGTGTTTTTCCCATTTTCTAATTTTACAATTAATATTTAGTTTCTTATTGCTATTATTCCTTAATCTGTATTAAATTAATTTAATTTAATACAATCCTTTTTTTGTTCAATGAATGTGATTTTATTTTTTAAGGTGAGGTTCTAGTAAGCCCTGTAGGATTTCCAACCTCTCCAGCACATTTCTTTAAATTAATTTGTGTACTTCCATTTGTTCTATGGGGAAAAAATTCCACTTTCAAACCTGATACAATTAGTGTCCTCAGTTCCCAAAAGATTAGTGTTGTTAAAAGGAAAGGTGATGTAACAGTGGTAAACATGCCCCTGTCCCAACTTTTTTGGGATGTGTTGCAGCTATCAAATTGAATGAGCTTATATTTACAAAAAATAAAGTTGATTAGTTAAAACATTAAATATCTTGTCTTGTACTGTTCAATTGAATCCAGGTTTGTACATTCTAGAGCTCCTAAATCTTAAGCTTGATACAGCATGTTTAAAATCTTGCTGAAGTAATCACACGAAAGTTTAATCATAAACTTGGGTAAAGACAATGGAACTTAGAAAATCCTTTGCGGAACTCAATCTCACTCTGCGAAGAGATTCCCTCACTATCCGCACATATCTCTATGGGATCCTTTGGAATGGAGACACCTTTTTCCAAAGCCAAGGAGTTAATTGGTCAAAGGGCGGTGCTTTTATGTTTTGTTAGCATGAACATAACCTGCCCCAGAGTAGGTTAGCCATGCAGAGTAAGTTGCCATGGCAAAATACCCAGATTAAAAGTGAGCTTGCTAACCCCTTAACTTCGCTTCGTAGTACACCGCCCTGAATAATGAAGTGTGCTCAGAATAATCTTCATTATTGAACTTGAATAAAGGGGAGTGAATGCATGAAATTGTGAAAAAATATCTAAAAAATGAAAGGGAAAAATATATAAATGAAGCATAACAAATAAGTATGAAAACATTAAGAAATTACTCCAATATATACAGTGGCTAATGAATGAATAAAGTAAAAAGGAAAATTAAAACAAAAGTAAAATCAATAAAGTTGGTCTCTAGGCTATGTGTCAGCTGTAAGTTGTGCTGTTATGAAGAGGAAACAGCTAGAAAATGTTGACAAAAATAAATGATTAAAAATAAAATGAATGGGAAAAAAAAATAAACGTACAATCAAAGCGGCACATCTCATCTCGCTTCTGAATTAATTAATGAACCAAAGCACTACATTTTCTTTTTTATGAGCAGGCAAGAAGGAAATGCCTCATCAACAAAGTCATTTCTAGGTGCAGTACTCAAAATATCGTGGGTGAAGCGTTTATATGCAATTTATGTCCAAATTTCATCTAGCACTAAAAAACGAGACTGTTACGCATGTGGAAGTTTAAGTTGACAGTTTCAACCAGGCACAGATACTTAGTCACAGCTCATTGTGAGATGTATTGGTTGAGCAGGGGAGGCCACTGATTGGCAGTCCAGGGAATCTGGGGAGAAATGTTGCTGGGAAGGAGGGATGGATAACTGGCGGGGGGATTTGAAGGTGATGAGGCAACTGAATTACAAGGAGACGGTAAAGACTCTGTAGTGGCAGTAACACATGGGGAGGGTGGGGCAGATTCTGTAGAAGCCAGTAAGGGTAGAGAGGAAGTGTCTGTAGTAGTCTGGGATGGGGCAGTTTGGATTTGATAAGGCACTATTTTGTGTGGTTGGATGAATCTTGTGAGATGGTCTGTGTTGATCTGGTGGATGGCTTGCTTGCCTGACCCCAGATTAGCACTTTTGCCTTCCAACTTTTACAACTTTAAAAGGGCCCGGTCTATCATTCGCCAGCTTGTCTCCTTTAATTTTTTAACTTTTAATGTTTTCCATGAGGACAAGCTCCACCACTTTTAAATCCTAGCCAATTCGTTCTGCCCTCCTCTTTTTTTGTTTGACATTAGCCTTCTCCACATTTTCTGAAACAATTTTTAAAATGTGTTTGTCGTTTCAGACCTTCTGAAAGGACCTCCTCGGCCACAGTGTCCTCTATATTGTCAGGTGCCTTGAATGGAGAGAAAATCCTGTTAGCTATATAAGAGAGTGAATGAAATGTAGAGAGGTATTCAGCCCAAAAGTCTGGGACCTCAAATGGATATCTGGCTTCTCTGCCAAACATGAGTTAGAATGGGGAGTGCTTCGTGGTGATCTGTACTTTTGTGTGCAAGCCAAAACATGGCTGCACTGAGGTGCAGATCCTAGGTCCAAGGCTTCTCATCCACCAATTTGGTGAGGGTTCTGAAACATATTGGCATTGTTATGAAATACTATTTAAATTGTAAAGCATAGCTTATGATTGCCATGTGTGCCATGAGTTATTTTAAATAACGTTGTAGCCTTGTGCTACATGGGTATCTTTTGTTTGATAGTATTTTGCTCTTTAAGCCTGTATCATTCAGTCGGAGTTTACCTCCGTTGTGGTTTTTATCTGTAGATAAATTTTGTTTGGTTTTCAATGTCTAATCTGCGGATGTCAAGTTTTATTGGACAGATTAGTCATTGTCTATGTGTGGGGGTGTTACGTTCCTATGCTGCTTTGCGAGTGTGGCCCTTTAATTGTCTGTAACTTGTTTCATTTGGCTCACCTGGGTCGTGATTGGAAATTGAAGACACCTGTGCCTGATTACCAGGGGAGCATATATACTTGTGGCATTTCTCTCATTGGGAGGTGATTCATCCTTTTCTTTGGTTTCTCTGCTTTCTTTGTACGTTTTGGGAAGAAGCTCTCTTTTTTATATAGTGTTGCCTTTTGATAGAAAGGAAGAAATTAGTGAAGTTCAGTAAGGCTGCGGAAGACTCATTTGCCTTTTGGTATTTTGTTTTCCGGTTCAGACTTAAATAGCTTTGATACTAAAGATTAGGTAAGTTAGTTTGAGTTTCCTCTAGTTTTACCTATACCATTGTTCCTGCAAATTAAGCAAAACTGGATTTTTAAGAAGGCTTGTTTGAGTTGGCACACATTTTTGTTAGACCCTTTGTAGCCACTTGGTTATTGTAATGCGGGTGGGTTTCAGGTCGCAACGCTACTTAATACAATACACAGTACCGTAATAGAACACTTAACACAGTGACTATAGTACCATTTAGTGGTGTTAAATGGGTCAAGGTCAGTTTAGTGTCAAGTCCACATTGCCTTGTTACTGTTCCATTCATTCTTTCAACCAATCCATTGATCTGCGGATGGTACGGTGCACAAAAGCTCCTCTCGATGTCCAGCTTCTGGCGGAGAGACATATTCAGCTGAATTTAGTACGTAAGTGAGCCTCAGCCATGTTTTTTGGTGATGAGACCGACTGCACAAGGAAAGATGTTATTGAGAAATGATTGAAAATGCATTGTGATAGGACAGCACCTTATTTCTGAACTCCCCTCAGTCGGTGAGAATCTGTTTTGGGGCCCCAAGCTTGTAGACACCTGAGCAGTTCCAAGACATTTAGAAGTAGACAATGACATATGGATCGGTAACTTTTATATCCAAGGAAGCATGACTCTTATTGGGATGTATTCCTTGTGCTGTCTGATGTTCTTCTGGCCCGGTGTGCATGCTGCAATCTACAGGGTATATCAATAAGTATATGAACCATTTGAAGAAATCTCAGTGGCCATGAATTCAATGGGAGAAGATTGTGATGCCTATACCCATTTTCTGATGTCAATGCTCATCCCAGGCCAGTGAAACCGTCTGACAATGGCGTCCAATGTTTTGTTCAAACCCATGTGTGCCCCAGTTGTACTGGCATGGAAATCTTTGAAGATGGCGCTGGCTTCCTCAGCAGATTTGACGGCCTTTACCATTTAGAGGTTTTGTGTTCTTTTTTTTTTCCAAGGAAGTACAGCTTTCTATAGTTCAACATATCTTTGGTTTTAAGAACATTTTAACATGACACTAAGATATTGGTCAACAAATGTGCATCAACCTCACCTTTAATTGTGTAATTAAAGCTCTTCTGCTTTAGATCATACTTCTGCTGCTTTGAAAGAGCTGCAGGGTAAATACAAATTTTGGCAATTACCATGTCACTGTATGATTTCTCATCCATTTTATCCTTTCCCTCCTCTCTCAATCGCTGTCTCTGGCTCTCTCCTCTCTGTGCACCTGACAAAGGCTGTGCCATCACTCAGGGTTTATATGTGCCACTTGCAATACAAGTGTTTGGCAATTAGGCCCAACCTCAACCTTTTATCAGAGACATGGAATAACAAGAATTATGGACCACCCTCAACCCCACATACCAACCCCAATGTTCAATTCCCCCCCCCCCCCCAATGATACATTCTTAAGCCTATCGGACACTATATCAGGAAACCTAATACTTTATTTCACATGGGAAGACTCAAAAAATAAATGTCAATGTCCATTGTGTGATTATGACTATGTATTTTGTAATGATATCATTTGTGTATGGTTATGTATCCCAGGGCACCACCGGAAAAGAATTCCTCAGTTAGTCTTCGATGGTTAAATAAAGGTATAAATCGATAAATAATATGGTGTCATTTCCTGGACAATTAATGAGTTGTATTATATTAGTCTCATACATTATAGATTAGGTTTCCTGATATAGTGTCTGATAGGCTTAAGAATGCATCATTGGGGTTAGCAGTGTTGTTCTCCCCTGGAGTGGTGCTGGGTTGTCTTTCATGCTGTCACATGATAAACAGCTGAAGAGAAGTTTAACAAGGTGGACCCTACAATGGTTTATAAGGACTCAAATGGAGTATACTTTCTTAAAATAAGTATAAATTTCAGCTTTATTGTAATGCAAATTTCAAAAGGATTAAGAAGTGAGGGAGCGTTGCTACACTCCACCCCTGGTTACGAGCATTGGGGTCATGCTCAGGGTATTCATCTTCATCACTGCCATCCCTGTGTTGTGCACACATCGGGATCCCTGCAGATGTTATGCAGAATGCAGCATGCAGTTACAGCAGTGCTGCTGTTATGAATGCTTCGCATGTGCAACTGCTGTAACCTGCGAAACTTCCCCTTCAGAAGGCCAAATGCCCCCTCAATGGCCATCCTCGCGGGCGACAGCTGGCGGTTGTGACGCCTCTGCTGAACCCTGAGGTGGCCATTATCACGGTACGGAGTCATCAGCACGTCTGAGAGGGGGGAGGTTGGGGGTTATCCCTCAATGTCCGAGCTACCTCTGTCATGCGGTAGACTCTGGCATCACGCCAACTGACAGGGGTGCTCTGTGTTGACATGCACAAAAAAAAGCTGTGTGATCACAGAAGGCAGTGAGGTTCATTGAGCAGTACCGCTTTCTGTTGATGTAAATTCCGGGTTCTGAGACATTTTCTGGCCTAGGGGATCGGGATGTGGCTGCCATCCACAGCTCACACAGTGTTGGGAAAAACCAGCTGCACGGAAGGCTTGCTGATTTTCCCGCAATCTGTGGTGGTCTGGCCGTGATATTTTGTGAGGTGGGTGGTGGCAACGGAGGTGAATGTGTAAGTTTGTTCATACAATTTTTTTTTTGAGGTGTTGAACTGGCTTTCAACCCCTCTATGATTCTTGGTTGCTTTGAGTCCACAGGCTGGCCAGGACAGAGTCCTGCAGGGACCATTATAATGAGGCCCCAAATCACTGATCAGGTCCTATATCAGGAAAAAGTTCAACATAAATATTAAAACAATTCCTGCAGGGAGGTTAGGATTTCAAAATGATTGGTAAAGTGATTTACCTCAACCTGACCCTGAGAGTTAATCTGAAATTGGCCTTGAAGTCAGCCAGATTGTACAATGGGATCACCTCAGCTACATAATTTGTGATTTTAGGAACAATCCTTAAAACGGGGTGCAAATTGACAATTAGACTTCTGTTAGAATTTCTCATTTATTTTGGTCAAGAAGATATTCTGCAATAAAATACGCTTTAGATCAGGGGTGTCCAATCTTACCCGAAAAGGGCCGGTGTGGGTGCAGGCTTTTGTTCTAGCCCAGCACTATGACACCTGATTCTACTTATTAAGGTCTTGATTGAAGAGCACGATTGCTTTAGATCCATCACTCAAAACGTCTGAAAGCATGCATGTGGGATAGTTCATGTAGCTACATAAATAGATTGTCACATTACAATGTATCGCTATGATATAACAACTCCTCCGAAATCAAAAATTGCACTGCCAACTCCTCCATGTTTTCTTCCTTGTTGGAGAAACTGTCCCAGTTCGATCAGCTCAGGCGTTTGTCATTGGGTACGTTTACATGCACACTAATACTCCGATCTGAACCCGGTTATGGCAATACTCTGGTTACTGAAATGGTCATGTAAACACCTTTATCCGATAATGTAAGGTCATAATCCGTGTTTTCGAAACCCGATTAACACCCCTGGTTTTTTGGCCAAACTTTCGATTTTTTGGAGCATGTAAACACCTTTCTCCGGTTTCTTTCGGCTTTTCAAAACTACGCATGTCAGGCAGAAGAGGTGGTGTAACGTCAAAATTATTCCACCCGTCAACATTTGCTATGCCTGGGGTTCCTTCAGCATCTCACTTCCAGAATTTTATTATGAAATTTGCATTTCACCGGTGAAAATATATTGTTCAGTGTTACGTGCTTGTGTTTGTACTAGCTAGTTTGTGGCTAGCACATTAAATAACTGAAATTTTCGGGAAATTCGCCAGATTTAGAGATTGGTAAAGCTAGCTAGTACAATAATATAAATCAACCAAAACTAGCAATTGGCTATAAATAAGTAGCTATAATAATTACTAGCTAGCTATAATAATAATAATAATAGCCTACTAATGTAAATTTTTGATGGGCGGATCATTTTTGTCCTTACAACGGGAAGCAGTTAGTAGCTACGTTTTCCACAGAGCCGATTATGGATAGAATCATGTAAACGCGGCTTTTGGAGTAATCACATTTCTTATGTCCATGTGAACGCAATAAGTTAAATACTGGCGTAAACTGATCGTTTCCAGTAATCGGATATTGCTGTGCATGTAAACGTACCCATTGGCACTAAGTCAGGCAAGCCAATTGTAGACTGATGTCTACTCAAACACGCCAGGTGTTTTTATAAGACGGCTAGTGTGTTTTTATCACTCAATATGAGCTAGGGTAAGGTTTCTCTGAATTATTCTTGACCCTTCTGAAGTCATCCTACAGAAAAAAATTAAAAAATACACTCGCATGGAGCAGAAGTTGCAATGGGGTAGCATAGGTTGTGAGGGCTGTTCAGTTCCGTTTTGGTTTGTTCCTTGTCTATCCTCCCATGCAGTGCAACAGTTAAGTTCACTTGCTGCACGTCACAAATTTTGTAACAAAATTGCTCACTCAAGGGAAGAGAGCAAGGGAAGGGAATGTGTTAAAGTGGATCCGATTGCAGCCCAAATCCGTGCACTATTGAGTGCCAGTTGAGTATACTTTTTTGAAATGCTGTTAAGTACGTGACAATTCTGAAAATTGTGTTCTTAATAACCCCGGATGATATACTTATTTCCAGGTTTTTGCTGATAATAGTATGGAGGATATTTTTCACATACTGCATGTCACTAAAGAGTATGCAGTAAGCAGTATACAGTATGCTAGTAGTAGTGCACAGTAAACAGGGTGCAGTAAATGGGGCTCTGATTCGGACACAACCCAGCATTCCCTTACCTGCCTTGCTCCACCCAGCAAAGACTCTTCCTGCTTACCGCTTTGTCCCCCACCCACCCCAAGTATAGAACACTTAGAGCATTATTAGGTACACGTCACAAAGAGGATTTCTGGAAAGACATTAACGCCAGGGAGGCTAAGCTTTCTAACAGTGGAATCCGTGCATAGACCAGTGCGTTGGTGTTGACTGCAGGACCCAGATCATTGTAGTGGATTTACTGAAGCCAAAAGAGCTCTCAGCAGCAACTTGACCACGTCCCGATTATGTCCCAGGAGGACTTCCGTCATGAGTTCAATTACGATTTCCCACCTGACCCACCATCCCCCCTCCTATCCTTTGCCCCTGTCTAAACAAACATTACTTTGAACCCCCAAAATTACACAATGGCAGCCAATATGGCTGGATTGGCTGACTACATTCGGAGAGATTACTTTCTCATTTCTTCTGATGTTACTATTCAAAGCACTACCAAGTACCACAGCTAGTCCCTTGCAGAACAAAATCACCCAATTTCCTACAGCTTACTCAAATATTGCTATGAACATAAAAAACGGAAATCTGACACCTTGGGCAGATACTGTTAGGAAAATTGTGCAGAAATAGTGTTACATTGTAATTTGGTATAAAACTCACACGGTGCCAGACATTCCCAGGGAGCCTGTTTCACTGGCATAGTCAAATCTTCATAAATACAGAACTTCATTTGAAAATGCATAATGAAAACGGATATTCAAAATTCAGTGGGAGGATGGGAAATGAGATGGTTGAGTTGTCAGACTCCAAGCCTTTTTCATGAGGGATATTAGTATATGCACTATACAGGGATGTGACGTCTAGAGTGGTTATAAATGTCATTGCCTATATCACCAACAGTCTTGTTTTTGATTTGATTAGCCAATGGCCATAGTTATACATTAGTGTGAAAGTGCCATTAACATTTTGCTTTGCAGGCTGTAATTCAGATTTATTTATTTTTTTCTTTTGCGTAGGTCTGCACCTGAGCATGTTTTATTGCATTGTTTTGTCATTATGTGAGCTCAAACATTTTTGCAGTGTACAGTTAGAATTCCAATTTGTATACTTCACGTATGTATTTTCTTTTATTTATTTTATTTTTAAAGAGTTGACCCAAACCTGTTATCAACTGAGCCCAACCTCTTATACACCTGGATATTTTACTAAGGCAGTTGAGTTGAAGTACCTTCCTCAAACGTACAATGGCAGTGGCCCACCTGGGCACTGAACCGGCCATCTTGGAATTGCAAGCCCAGTCCCCCTGCCATCATGCCACACTGCTAGTCACAAAGCGGGCAGGACTCCGTAGTGTTCAGTACCGTTTATTGAGTTTTGCATATGTAAGACCCTCCGGAGAGTAGGCTCCCCCTCCCTCTCAGAGCAGGGGGCTCACTTCCTGAACTGGGCAACGGGGGCAGGGATTGAGATGTCCTGACCCTTCTCCAGCTTCTTCTCACATTCAATCAGGCAGTTGACTCCATCAATCAACAGCTGGACCAGCTCCACCTAAACAAAAGGAACACTCGTTCGGAATTGTGGGCAAGGAACGATCACACTACGTTCTCCATTTACCCCCCCCCCCCCCCCCCCCCCCCCCACCCCCCCAAGTGTCTTTTGCAGGTGCCCCCTGTCTATTGAATGCATATGATCATAAAACCAACACAAGCAATCTGTATTCAGTAATTGGTGCTACAATATAAAGTAGGTGTGAGTGAAAATGTACAGTCTTCCAACTGAAACAATGGCCTACTAAAAAAACTTCAATGTCATGTTTCCTTGTGAAAATAATGAGGATGATTCCACAGAATGCTCCCTGGTGCAATTAATTTACTAGCACAACATAAATGTCATTCCAAGCCAACGTGGCTTTACATCTGACAAACGAGCCATATGAAATCAAACCTTTAAATATCCACGCCTTATTAATTACACTATAGATAGTTTGCAGACCGTTTTTCAGTCTACTGCTCTGTTTGGCACCTGTCTGTGATTTTTGGATGGGCGCGTTTTCGTTCTCCACATTCGGTAGGTTACCCTGCTGGCTCTGGCCCACGTGAGGGGAAACGGTTTCTGGGGCTTGAGAATACCTCGGACTTGCCCAGACGGTCGTTGTTTGAGATGTCGAAGGTGTCGCCTGTGGCGGCCGTGTCCACGCCCCCAGTGCCCCTCTTCTGCAGGCGTAGGTTATCCAGGATCTTGGAGAAACGCGGGTCCTGTGAGGGGAAAGACACAGGCTGCTCACAGGGGCCAAGAGAAATGTCGGCGGCTGAGCGTTTAACTCTTAGGGAACTGGACTGGAACTCCAATTCAATTAAATGTATTTTGTATATCGCTTTTTACAGAGAACTGTCGCAAAGACGCTATACGGAGAAACAAGGAGAAATGGGCAAAAAGCAGGCCTGAACCCCCGAACAGCAAACAAGATAAAAACTCCACAGTGGGAAGAAAAACACTCAAACGGTGGGAAGAAATCTCGGAAGGAACCTGGCTAGAGAGGGGGAGCCCATCCTTCACTGGCCGGCCCGGTTTAAACTAAAGGTAGAATGGATGGTAACAGAATGTAATGAGGGATCTAACATAGTAAATAATCAAGTGGGTTGAAAATTTTACAGTCTGAGATAGTACACTAGCTGGTAGAAAAAAGTCCAATGAAAAGATGTATAATATGCAAATCAGATGGGTATGGGACACCGGTTGTGTCAAGGCGTGGGAATAAACCAGAGGGGGACAGAGCAGGAGCAGTCTGCAGCTCAGGGTGAGGGGCGGGGCTGGAGTAGTTCGCAGCTCAGGGTGAGGGGCGGGGCTGGAGCAGTCTGCAGCTCAGGGTGAGGGGCGGGGCTGGAGTAGTCTGCAGCTCAGAGTGAGGGGCGGGGCTGGAGTAGTTCGCAGCTCAAGGTGAGGGAAGGGCAGAAGCCCCAGGGAAAACTCTGTGTTTGCAGATTTGATTGGCAGGTGGAGCAGTGCCATTGTACTGAACCAGTGTCCTGAATAGCTTCTGTATATATCAAGCTGTAGGCTATAAATGGACTGGATTTTTTTTAAATGATAAAATGTCAGTTGTGTATTGTAAGATTGTAAGACTGTTGGGATTTACGAGAGCAGGGAACTGCACTTGTAAATGAGAGGTTGCAGGCTTAATTCCCGGTACTTTGAGCATGGTACTATGGTACTTAACCTAAAGTTGCATCAATAAATATCCAGCTGCACAAGTGGCTCAGTATAAGAGCACCTGCTAAAAGTCAAATGTAAACTGCAATTTATGACCCTTAAATGCATAAACAGCAACCTGCCCCCACTCCATGGGACTGTAGTTAATGCATGCTGCTCTGGGACAGGTGTTGGGGCTTACCTTGCTGAGCTTGGGCAGGCGGACGTGAACCCCCGCCCGTAGGCCGGTGCCCAGGTTGGAGGGGCAGGTCAGGATGTAACCCAGGTGCTCGTTCCACATGAACTCCCAGCCTCGCTCCTGTATCAGCCTCTCCACCTGCAGAGCACGAGAGCCAGACTGAGCTACTGTACCCCACACACTCACTTAACTCTAAAATCCAGGCAAAACCCACTGAGACAAGTCTATCGTGAAGGAAGACATGAAGCGAAATAAACGGTACCGTACATGACGACAAATGGTAAAACATCAAACGGGTTTTCCCAGATTAAATAAATCACAGTAGCAGCAAAGGCATTAAGAACAAATTCATACTCCACAGCCGAATACCTTTTAATTATGTCCAGTGAAACCACATTATCAAGTTTGTTTGTTTTGAATTTGTTTCAATTTTGTATATGCATTCCATTTTCATTGTGTACCTGAAAGCTGATCTCTGTCAAATGTAATGGTTTTCATATTTTCAGGTCTACAACATATTAAACCTAATCTATACCAGGTCTCTCATCTGCATAAAAATCTTTCTCTACAATGCCTTCAGTTTGCATTAATGAAACTCATTTTAAGTTGTTACCGCTCATGTTACGGTTAGCACTACTTTAGCATTAATGCTAAAATTTGCAACCGTGGTGTTGGATGGGGGGGGGGGTGATACTGTACCTCTTTGAGGCCCCGACAGAACCGCTCAAACACCCTTTTCATATTTCCCCCTTTCTCCATGGAGATGACTCTAGTGTGGTCCTCCTCATTGATCCATATCAAGAAAGTCTTCTCATTGTTGTGCCTGCATATTAGGATTGTCCAGAAGAGGAAGGAGAGACTAAAATGTCTGAAGGCATTCCTGGTCAGCCATTGGTTTGCAAGCAGAAACGGTTGGCTGGTTGTCAAATGCATATCGATTGGTGTTTAATTTTTTATTCAATTTATTTATTCAAGTTTATTGGATGCATTACAAAAAATAAAGATGCAACTGTTCCTTCAAACTACATCTTGCTGATATGTGCACACTTTACAATAAATTAAGAATGTTTAGTTAGTATTAGAATTAGTATTGAACCTAAGGTGCATTAGTTAAAATTACTCAATCATTGTAGGACCTGTGCACAGTATAACCATGAATTAATTTAAAAAATGAGCTGATCTAGTTCAGCATTATTTTGTTTTATAATGTGTGGCTCAGGAGATCAAAAAATTCAATATTTAAAATAATTTAAAATAATTAAGAGCTCGTTGGCTACAAACAATAGCACACACGGGGGTTTCCCTGGACCAGGACTATAAAGGGTCACAGTAATGTATTATGCATTAGTAAAAAAATTTTTTAATTTTCCTGATGAAGCAAGCCTCATGCAGCATACCAGATTCCCCTGGCATCCGGCCAATCACGGCCCATCCCTGCGCATGTCAACAAGGGGGGACACAGGCTTGTCAAACAGGAAATGGTCCTACAGTGGGTGGGGCCAACAGAGGATTTCAGAGAGGCGATTGGAGGGGAAGAGGGTCAGGGACAGGTCTGGAGGGTGAGCTTGTCACAGATGGCAGGTACAGCTGCCGTTTTCTGATCAACGTCAAACTCCAACTAGTTATCAGCGAACGATAACAGTTGTACAAAATCCAAACGTAAATAAATTACATTGTTTTCATGCGCTCATGCCCCTATGTTTCTTATTTGAATGAGGCAGGGCTCATATTTTGTGAGCTACCAGAAAGTTGGAACATTAATAAAACAAAAAATATCGCTAGGAAGTACCTGTAGAAATAATAATCTGTCCTGTATCATTGAAAGGGGAAAAAGTCACATCCCTCACTGACGCAACAAGATGGGGTGAAATTGGAGTAAGGGTTCCTTCATGTCTGGGAAAGGGGGGTAAATGGGGTGTAACAACTGGAAAGGGGTGGGCGGGGGTTGGTCTTTGTAGATCAGGGTTACTACCAGGGGAACCAGTTTTTAGGCTTACCAAATGCCCCTGGCATCAGGCCAGTCTCTGGCCATCCCTGCTGCAGTGAGCAGAGGAGAGACGGGCTTATCAAAGAGGAAGTGTTCCTGAGGATGGGCCAGCGTGAGAGGGAACACAGAGTCAGCCAATCAAGCAGAACAACCAGAGCACATGTGACAATGCTCCTCCCTCATTACAGTCACAATGTCATTCTAATACCAACAATGGAAAGAATGGATTGCTTTGGCACTATAAGCTTCCACACTGACCAGTGCTGGCACATAGAATTGCTCATTTCAGACATAATTTAAAGAATGTATTCATTTTGGACGGTGAAAACCTGCACACCCTAGGGACCAGGGGCCACATGTATAAACAGTGCTGAGCAGAAAAACGCCCTCAGAAAGCTGCGTAAGGGAGTTTCCACGCACAAATTCAGACGTATAAAATAATACGTGCAGTGAGAATCTGCGTTCCTCTGCACGTGCTGGACACCAATGCGTAAGCAATGTTTGGAGTGAGTGTGATATGGCGACACTGTGACGGAAAGGCAGAGGGAGAAAATGCAAAACTTTGCGTAAGCAGATTTTCTCCCTGAGCATTCTTTCACACATTCTTTTACTCAGTTTTATACATGTGGCCCCAGGGCTGCTGAGCCCTGAATTAAACGGCTCCTGTGCTGGGTAGAGGGGCGGGCTTTGGAGCGTGGAACGGACGACGTTGGGACGGAGCGCTCTTACGTCGATGAGCTGCTGCTGCTCTTCGTCGGTCATCTCCCCCAAGCTGTAGTAGCGGCCGGCGAGGTCGCCCCCGAGGCCGGCCAAGGCCTGCACGGCGACGCGCTCTACCTCGCGGCGCTCCGCCCGGCTGCAGGCGGGGGGCAGGCTCAGGCCCCTGATGCTGCGGCCCGTACGCACACGGGAGGACAGCACGTAGTTCTCGTCGAACATCCCCGAGGTGATCTGCGAGGAGGCGGGAAGGAGTCCTGGCCCTTTACACCCTTTACACCACCTCAACCATTTGCATCTACACTTGGGCATTTATTACATGCTCGCGTTCAGCGTGACCTATACCGCTTACTTTTCTTTACACACACAATCAATCAATACAGCTGGATGTTTTACTGAGGAAATTCACTACCTTTGCTCAAGGGTACAACGGCAGCCCCGCTGGAATCAGGAGGCGGCAAGCGAACACGCACAGAGGAGGGAAATGATAACACAACGGGTGAAAAGGTGTTTGGGGGTGGATCTCGTCCCGCACCTTAGAGCTGTCCAGGTCGGTTGGGTGCTTCATGACCCGGGGGTCGTAGCCGTTGTGTCGGTCTATGATGACTGGGTCAAAGAGGTCAGCAAACACCTGTGGGTTAGTGACATCGAGCGAATATGTTAGTGTTCATTAGTTACCCTCACAAGAATAGACACTACATTGAGTAACTTGCCATAAATGCAAGCGTAATGCATTTCTGTACATTACTAAGTGTATTTTCTTAACCACAAACCATTGTATTGTGAACATCTTATTGTTTTTTTTTTATACGCTTGCTGGATTGTTCTGTTTTCTGTCAACAAATAACTGCTCTCACTTCCTCTATTGCGCCCCAGTACACAATGTGTGACTAAGTGTGACACTGCAAATAAAATATGTTTTTATTTACTATATATGTATAATTGGAGCTATAACTGTATAATTGACAGAACAAGGGCAACATAGGATTACATTTATCCACAGTTTGTAATGGGGATGCACCAAATCTGGGATTTGGTTTGGGTTTTGACCAAATATGTGTTTTTCTGTCGTTCAGGATCTGCCGAGCATTCTCATTTTTGGACCAAATCCCTTTTTAAATAAATAAATAAATGGACTTCACAGCAAAAAGCCCTGAGTGGCAACATTTCAACTTAAGAGAGTGACTGAAGTCATGTGATTTGCATCGCTTATTAAGCTTAATTATTGCATGGATGCAAGGCAATACTCTTAAAACATTCTCAGGACTATGTCAGCATTGGCACAAGTCAAAATGCTCTTGGAGCGATGAATGACAACCAGATGGAATGATGTAACAATGGACTTCAGACAACTTAAAGGCTACTACTGTTTACTGTTGATTTTCTAAGGCTAAATGTCCTCTTCGGCAGCCTATCCCAATGATGTTTATATAATACGCAAAAACAAAATTCAGTTCAAGATTCTGAAGTGTAGGACAATTTCTTGATTTTTATTTTGTAAGTACACAAAGAAAAAGCAAAACTATAAATGCTCATCAGACCTCACAATTTTGGTAGGATGAACAGAGCGGCCCCACTGGCTGCATTTCAGTTACCCCTGAAACACCCGTATCTGTATCCATATTCAATCTGTCACACACCCATGGAGATGCAGGACAATGCAGCATAAATATGGCAGACAGACTGCCACTTCAGATTACCATACAATAGTAGCTTGATTAAAATGAGTGTGATTGACCTGTTCCCACTCAGCCCCTATACAGTCTAATGTATGCACAGACAACACACTGATATAATATTGGCATGCCACATTACCTGTGCAGTTGACACCTCTGTCCCTCTGGAACAGTTCCAGAGAAATATCTTTGCACTCCAAGGCCTGTTTCATAGTCTCATGAGAATCACTGTAAATGTCACCAACCTTTTAAAGTACATAAGATAACTATATCTTGTATCTGCAAAACGTATGTGGCACGCTTGTATTCCCACGGCCAGCTGTGCAATTAAAACTTTCTCCATCTTCATCTACAAAGAACCACAGTCTCTTCATAAGTCAGGAGATCATTTATTTCATCGTGGTATTTTTTCTGGATTTACCAACGAGCACAATTCCCAAAAACATTGTTACCTCAGTACCTCATAGCTCTCCTCATCTCCCGCGACCATGCCCACAGTCTTGATGAAGGGGTGTCCGGGGTTGTCCACACCCGTCTGGATGCACTGATCGACGCTCCAGTTGTTGGGAGTGAGCTGGTCGCGCAGCTTGGCGTAGATGGCCGGGGTCAAAGCGGATGCCATGCAGTTGTTGTGCTTGCGCAGGTCCGGGTAGTCAGCACTGCCAGGCAATGGAGATGGCAAGTGTTAAAAGAAAATAAGCTTTCGGTCTGTATGTATTTATTTATTTTTTTTTGTACTTAGGATGGGGGATATATTCTGGGTCCCCATGGAGGTGTGTCCAACTTAGAAGCACTAGCCCTGTGTCCAGTTGCATGCCCCATGGTCTGGGAGTGAATTCTGGCCATGCCAATGGTGAGTGAAGTCTTGTGTGGTCTAACCTTGTCCAGGGAGGAAGGGAGGAGGGTTTGGTTGTCTGAATATGCTGATTGGTTGACGTGAGTATGTTCAATGTTGTTTGAATCTAGGGGTGCATGCAGTGTGCCTCCTGATCAATCATTCTGATTTTAGGGCTTTGAGGACCTATGGTCGGTGATGTGAAAACAGCAATCATCTTTGGAATATCAGCATTAAAGGTCAGTTTTTCAGCATCATTATAATTTCTGTACAGTAGAACCTCTGCTATCCGGCACCCTCTGGGAATCAATGGTGCCGGAAAGTAGAAAATTCCAGGTAGTATAATGCGCCCCAAAGATAACATGGGAGTCACATTAGTACACTATTTTTGTTGTTTAAAGCAAATTAATTTTATTGCTCTAGGGCAGAGGTGGGCGGTGTCTGTTTCTGGTCTTAATTACTTTATTAGTCTACCATTTTTGCCAACATTTTTAGCTACATTTAGCTACATAGGCACATGAATGACAGCCAACGTTTTTTTGTCATATATGAAACATTTTACTGTGATCTAATCTATCAGAGAAGCAGTGTTTGTGTATATAGCCAATTATCTAATTTTGCTCGAGTAATTGGTGGAAACAAAAACCTGCATACACACCGGCCCTCCAGGAATGGGATTGCCCGCCCCTGCTCTAGGGCCACTTGCTGGCTGAATGACTTTACAGACCTGCTATTTTCAAAGAAAATAGGCATTTTGTGAATTGTCTTCACAAGTCTACAAAATAAAGGCTTGACAACATACATTCGGAGTCGGGCTAGTGGCGTATTTGTTTACTAAGCTCCCCGATCAGCACAGGATGCATTTTATGATGAGTTTTTGATGAGTTTTTGTTTCATATTTTTAAAAATGATATATTAATTATTCCCTCATCTACTCGGAGTCATTGGGAGAGGTTTGCGGTGGGATGATTACATAGGTCACTTTGGGTGGGGAAAAAGAATGAGCAAAAAAAAAAAAACCCTCAGACCAAATTCTGGGATGTAGAACATTCCGGAAAGTAGAATGCCCGATAATAGAGGTTCTACTGTGTAGCTCCAAAGACTTCTAACTCTAAGTGAAAACTTTGATTCAGTGCCACAGCATCAAAAGTACGCGTGTGCAGGCAGTGAGATCCATGCTGGTTTACGATCTTCTGCGTGGACTAAACCACTAAAACTCATGCTCCTGCATGAGTCCTCCTCATGCTCCTATTTTTAATTAATTTCCTTTAATCGGGTATCGAGTGCTGTCAAGAGCAGCTCATGGTCTTGGATGGATAGCCTAGTCCACAGTGGGACAGCAGTTTGTTGGCCTCTGCTTGTGTCAGTGGATGAAAATGCACTGGAGGTGACTGGCACATCTAATGTTACCGGCTCCGCCTCCTCACCTCTGGCACATCTAATGTTACTGGCTCCGCCTCCTCACCTCTGGCACATCTAATGTTACCGGCTCCGCCTCCTCACCTCTGACTCACTTTCTCTGAGGCTGAACTTATCCACTGGCCTTTCCACACTAGTATCCGTCTCAAATTAGTCAATATTTCCATTCAGCTGGTACATGCCAGATATAAGCACCACTGCTTGGGAGCCACGTAGCCATGTATGCATGGAATGGAGGTTTAAAAAAATAACTGAATGACAAGCTGGTACAAATGAAATGATATATATAAATATATTTTCATATATTTAAAAATACCCAAATACACTGAATACCACATTTCAGTATGGAGGGAAGTCAAATATATTTTCAAGACATACCGATATATTGCCATTTTTTTCTTAATGCATTCTGTTGGTTATCAGATCTATCCAAAAGAGACGATTCTAATGGTATATTTTACAAATATATTTTATATTCAATACGATTCTCAATATGAATGACAATACTGTACATGACAAATAAAACCGTCACTGATAAGTCACTTATATTAATGGTGTGTGTGACTGTATCTTCACAACCACTGTCTAGTCACAAAAAATGACAAATGAAAAATACTGAGGGACTGGATCTCCATATATGGGGGCAAAATATATTTTCATTTTCATTGCATTCTGTCAGTAGAATGAGGGGTCATAGATGGAAATTAGCAAAAGGCAAATTCCTCACAGGCATAAGGAAGTATTTCTTCACGCAGAGAGTAGTCGCTGTGTGGAATAGCTTGCCAGGTCATGTAGTAGTGGCAGAAACTATTGGGGTTTTCAAGACCAGGCTTGATATGGTGCTAGATACTATCCATCTAGTTTATAGGTAAACGGTGAGTACTAGGTACACTTTAGTGGTATGAAAATGAAGACCCTGCTGGTGCTAAAAGTACTGGTCACATTTTTAGACAATTCAAGTTGAGCATAGAAACATGTATTTGTTTAGCTAAGTCCACCCTATAAATATTGTTAACAGAAAAGGTGCCTAAGCAATGCATAAAAACAGCAAAACCTTTAATGGCTGATTTCATGGATCAATGATACTTTGGGATTTTATTTTCTCAAAATATACATTTTGTGACTTCAGTACTTTTAGCATCAGGGTCTTAAAATGGCATTGTTGGGCTGAATGGCCTGTTATGTTATGTTATGTCATAAGGGAAAAGGGAAGCGACTGTGTGAGTCTCACCTGGGAGGGTAGATCTTATTCTTCTGTTCCGCGGTTGCGCAGTCGGTCATGGCGTAGGCAGCGGCCAGGCTACCGGCTCCCAGGCTGGCCAGCAGCACTGCCCTGTTGCGGCCGGTCATCAGTCGGGTGAAGGAGCTTGCCATCTTCCACTGGTCACTGCTTTCTGAATCAGGCCAACTATGGAGAGAGGCACAGAGAGCTTAATGTGTCGTGCACCATTTAAATTTAGTTCAGTTCAGTAAATTAATTTAAGTTCAATCATGAAAAATTCCAATGGCACATTATGAGCATTTAAAAAAATTCTTACATTCAACGCATTTCCCAATTGAGTGAGATGAAATGCAATTGACCCAACCTCCGGACGCACTGCCATAGCGGTGAGAGCATAGTCACGATAAAGAATTATTATTTTTTTTTTGATGACTGCCATTTTCTCTCCTCCCAAACTCTCAGACGTAGTGAAGAGGATTTTGGAAACCTTACCAAAAATACAGAAATCTGTCCAACTAATGCCGTTATCTTGATATGCAGGGGCCGAAAATCTATGTGCCATGTTGATAACTAGAAATAAGCAGCAGGTTTTATAGATTAATGTACAGCTTTAATGAATGAATGCTTTATACTACAGTTACATTCTTGAAATACAGCAGGGGGGGAAATCACTACTTCTCTGGTGCAGTAAACAAGTTTCATAAACCTAAACGTCAAAACTATTTCCATTCATTATTTAGCAAAAATCTATGTACTGCATAGTCCCATGTATTTTCTGTTGCTGATTCTTTCTAGATTAGCAGCAGTCGAATGTCCCTGGTCATGATACTGCTACACTTGATCCAGTCTTTATTGGATTACATTTTACAGGTAAACGGGCTTATGTAACAGCCTTCCCAGATAATAAGCTCTGCAGCTGCTGCTACAGGCAGTGGGATGGCACAAGAGGAGCAGGGAAGTCCCTGATGACAATCTTATAACCCATTCAGCCTAGAAGTGTGTGTCTGTGAGCTTGGCCTTGAAGGATCTCAGAGGGTCCCTCAATCTGGCTCCAAAAATTGATCCCCATGTACTGAGAGAGCCCTAGGGTGTCACAACTCAGGCCTGTTCCAAAAGCAGAAGGAACACATGAGGAGAGATTCACCTAGCAACTCCTACTGCCGCTAATGACCAAATCCTCACACTTTAGCTCTGTCTTTATGAGGCACAGAGTGGCCATTTTGTTATCCCTGCCTGTGCCTTGGTCCAGGGCTGAGCTGCATCTGGGGGCTTTCAAACATTATTGGCAGTGGTTCTGGTAGCAATAGAAGCGGAACCAAATTAAGCAGCCACCCCAAGCCCCCCTGCTGGCATCGGACCTGCGGGCCACGTGATCTGGCGTGACATTCTGGACCGGTCACGTACAGTGAGGTGCATGCCAAGGCTGGGACCTCTAGAGGTTAGAGAGTAGACTCTAACCTCTAAATATGCTCTCTGCTGCTAATTTGTGTGTACTGAGTACAGAACAGGTGGTCTGCTAATGCGAACGGCGATTTAAATTGTGCTGGGTGGAATCGACACAGGTTAAGCAAAGTTCCTCTTGAAATCCTCAAAAAAAAAACACAACTTATACAAGCAGTTATAACCTCTATTAGCGTTGACTGTTCAATACTGTATTTATGCACTTGTAGTACATAGATAGAAGGTACAGCACTTAAAAAGGTGTTCCTGTAATTCACAACGAATCTCATTCCAAACAAATCCTCTTGGCTTCAGCTATGTCTGCTAACCTAATTCTTCCAGACGAGGATTCAGAGAAAATTTATCCTACAATTTTTCACACAGACCTAATGTCCATGACAGCACCAGTAAAGGCATCACTAATCCGAAAGCCTCTGAAAAACGTTAGCACACACAACGTCAAAGCAGAACGGATAAAAACTAGAGCTCAGCCTCACGGACTGACAAGGCAATAGCATGGCTCTGCACAAGGTTTACACCGGGGTGGTGTGGAGGAGTTGGGGGTAGAGCGGGAGAGCAGGAATTGGGGGCGCAGCCTTACCTGTAGAGGAGCTGGAGTGGATCTCTGCTGCTGCTGCCCTGTCCTGCAGACGGTCAGTGGAAAGTAAGCCGCTGCCCCGTCCTGGCGGAGGATTAGAGGTCATCCCCTCTGGCCAATCCTCTTTCCACTGGCAGTGTAGAGCCGCGGCGTGAGGCACAGTGACCGCCTCCACTCTGCCCTTGAGCTCTCCCTCAATGGTCACGGGCCACAGTCCTCCCTTCCCAACCCCCCCCCCCCCCCCCATATACACACACCCTCAGAGGTTTGGGCTGGTCCATGCCCCCCACTCCCTCCTCACACTCAACTGAACATCATCTCTTACCCAGCTGAGGGGGAAGCACCGTAATTATTATTATTATTTTTACTTTTTGTCCTCATTATTACCTATATAACTGTTTAATTCAATCTTTGTCTTTATACTGCTCTTTGTGTGTGTTTTATTCTGTTTTATTTTATAAAGTGCTTTGTGCAAATGTAAGAAACGTGCTCTGCAAATAGTTCATTAGTCTGATCTACTATATTTATTAGTTTGTTATAAATGCAAACATTAGTTATTATTTATCAGAGAAGAACACATGCAGAATTTAGTGTAGAACAAGGGATGAGCTTCATCATTAGGCCATAAAATTATATCCATAATAGGATGGCTAAATATTTCACAATTCTGAAAAACAAGGGAAAATCGCATGCAAAATTGTACATTTTACACAACATATGCGCGGAAATATACATGCAAAAAGATGTATTAATTTTAATTGAGTGGCTCAATATAGTCAATGATTTAGTTACCTCAAACAGGTCTGCAGTTTGTGGAAAATCAGGTGAGCAAACAAAAAAATATGCACGTGGACAGAAAAAATAGACGTGGGCAATTTTTTTATTATTTTACATTAAAGTCACTGCATATAATCTGAGGTGAGTCCATGGGTGTGAAAGAATGAATAAGTATTTTCCCATAGTTTACAAAAGCAGACGCCGCAGTGAGTAAGTCTCATTTGGGAACATGCATGCTCTGGCAATATACACACCTGCATGAACATACTGGTGAATGATTTTTTAAAAAGGAAGAAATTAAAGTTTAGTGTAATATGCTACATTTTTTCCCCCCCATATTTTTTACAGATGAAAATACAAAGACGCTGTGGTACCTATCAACCAATCAAAAACAATAAGAAATAAAGAATGACATTTTTTTAAAGAACTATTCAAAATATTCATAAACATACTTTATGCAATGCATTTCTTTGACATGCCATGTACAAAAGGGTCAAGTAAGTATTTTGTATTTTTTTTTAATGATCACATCTGGGGCCTGTATCACACAGCAGGATTACTGAATTAGCTGCACTGAGAAAAAACCCAGAACCCTCCCAAATCTGGAACATGGCCTGAAGTAAAAAGAGCTGTTCGGGTGTGGTTATCCAGCGAACTCAGTAATTATGCTTCATTATATTACATACCATATATTGCTGAAATGGCCCCCTACCCTGTTAGGTATTTCAAGTTCTTATCCTACACATGAGGAAGAATCAGTTTATTTATCCGTACATACATTTATTTTCCCAGCACTGAGAAATTAGTGTGAGGGACTGTGGTTACCTTAACGACCATACAGCAATTTTATTTAAATAGCAATTATTTTAGTGAACCAGTGTCATCTAACATTTTCTCCTGTAAAGTATTACACCAACTGAATAATGGAAAAAAAAAACATTTGTAAGGTAGTGTTTTAAAACATTTTAAAAACATTTGGATATAGATATGTAACATTCTTAAATTAATATTATGTCTTTTAACAGTAGAATTTCTTGGTCAAGGTGCTTTTCGTTACATGCTAACATTCAATTAGTTTCTGTGCATGCAAATTATTATTATTTTTTAAACCTATTCCACAAAAACAGAAATTCTTAATTGTCATTACACATGAAAGGACAAAGCAGTTTGTTTTAGACCACAGTTGTTGCTTATAGGACAGAGGTTAAATGGTATTGTGTGCGCAATATCTAAAAGCAGCTACTCAGCCAGACTACCAATTAGTAAAATACTAAAGGACATCACTATTAATATGAAAATAAAGCATTGATGTGTAGCTCCATAAAAACCGAAAAATAAACTGCACTTTCAACCTGTAACAGTGGCCTGTGTTTTTAGGCAGGTTTTTTTATGACAGTACAATTATGGTTCTCTTCACTTTTTCTCTCTCAAATGTATGAAATATAAATAGGGAGAATATATAATGTAGTTGTTGATGGGGTGTACAGCCACATGCGAGTGACTTTTTAGAATTTCTTTTTTTAAATACAATGTTTAAGAGCAGAAATTACAACCGTACATAAAGGGCTTTCCGTGACTGGTCTGTTTCTCCACTGAAAGGGACTGAGTGAGAATATGTAAACAAACACATTTCAGCTACAGATTTGAAACTCATTTAACTGTGCCAATTTCTTCCCTCGCATATTTTCCAGACACTTGCAGTCACAGCTGACCGCTGATAGCTGCAGGTTCATAGGACCCCTATGACATTCGACATTCTACACTTGTTCATGTATGAACCAGAAAATGCACACAGCAGCAGTATGTGAATTTAGAGGGGTCTAAATGGGACAACCTGCATGATATGCGATAAAACTATGCTGTTTGTCAAAACACATTTATATGGACAGTACATTTTACTTGTTTTTAGGTACTGAAAAACGTAAACCCTAAAATGCATCTAGATGGTCCTTTCAGGAGCTCATTAAATTTAATTCAGAGCTAAACCTAATTAAGTCAGTTGTACTGTGCAAGTCTTGCACATCAAATAAGAGGGACCATGACCAATTTCTTTTTTAACCAGCAGAGGGCAATATTTCATAAATTTAAGACCGACTCCTTTGTCCAGGGCTGGGGAATCTTATGTGAAAAGGGAAGGTGGGGGTGAGGGTTTTTGTTTTAGTGCAGCACTAAGACACCTCATTCTACTTATCAAGATGATTGAAGACCATGATTAGTTCATTAGTTTAATCAGGTGTCTTAGTGCTGGGCTAAATGAAAAACCTGCACCCACACCGGCCATTTTTGGATAAGATTCCCCACCCCTGACTTAAACCCTCAATAAGAGACCCAGAGGGATGCACAGACAACACATGCAGTGTATAAATATGTATTTCATCCTCCATTTCACAAAAACATGCTCCCTCTGAAAACAGAAACAAAGTTAAGTCTTACCATCCACATCCAACAACCCTGTGAAAACCATATTCCAACAGTGAGGTCCACGTTCTAAGAGAGGATCTTATCTTAAACGGTTTCCCCTGTGAAGTTCAGACGTACTCAAAGTAAGAGATGAATACCTTTTGTTGGCCTTTATTTCATGGCAGCTCAGCTTGATTCATATTCCTGCTTTGTATCCACAGCCCTGGTTTCTCATAAAGGTTACATCTGCCTGTTTAGTGTTTACCCTGACCATCAGAAAACCAAGCGCGGGCTCCTTCGTGACATTTTAGCATTTTGGAAAGGGCACAATATCAAAATGTCATTAGCAACCTGCTTTCATACTGGACATAAACAGTGTGTGTACCTGCAAAAACCTCTGGCCATAAATGGTAATTTGCTCTAAACAATGCAAGCAAAGTTGGCATCACTATGAATATTGGTCCTGCAGTTGGATTTTATATTTCCAAAAATAACACATGCTCTATATTTTACGAAATGATTTCATCCCATGTTTTTTGTCAGACTAAGAACTTTTCAACAACGTGAAATTTTTGATAATTACACCATTGTCAAGCATCTATAGAACATGTATAAAACACTATTAAAAGGCACCTTCAAAGTGCTAATAAAGTGTATTTTTCACATTCAACCTGAGCCTTTAACCATCAAAAATGGCAATGCTTACAAATTCAAATTCTGTTCGTGGCATTGACGGAACACCGTTGACGGTTTCATTAACACTAACTATACGCCATAAAGCCTGCATTACAACTATCATAATCATAACACCTGTCATTACATGACAGCATATTACTGCATATGACAAACGTTGTATCACTGTCGGTGTATGCCGTGAATTTTACAAAGCAGATTTGAAATAACTGTTGGGGATCGCGGCACACGCTGTGAGCGCAGTGACATCCATCACAAGCTGTAATATGCTTTCATGACCGGTTATGACGGGTGTTATTACGTGCTTGTGGCAACGTAACGTCTGCTTTATGTGTGTATAGTTCAAGTTGTGCTACCAAAGTTTCCTGTAAACCAAGGGTGAGGAACATGAGTATTCTGCGCGTGCACGCTCGTAAGCCTGTCTGCTGAGTGAAAGCTGGACAGCGAGGCTGTCGAGGGGGAGTGTAGACTGGACACCAGCTAAGTCAGACCTGTTGTGGTCTCTGGTCTTGGTGGAGACGGCCTCGCTGAAACGTGGTCGTGTCCAGGCAAAGGCCAAAGCGCCCTTCGCCATGGCCAGTACGGCCAGATGCAGGTGCATCACCTCACATGTAGCCAAAAAAAGCTAACAAGCTAAAGGACTACTCCTATATGCTACATGTCCTCTGCCATGTCCCTCCCTGCATAAAAATAAAGGTCTCACAGTTTAAAACAGGCCTCCTCTAGTTCTCCAGTACTTTCTACCGTACGTAAACATGTCATACTCATGAATGTAAATACCCTCATGTCATTGTTGAACACCGCAAATACTGTTTCCAGGTCGTCTTTTTTTTTCTTTTCTTTTTTTTTTTTCTTACTCTAAGAAAGTCCTCCAGTCGAGCTCACAGCATAGGTGGGATTTTGGAAAGAATGGCTGAATTTTGTTCCTTTATAAATACTACCCCCTTCCCCCTGGCTGTCCCACTGCGTGAATGACGCTCCAGGCCTCCTACAGTCGGACTCCTCTCAAGCTGGGAGCCTGGGTTCGATCTTCAGGGAAAGCTCGTACAGTGTGTCTTCGTCCATGATGAGGGTTTTGTCCAGCAGGTACTGAGTCACCTGGGAAACGGAGAAGGGCAGGACAATGAGGGCCATGGGAGAACCTGGGAGCCTGTACAAGCATGTCGAGTTCTGTGATCTGCGATCACTTCTAAAAATCAACACTTTCCGAAATGAGAGGAACACCACAGACGACCGTGAAAGAACGACCATAGATGCAGGTTGAACCCAAATCAAAACCCCAAAGCTTATCAACTGAACACCGGGGGGGGTTGACTGAGCACTGGGGTTGGGTCCTCCTACCTGCTGTAGGGAAGTTTGGGCTTCTTGGCCTGACAGGGCTTACCTTTGGCTGGTGCTCTATTCTGTAGGGGGTCTGCTGGAATTGCCGGATCTCTCGGATTATGTGCGATATCTGTGGGGGAACGGGAGGGCAGACACGGCCCGTGTGTCGATTACAGCAAGACTAAAGCTTCCAAACAAGGGCGAACTCAAAACTGATCGTACAACCTGCTTAATCAGTGACTTCTTTTTCAGTGATCCAATCTTTAATAGCATGCAGCCTTGTGTATGTTCAAATATGGAATTATAATTATTTTAACGCGGTTCACCACAAGTGAATGTATATTATAACTAGTAAGGTGCACTTATAAAGTGCAGTGTTTCATTTACTCGGTGGGAATGTGCGTCATATTAAAGTCAGTGCATCTCATCATCCACCTCAACCCATCTCATGACCCATCAAACAGGCCTCTTGACCCAATTTCGGAAGCACCCAGGAAACTCGCATTGCATACGTATTACACAAGGGGTGCATATCTCTTGAATATTTCAGATACGAGTTTGGTACAATGATAGTGACATGTATAATTCAATAATTAAGCACTTTAGACACTTTTATCCGAAACAATTTAGCTTGTGCATTTAACGTGGTAAGGAAACACCAGACAGGAAGTATCAAAAATAATCAAAATGGGTGCCAGCAGGTGAAGGTGCATGCCACGCAAGTACAGTTGGGAACATGTCGGCCATCTGCCAAGCCATTAGTGCCAAGCAAACTGCCTTTACCATCCTCATTTTGGAGAAGTTGACCAGGCCCTCGTCAGTAAAGTTTGGGGTCCCCTCCTCAATAAAGGCCAGGTCAGTCAGGTACATTCCAAGGTAGGGGACACAGGGTGGGTTACAGCTAGGGAGACACACAGACGGCGGCACAATTAGGAATGCCTCCCCGCAAATCTATTGTATTACAACAATATCAAAGGATATATGCTTAAATCTCAAGCCATGCAAATGTACGTGCATACTGTATATGTAAATCTTACTGCTGTCTCTGGTCTGCTTGTCACACCTGTTCTCATTGCACTGGCTATTTTTCCCTCCATTTAATAAATTTTTTTTATTGTAATTACTTTTTTCCCAGTGCTTTCTGAAGCTTTTTATGGTCACACCTTTGCTGTAAGGCCACTATTATGTTGTTTCATAAGACTGGCAAGAGGCAAAAACATCATTAAAGGGTAACTACACTCTAGATCATTTTTTTTCCCCCACTGTAAACGTGTTTGTATGCCTACCTTATAACAAAACGTATTCATGAATTCTGTTATTTCAACAATTCTGAAATAATATTGTATATCATAAGAAACTGGTAGAAAAGCGTCTTTGTGCTGCCCCTAATGGTTGAAATTTCCTTTCTGCTCCCCACACTGCCCCCACCCCAATCGTGATGTCCTCTTTGGAGGTACCTCTACGTCATATGGATAATTGTTGTCGGATAACAGCCGGCACCTGATTGGTTAGACCCGCTATGTTACTTTCATTTCACCTCCACGTTTTTAAACCGGAACAACGTGGCATCCTGTTCAATTCTCTTATTCCACCTAAATAGTCCACTAAAATATGTTTCTGAAAATATTTAAGGTGAGAAATAGGCCATGCAGTTGCTGAATCTTGAATCATATTTGATGTGCAATGTCTAGTTTGACAGTTTGATCCGAGTTATATGAAATCATTTGTACAATGTTCGTTAATTTATGCAAATGACGATGGACACAGCTCCTCCGCCCCCACCCCTCTCCCTCGCTCACCCCACAATGTATTTTTCAAAATTGTGTAGTGGGCGGAGACAGGCTGAGACAGTGGGTGTAGTTACTCTTTAAATTGATTCATCGTGGTACATTCTGAATGTGCTGAAACAGGGTACTCACTTTTTCAGGGTTTCCCTCAAGTTTTTAAATCTTCCCTCGGAAGACACGGTCTTCTGCAGCTTGTCCATTAACGCTTTTGTCTGTCAAGAGAATGAGGGGAGGAGTCAGTATTCTAACATGAATACATGCAGATTCGAAATGTACGGTTTTATCCTTAGTTACCTGCATAATAAACTTAAATCGGATACTAGAAACAGCTTTCCTGTGAACACGCAATGAAATTGCTGCTGTGAGTTAAACGCTGCCCAGGTCTGCGCTTACCGGCTTGCAGACCTTAGCCCATGTCTTCTTCAGTCTATAGATGGCGCTGCGGTTTAGGGCGGAGGTGATCTCCAGCACACCGTTGTAATTGTGCAGACATCGGCAGATGTCGGCGACCGCCACCCATTTTTCGATGGAGCTGGTTCTGGAGCCCACGTCTGTGTGGGTCATGATCTGGGACGCCACCAGGTTACTCATCTGGAGGGAGAGAGTCGGAGAAAGACCTCGGACGACTTATATTTTTGTATTTCACATTTCAACAAGGTGCTAAACCAGACCGGTCGTCAGAAGACCACCAACAACAGTATTGTACGGTTTTTGTGTGGCGCTATAAAATTAATATTACACATTTAAATTTTTTTGTGCATTGCACACTGCTGAGATGAGTTGCACTTACATCGTTGAAGTGCTGGCTGGTCTTCATGATGTATGGGGTCCTCTCAGTTTTGTCTACCTTCATCCAGCCCTGGCCCAGAAACTCCCTAGCGCACCAGAAACAGAGTGCTCGTAAGTGGCACCAAGTGGGGGTGATGCTCATAGTGCCATCGATACGAATGGCAATCACATCATGTAAATGTCTTTCAGGAGATTAAATGACAAAAGCAGTGAATCACCGGTCGAGCCATCAGTCTCATGAGAACAGGACCCCGGGGGATGTAACACTATTTGAATCAATATCCTTCCCGTGTCACTGAAGGGGCTCATTTATCTGTCATGTTTGAATGTAAACACAGTATGCAGTGTGCTGGAAATATATGCATACTTGGAAGTCTACACAGCAAAAATGGTGGTGTAAATTTGAAATCCTAGGGTTGTTTTATGAGACCGTGGTCTCATATAAACACCCTAGGGTGTTAAATGTACACCAGCAGTGTTAGACATACACAGGAAGTTTTGCTGTGTAGTGGACATGACTTGCGACTTGTAGGTAACTTCTAATTCAAATGGCTCTAAAGAAAATAGCCTTTCCACCATGTTCCATGTAGACCCTGCAATAAATATTTGCTTGTTTACTTGTGACCACTGTGCTGTTGCTAGCTACAGCTATTAGCTGGCTAGCTAGCTAGATAGGCATTTCACATTAAAACAAAAAGGGCTAGCTAATTATCTGGAAGTAGCTAATGTTTTTCTAGCTTTCTAACACCAGGGCTGTGTCTGAATCGGCACCCTTCCATACTATTGAGTAGGCTTGTTGTAGCCAGGACGTGAAAGTCGTTAAGTAGGTGAAATTTTCTCTAAATGTAGTATACCTAAAACCCCCATATGATATACATAGTATATACGGGAGCACATACTTTTCAAGAAGTACGCAAACATTTTGATTGCATAAATATAACGTGCAGCTTTATTAAAAAAGGCGCAGCTTCGCTGACATTTTCCTTCAATAAACAAAAACAACATGTGACATGGCCGCGCAAGGGTGGGACGTTTTACGACACTTCCACAGTATGGTTGGACATTTTTTTTGGATATTTTTTGTGTACTAAACCGTACACATTAAACAGCACACATCTGCCAGTACACCGGAGACAGGATGCAGTAAATATGGCTCTGATTCGGACACGGCCCAGCTCTGCTGTTACTACAGCTATAAGCTGGCTAGCAAGCTAACTCGGAGTATGCTATGATGGTAAGAACTGCTAGCTAACTCGCTCAAAGCTATTTAATCAACTGTAGCTAACTTTGCACCCAGTAAACTCAAATAAATGACTTACTAGGATTCTATTTCTCATTTATTGCAGTTCATATAGTTGATGCAATACAAGAAAAAATACTTGTTTAAACATTCCAACTTCCCCTGTCACAGAATTTTTCACCATATTTGTTAAAGACTTTCACAACTTTTGTAGGGTCCCCAAGGAATCATCCCGGCTAAAAAATGTGGGATATTGCAATCACCAAAGTAGTGGAATAGTGTGCAATGATTCCATACTTTTCTTTTCCAATGATAGTAAAATAATGACTATCTTTGTTTATTTTTTGGAAGTTGGTCTGTCATCTTGGTGCATGAAGCATACTACATTTTGCACACTGTAAAACGGTCCACACTTGCACACTCAATAATGCATGCAGTTTCAGATACAGCCAATGGCGCTCACTTGTAGGGCATGCTCACAGTGAAACCCGTAGGAAATGACGCCAACGTGACGTGCACCCGTGCAAGGGATGACATTAAAGTGATATTTGTAGGACATGACATCACAATGACGCTCACTCGTGATGACATCACAATGACACTCACTCGTACGGGATGCTCCTGAAGACGATGTGGTCCAGCAGGGTGATCTGCTCAGCCAGCTCCATTGCCGACAGCGACTCAAAACATTCAGCTTTGGGGTACTCGGCCTAGGAACAGACACACACACACACACACACACATATGGTTTGTAGCTCTGGTGACTAAATCATGGTCCCTCGCAGAATCACGTTCTCCATATTTTCCAGTTTTCCCATGCAGACTATCCTTATGCTTTAATTGGGACAAGCGGCATCACTTGAGTGGAGACCTCCAGGTAAAACGAAAGCAATCACCTGGAAGCTGCTGCTTCTGCTCGCCAATCCACACATGGCATCCCAACCTTTCCTCTTTTTATAGTTTACCTATTTTTTTATAGGTATTGGCAAGTGGCTGGGTGGCACCCTTTTCTATGTCTGCTTATTTTAATGTTCAATTTTCCTTGGTTAGGAGAGGGTGATCCTACACCCTATTCCAGAGTGGCGTGAACTCCCTTTCAGTTATATTGTTTCTGCCTGGTGAGTGCTTCAGTTACTTATATTAATAAACCCTTGTGTCAAATGTGTTGTTTGTAGGCAGTTAACACATGCACAGCAAACAACATTGGTGTAAATTTAACACTGCTGGTGTATGTTTAACACCCGAAGAGACACCGCCATTTTTGCCATACATTTCAAACGCAGTCAGAACAAAGCTGCCCCTAAATGCTAACGTGGGGAAAACTGAAAACGAGGGGTACGTAAACATTTATATTACATTCTATTATTAGTATTATTCTTCCCTAAAGCAATTACAGAGTAACACTAACTACTTTATTATATTCAGGTAATCCAGTCATGAATAATTCCAGTATTAACGTGACCTTATAACACTGCTCCTTTACAAGTAGGCCCATCCTCTGAAACACACAATCACTGCCTAACAGTCTCAGGCCCGCCTCACCGAAATGAAATGCAATAAATTCTAATGGTGAGCATGTTCACACAGGGATGCTTTTGCATGTTCACACAGCATGTTCTGAATTGAGACATAACATAGGTAATTAAGTTAATTAAACAAGGTGGAATACCGCACTCCCAGAGATGCAGAGTGTCTAGCATTAATCTTTCGCTTGCCTGCGAGCTGCATCTGCCTCTCGATGGAGATCAGGTTCAGTAATTTGCAACTTGGGTGTAGGATAAGAATACTAGTTCCTCACATCACAAACACAACACAGATATCACAACTCTGCCAGTCAGTAATTCTCCTAGGGGTGTAAGGGTGGGTAGGTAGGTACTGTAGGATACTGGAAAGAACTGTAGTGATCACTGTGACAGGCTCTCTTCTAGGGAAAAGGGGGTTCTTACCAAGATGAAGTGAAGCAGGGGACAGCTTTTCTGTTCCAGTACCATGTGACAAACAGAACGCAGGGTGCCGTTGTTATATTTATGGTTATATTTTTTTGTTTGTTTGTTTTTTTGGGGAGGTGGGGGAGTGGGCCTTTGTGAATCCTATGGGTTTCAATCACTGATGTCTGAATATTTTTTTCCCCACAGTGGGGAAAAACACAGACTGATTCAATGATTCACTAAAAACACACAATTACTTTTTCCTCCACTAGTCACTTTGAAGAAAGAAGTGACATGAAAATTATTATAATTTTCCATAGCAATCAAATGATCGTTTCATATTTGCACAGCCTGAGTAAATTATTATTATTTTATTTTTTTTTAGCGTATGACAGGACAACGCGGTTACTGGGGGAACCACACTCACCATCTGCAAAATGTCCTCGATCCTCAGCTGGGCGTCGTCCTGGTCATCTTGAGAAAGAGCACTGATGGAGAAGAACATGCTGTAATGCAGATTGAATGCCAATCACCCACAAACAGCAGCGTTTATCTGGTCCATAGCTGCCATCAATTGAAACAAATTGTTTTTAAGTGATATTTATGCTACGGGTGTCCAGTTTGACATTTTAAATACATTTCAACCATGAGTAGGTTACGGTTTTCAGGTAAATTAACCTTAAATTATAAAACAGGTTTTCACGTCCAATTATTTATTCCAAAATGTATGCTTAAATGCCAGTCCAGACAGTAGATGTAAATATTGTACATACATATGGTATGTGTGTGTGTGTTGTGTTCATTTCATCTTTTGTAAAATAACAAAATGCCTACTATTCACGGACACCCTATGTGAACAACAAAAAAAATTCAGCTTTAGAAAGTGGTGTATCAGAATCTCAAACAACCAGCAATAGACGAGGCAAAAATTTTGTTTGGCCTGTATTCTAAAATACATTCTGTAGTTTAAAAAAATGGATGGCAGGTGCACTATACAATAAACCAAATTATATTGTATCAATCACTAAACCCAGAATGCTGATGGTGGCCTCCATCACACAGGTAAGCTTCTTTGCCACGGCCATTCCTGGGCAATCCACCAGGGCTTGTAGCATGCAGTGTCACAGCCTGGCACATAGAGGACACTCTGCTGTACCTCAGTATGTTGGCTGTGGCCTTCCGCTCCTGGGGCAGCAGGTCAGGGTCACGGAGAACCTCCTCCAGCAGGGTGATCACACCCATCTTCAGCTCCCCGTTCATCTCAAAGTCCTGCAGGCATTGCCATAAGGTCATTAGGGTCGATTCCTTACAAAAGTCCTTGTGTGTGTGTGCGTGTGTGTGCGAGCAGTATGAATAAACATTGCTGCACATTTCTCTGAGACTCAAAAAACTTTATCTAAAAAATATAGAGATGCTGAAGACAAAATGTACCTTAACTTGAAAAGAATGCAGCAACAGCTGAAGGTTTTTTATGGACTGAAAAGGTTTTTTTGGACAGTTCTGTGGTGGCAAATTCAACAGTTTAACTTGCTACCTCAAAGCAAACACCCGCCTTCTCCCAGCATTTTTTTCCCTATGCAGCTGAATAACATGAATATCAAATAAGGCTTAGAGAATACAGACTGTAGTTACTGGGATAACTATACAACAGAGCTAAGAGTGATCTTCTTTAGGTTTAGTCCTACATACGTTCAGACACTGCTGTGGTTTTTGCATGCTGAATTGGGCCCTTCGTGGTCATGTGACCAGGTGGTCAGTCACATGTCATGTTTCAGAATGGCATTGGCCAGTATCTCTTGCAGACAGGAAGTGTGTGTGAGGTGGGGGGGGGGGGGGGGGGGTAATAAAGGTTGCGTAAACCTGAGAATGCTTGGAGACCCAATGGCGCAGGACGTTGAGTACTCTGTTGGTCGCTGCCCTGCGTATGATGAATTCTTTGTCACATGTCCTCTCTGAATTGTTAAAACCTAGGGGGTGGAGCCAAGGAAGAATGTGGTCTTAAAAGCAGCACATCAAAATGTTAGTCTAATATTTAAGATGTCTTCTCTTCCTTTTTTTCCATGATCTTTGATCAATTAACTGCCCAAAACATTACGCTTCAAATCACCTGTGGGGCTGTTGTGTCCAGCTGCTGCCGTGGCGATGGCAAAGGCAGAGGTGGGAGACACCGTGCACCGCGAGCCCTCTGCCGTCTGGACTGGAGAGGAAGAAGAATAAGAATGATAAGGAGGTGGAGGAGAACGGCAAGAGGAAGAGGAATGGTGGGGAGGGAGAGGAGGAAGAGGGGCTAGGCTAATTTAAAAAATACTTTATTCGTACGTCACCTTTTGTGTGACACTATTTGTATAACACCACGACAGTGCTCTGCAGCACAAGCCAGGCATTACAGTAAAAAAAAAAAAGAAACTAAACCAAATAATATACAGATCCTTTCCAAAAAATTTGAATATCATGGAAAAGTCGTTTTTTTTTCCATAATTCCATTCAAAAAGTGAAACTTTCATAGATTATAGATTCATTACACACAAAGTAAAATATTTCTAGCCTTTATTTGTTTCATTTTTCATCATTTTGGCTTACAGCTCCAGAAAACCCCCAAAACAGTATTTCAAGAAATTAGAATAGTGTGTTATTTCAGAATGAGTGGAGTGGCTTGACTCGAGGAATCCGACAGTTGTAGCCCATGTCCCGGATACGTCTGTATGTGGTGGTTTTTGAAGCACTGACTCCAGCCTCAGTCCACTCCCTCTGCATCTCCGCCAAATTTTGGAATCGTCTTTGCTTGACAATCCGCTGAAGCCTACAGTCATCTCTTTTGCTTGGGCACCTTCTCCTGCCACATTTTCCCTTCCCCTAAACTTTCTATTGATATGCTTGGACACTGCACTCTGTGAACAGCCAGCATCCTTAGCGATGACCTTTTGTGGCTTACCCATCTTCTGGAGGGTGTCAATGATGGTCTTCTGGCCAATTGTCAAGTCTGCAGTTTTCCCCATACTGAACCAAACTGAGATAAACTTTGCAGGTGTTTTGAGTAAATTAGATGATAGTGTGACACTCAGTCTAAAACATTCATTCTCTGAAATAACTGAAGTAAATGCTGATTTTCGACACACTATTCTAATTTCTTGAAATACTGTTTTGGGGGTTTTCTGGAGCTGTAAGCCAAAATTATGAAAAATGAAACAAATAAAGGCTAGAAATATTTCACTTTGTGTGTAATGAATCTATAATCTATGAAAGTTTCACTTTTTGAATGGAATTATGGAAAAAAACAACTTTTCCATAATATTCAAATTTTTTGGAAAGGATCTGTAATCAATGTAGAGTAAAGCTTACCTCCAGGCTGCCTGTAGCGGAGGTGTCGGGGAGTAGAGGGCGACCGGCAGGGTGACACGTCGCCCGGTTCGCTGGCTGAGGGGTCTCTGGAATGAACTTGTCCAGAGACACAGACTCCAGAACAGCTGCGGGGAGCACACAGCCTCTTAACAACACGTCTTCCCCTCCAAATTAAATCTTTTCATTATTCATGCAATGTGATGTTCTATGTCTTTTATTGCTGGTAATGTTAGTCCCTCGACGTACGCCTTGCTGCATATGTATGTATTTGTTTTGGCATGAATCATTATGTGCAGGACAAATTATTTAATGGTATTAAAGCTTTTTTGTTTTCTCTATTAAAGTCTGGTCCGTGATGACATAACCTCTATGAGGTCATAACTGCTGTGCAATAAATAAAGATGTGATCTTCCCAACAGGGTCTGATTAAATACATAATGAACCCATACCCTGATCTCAGAGCCAATCCCATCCTCCCCATTTATGTTTGGCTGTAAGCTTAAATTGAGGTCATTAACTCAAAAAAATATATTCATTATTTAAAAACTGACCTTTTGACAACTCTGTGCCTTCAATTGTCTAAAACCAATGGAACCATTGCTGGAGCTTTAGCACAGACTTGATCTGTATGCCAGACACTAACAGCAGTGATTGGAAAGTGAGGTTTCACAGACCCCAAAAACAGTGTGCTGTCAGTGACTTGTGACTTGTTGACTCGATCGCATTCCGCTTTCAAGTTAAAATAGATGTCTTTTGATTTGGTTTTGCAAGTTGGGGACCGACATGTTATGGCAGCTCCACCTATAAAGGAATTCATGAAGTCTAACTACTGCTTTAGCTTACAGTTTTGACCAAGTGGTGTCTGTGTGCCTAGAGTAACACTGTCACAACAATTATAACAAATTGTTATGAACAAAAACGGCGTATGTGACAATTGTTAACAATGACAGTTCAGCATTTTTAGGGACCGTGACAAAATTGTGTGCGCGTGTTTTGACTGTGGCTGCAACAGACGCAGCTCACGGTGGCTTGCACTTGAGAGAGGATGGCTTGCACTTGAGAGGTCAAATGCAACACTGTGTTTGCGCTACGCAGGGCGTGCCAAGCACGCCTCTCAAAGCGGCCAGATGTCTGGTCAATATGGCGGAGAGAGACGCAGAGGCATAGCAACGGTGAGGGGGAGACGTGGGGATAGAGGGATGGTGAGGAAGGCGATGCGAGGGAGTGAGGAACAGTGAGGGAAATGGAAAGGAGAGAGGAGAAAAGTGGAAGAAGGACACAGAGAGAGGGAGCCCCTCTGCCTACCCCTCCGGATGCTGCGACGCAGTTTCCCGCAGAAGGCGTCGATGCGCGGAAGCTCCGCCCCTTCCTCCAGGATGCCGGGGCTGTGCTCCGGGGAGGAGGGGCCCCGGCTCAGGTCCAGGGGGGCCTTGGTGCTGCCGGGTGGGGGGGACATGGCGGGGCTGCAGGTGGAGGCAGAGGTGGGGCTGGCGGTGGAGAGGTCGAGGGCTCCCAGCTTGGCGCTGACGGGTGAGCTGAGGGAGAGCTTGCGCGCGTGGACGGGCGAGGAGGTGCGGGAGGGGATGGACAGGGGCGGAGGAGAGGAGAACTTGCGGCACAGACGGGGGGACTTGTCGTTCACGTGCTCCCCGCTCCGGCTGCCCTGGTTCGTTGCAAAGAAGAGCTCCAAGGACCTGAAGCAGGGGAGGCGTGTGGGGGCAAATAATCACCCAACTAACCCAACCCTAACCACAGACACACGCAAGTAGACATGCATACATATGCATACTTAAATGTTTACTATATACATACACACATACCCATTGTACATACAGTATACACATACTGTTCATACATACATGCATACATACACATTTGTGCATACATACAGATTACATACATGCACATACTGTTCATACATACAGACATTTGAACATAGACGTACACCTACTGATTAAGAGCAAGCTGTTTCCAGCTTGTACCCTGTGGGTAACGGGGTAGGGGTCAGCATTCCCTTTTATTAGTAGAGCACTGTACCCCTCCAGATAATCGTGAGAGAAACTGAGGTTTTTGTCACACTAGCATAAATAGGGAGATGCATTGCAAGATTACCAATGAGATTAGAAGATGCTACTATAGGTTTCGCATGGCAGAGTAACCCTACAGTAGTCTTGCTTGGCTTGTCCCACAGGGCACTGTAAAGGCAGCGACACTGAAGGGAAGCTCAATTGACATTCACAGAACAGTTGAGTAACCTAGGCAACCGCAAGAGGGCATGATGGGAGGTTAAGTGTTAACACCCAGGAAGTGATGGGAAGTAACAGCCTGAACAAGCACTGCAAAAAATCTATAATTTGCAGTATTCCTGCAATGTTTAATTCAAGTCAAAATGTGGACTTAAAAAAATAAATAAATAAATTAAGACGTAAGAATGTTTTTAGTTCAGACTGGGCGGGATGGGCGTTACTTTGACTGGTCCAGGGCTAGCCTCGTGATCTTCAGGCTGTAGTCAGGACAGATGGAGGTGATGGACAAACGGTCAGATGAGTGATACTGGACCCTGTGTATGACAGTGAAGGGGAGGGGAGGGGACTGTGAGCGACAGCTGTTGATGATGTCACAGATACGTGCAGGCTGGAAGAGTCGAGGTCAGCTTCCTTCTTTACAGCACAAAGAGCGCACACACACACACACACACACACACACAGAAAGAGGCACAAGATATAATAACACACAGACTGAGTGGAATGAGATTACAGGAACATCTGGGAATGCACAAATGTCATCCATAAACAACCTACAGAAGACAGTTTTCAGTTCAATTTGCATACTGGCATGACAAAAGGATCTAGCCTCTAACATTATGTTTCCTTTCTGAAGGCTCAGATCTGAGCAGTAGATTATTTGCATTTAAAAATACCTTTTCCTCACTATAACTAACACTAGGGCTGGGTATTGGCAAGGATCTCACGATACGATTAGATTCCTATACAATGGGTCACGATACGATTCGATACCGATACGATAGTGATGTATTGCTATATTATATACATGAGAATTGACACAAACCGTATCATCTGAGTATTCTGATATGACAATGTGCATTATTGGTATACTTCAGGGAAGAAATTTAATGAATCGAATACAGAATTTACTTCAATATTTCAATTACACTTTATTAAAAAAATGTGGGTGAAAAAGGCCAGGCAAATTCAAAATGTAATGTAAACACAAGGCACACGTAGCAGTGTACTCTGCATTGAACTTGCCGTCAATAAATTGTTTACACATTGTGTTAAGAAAATGAAATGCATCTCATAACCGAAATACAATTTTAACACATTGTGTTTAAGAAAATAAAATAATAAAAAATCTCATAACACATTGTGTTGAAAAAATAAAAATCTGAACAACAGTTCCTCAAAGGACTTTAAAGGAACTTCCCTCTTATGACACTGAATCGATGACATCGAATAGAAGGCTACATGGCTCAGACACATTCAGAACAGCAACGTAGCTGAGCAGAGCCCCTCTACAGCAGGTTTATTTCTTGTGAATTTTAAGGTTTTTATTCAAGAAGAGGAGCCAGTTTGCTTCCTGTATGGCTTGTGTACTACATAGCCCGCGTCTGTAGGACACGGGACATTAAAGGGTAAGTTCGCTATTTTGGACCTTGGACCCTATTTGCGGTCCGTCTTCCATGAACCTGACCCATGAAGTCCATTTTTTCGCTGATCGGTCCAGTATTGAGTTCGGTACAGATTTCCTGTAGGCTCTCACTGGGCTACAATGGAAGTGAACGGGGCAACCAGAAATGTTATGGAAAAAACAATGATAAATGTGCTTTTATAGCTCAGTGTGTATTCTTACGGTCTCAGTATGCTCTCCTGTGAAATGTAGGCTATCGCAAACGCAAACCGAACGTTGAAACAACAGTTCCATTTGAAACATAACTATTTCTCCGACCGCACTACCTCGCACTGTAAACTTCCGCAGTCTAGCTACGTTGTAGAGAGGGGGGGGGGGGCGCTTGAAAAGCAGTTGATCACAAATCCTGACCTCCCGTTGGAGTTTACTAGCTAGCTAGTAGCCTACAGCAGAAATATTTGTAACGCAGTTTTTGTAATCATCATTTGTAATAATTCATCACAGCAATGGTGCGCGAATGTGCAGTCCCCGGTTGTGGGAATAAAATGTCTGGACGCTCAAATACCAGTTTTCACAGGCTTCCGTTCTCTGACCCAGAAAGATTGAGACTTTGGCTGGTTGTCTTACGGATCGACATAAACACTCCAGTCAATCAACTCCGTTTGGCAGACTCGCGAGTTTGTGGAGCGCATTTCGACGCTACTGATTTCTGTAACCGCAAATCAGAAGCAAAACACTGGTTTCTAAAGAACACAGCTGTTCCTCGTGTCGGACCTGCAGCACTATCAAGCACCGGAGCGGAGGTAAGTTATATTTAGCTATAACGTTACTAACATTTTTATTTTTTTTGAGCGCGTCCTCTGACCCAGCACTCAATACCAACTAACAAAATCCGAGCTTGACATAAGTTGTTTTCTTGTAACAAAACTGTCGGAAACGTTCATCAACTATAACTTTTTACAATTCTATAATGTTTTATTTACAAATGCTTGACGCATGGTGTCCTGTCCAAAGTTCTCATCTATCACATATCTGTTGGCAGTCATAGTGTAATGGTAATCAATGGAGATGATCCAGTGTCATCCACGGATACATCCAGGTTTTCAATGGCATTCGGTAGCAACAGATCCCACTCCCTACAACACAAACTTTCCTCCTCTCTGGGCATCTGCTTGCACCTCTTGCAAGAACACCAAAAGTCCCCCGAAATTCTTGGTCTAGCCTCGGCAGCGACTTCGGATAACATTACCTGCGCAACTTCAGCCTCTCTCTTCTCTTGCTCTCTTATCATCCATCTCTTGTAGTTCCGTGTCCGTGTATTCTGGCTCAAATCTGTAGCCAGTAACGTCAAAGTCAAAATCGAATTCTTCGTCTTCGTAATCATTATAATCATCCAAGTTTTTTTGTGGAAATTGTAGCCTACGTTGATGCAGGTAAACAAACGCAGACTGCTCAGCTAGATAGTTTCGTAAACGGCCGGCACACCTTCCCGCTCCCCTACCCCCGACACATAGTAGCCTACTCCGCGGGAGCAGCGAAAACAAGCAACAGAGAAATGCTTACTTCCAAGCCATGCCAAGCACGTAAAAATGTTCGGATTGAGATACATTTCACAGGAGAGCATACTGAGACCGGTAACAATACACCCTGAGCTTCCCGTCTCATTTATTGTACATGAAAGCACATTTATCGAACATTTCTGGTTGCCCCGTTCACTTCCATTGTAGCCCAGTGAGAGCCTACAGGAAATCTGTACCGAACTCAATACTGGACCGATCAGCGAAAAAATGGACTTCATGGGTCAGGTTCATGGAAGACGGACCGCAAATAGGGTCCAAGGTCCAAAATAGCGAACTTACCCTTTAATTCCCACTCGTCTGAGATGTGATGGCATGTAATAGTTACGTAAGAGTCGGTAGCTCTTGACGTCCAGCCATCATGTGTAAGCGCCACTCTACCCGCAGACGCTACGGACGTGACGACGGATTTTCGAATTTCTTCACATAATTTTGCCACTGCGGTTTCTGTTATGTGTTTGCCCGTGGGTATGACGTGGCACGGATCATGTTTCTAAAGCCTTCATTTTCCACAACACTGTAAGGACATGTGTCCTTACAAATTAAAACGGCTACCGACTCGGTGAGGCTGGCCGGCGCTGGGATTGATCGCATCGTTAATACAGGCGCTCTGGTGACTTTGGCGACACCTACAGGAGTGGAGTGCTTTAGAATAGCGGAAAGTGTAATTTGCTCGTGTTTGTCTGCAAAATAACTTCCAAATAAAGTATCGATATTAGGATTTTGACAAATCGATTCAGAATTGGAAAATGAACAATCAAATCGTATTGGTGTATCATTTTATTTTATTTTTTTTACCCAGCCCTAACTAACTACAGTACCATGACAGTACCTTAAACTGGAGAAGAATGGTGGGGTACAGAAAACTAATACAATTCAAGTAAAATGTCCATTTGGATTTACTCAAGCTATTTCTATTAATATTATATTATAAAGTATTTACTATTTTTAAACATGTACCAATATATTTTTCCTATTTTTGTTTTCATTGAAATTGTAGAATTTATCATGCATCTGCCATGTCCAATAGATGACATTCACTGAGGTTCTTTTGGAAAATATACACCCATGAAAATTAAGTTCAAATTATACATACGAATACCCTATGCTAGGATAAGTCTCTTTTTATTATTAATTATGCCCCTTCATCCTGTGGCCAGAGGAGAAGAGCAAAGGCACTATAATTAACATTAAAAGAGAGCTACTTTACATGGTCTTTAAAAGTAAAGGTCTGCCTTTGCATTGAAAAGGTCATTATGTCTGGGAACATCAGAAAATTAAATGCACAAATAAAACATGACTACAAGATGACACCATATCTGTCCACCACAAAGGAACCATGAAGCACCAGGTGAACAGATGTGCGACCTGAGACGCATCTGCCAACCTGGAAATGAGAGGAGTCGGATGTGTTAGGACAGACACCGCAGCAAAGAGGGGGGTAACGGTGCACAGAGTGAGCTGGGCACAATGAAGGATGTTGGGGTGCAACAAGGCCAGCGTTTGAATTTATATTCAAGCTCATAGTGGATGAAAATGTTCTGGGGCAAATGGGGCAGACTGTCGGGGAGGTGGGTGGGACCAGCACGCGGGGTAGGCTGGGGATGGACCGCAGCTGGGGGAGTGCCCTCCTTGCAAGAGAGGTGTAGAGAGCAAGGTGCAAGGAGGAGTGTGATGTCATTTTGAGTGTGAGAAGGAGGACCCTGACAGCAGTGGCTGGCTCTGCTTAAAGGTTGTATCAGCGATTTTGGGTGGAAACATAAATGATCACATTCATCTGATTTTTCCTCACGATCCGCTAGCTGCCCGCCCCATAAGCAGGCCGTCAAAAAACCGCGTCTCTGTAGGCAGCCTATGCTCCGAGATCATACACAAAAACAAATGGTACTACCAACCACTCAAAACCAAAATAAACAGTATTCCAACCAATCACAATGATCTGCACAAACGCTAATACTCTTATCTCGCTGAAATCTTGACGGATTTACAAACGGTTTGGTTTCTTACAAACGTTATTAACGTGGTTATAATTCTGGATGCTTGAACACTATTTTTTAAAACATAACATAATTATTCATAAGTATGTTTGTTTGGGATTTCGCTTCAGAAGTGACGTCACGTTTGTGCAGATCATTGTGATTGGTTGGAATACTGTTTATTTTGGTTTTGAGTAGTTGGTAGTACCATTGTTTTTGTGTACGATCTTGGAGCATAGGCTGCCTACAGAGACGCGGTTTTTTGACGGCCTGCTTATGGGGCGGGCAGCTAGCGGATCGTGAGGAAAAATCAGATGAATGTGATCATTTATGTTTCCACCCAAAATCGCTGATACAACCTTTAATGGAGCAATGTGCAGTGGCTCAGAGGAATGCAGCTGGTGAACGCGGGAAGCCGAGCGCTAACACGGACCAGTGAGTTGGCAGAGTGGAGCTGCTTTGAGGCCTACTGTAGAGCTGTTACTCGTTACTCATGAACATACCCTTACCCAACTTGCATAGCTTACGCTTTATACTACACATTGCAGTATCCCAAAACTGTAAAACACGGTACACTGTGTTTTAATTTGAGTTTGACCACCAAACTGCTAACACTGATACTGTCTCTTTTCGTGAGACATAATGGATTCCTGTAAATGTATTTGTATTAACACAGGCATTCAGGCAAAGCCACTAAACAACTTTACATCATCACAAAAGCAGCTCTAGCCGCCAGTGAATATACAGATAATTAAATTCAGAGACATCAAGTGATTGTCAGTGGTCAGTTTAAAAGCTCAATCAAGCCAAATGAACTAAAGAGCTACAAGAAAAACTTCAAAATTCCTTGAGGATTACAGGGCTGGGAAAGGGCTAATTACGGTACATTATCCAAGCCACAGCTCGCCCGGGACAAACTCATGACCCTCCGGTTGCTGAATCGATTTCTCTACCCGCCCCTTCGTGCACATACCTGACGGGGATGGAGGTGAAGGGCTTCTTGTAGATGTCGGCCAGCTTGTCCATGACGACGGCGGCGGTGGTGAAGATGCGGTAGGTGTGCAGGAAGGTGTTGAGAAAGTCGATGGAGAGGAAGCGCAGGTCCGTCAGCCTCTCCAGGAGCCGCTCCACGCTGGCGTAGCGGATCTGGGGAACCTTGCACGAGTTGAGCGTCTTGCTGAAGCAAATGTCAACATCATCTTTATGGAGACGCGCGTCAGATCTAATGAGGAGCACAACCAAGCCGCTTGTAACCCAGGGGGCCCTCGGCCATCTGGCTAGCGCTGGGGTTCGGGGAGAGGGGGGTTGTTTGGACGCCAACATATGTATATTAAATACACAAGGTGGGGTGTGGGGTGGGGGTGATGGAACGAGACTGAGGTTGCGCTAAGTCTACTTACTACTAAATTACTGGGAAACTGCAGGACTCACAAGGAATGGTCCTGCCTGCCTGGCATTGTGCCCTTGGCGCCAGCCGAGCCACTGTGGTCAGTCGTCAACTTATCGACGCAAAGAGAATGAGAGCAGGTTGCATTGTCCAGTCTCCGACTGACCGACAATATGATATACGCATAATAGACTCCCCTCATTCAGGATATCAAACTCCACGTTGAGAAAAACTAGACTTTAAAAGTCGGCTTTGAAAGCAAACTGTCACTTTTTTTGAAGTTTGTCCGTCGTGTTATTAACCTCGCCGTTCATGTCAACGCGGGCTGTTGTAATGATACAGGGGCTCTGCTGCGTCCCAGACAAAACGGTCGGCTAACTCCCTGCACCCCTTTGCTAACAAAAGAGCTGCCAGGGCCAAAGTTCAATGTCCACAGAAGACATTGTCAGCTCAGATTGTGCTACTTTGTAAATGCATGTTAAAACATCAAAAAAGGGAAGACGGAAGACAACATGTGGAAACACAACACTGTTCACGCAAAAATACAGGTGTTAAACACAAAATATCTTCAAAAATACAGAAGCTCTGTGAAATAAACACTCCTGGGAGTAACAAATCCAAATGCAAAACGCATGACAAAGGCCATGGAAACTAGACAAAACCTCACAAAAAGGAACCAGTGGATTAGGTTAGTTTATATCATTTCTGCTAAGCTGAGTGCTTTATCCTATAGTGACACTGGCCTGGATTCAATCAGCACGTGCCCTGAACTTGACAGTTCCATTTCTTCGTAAGTCAAAGTTACGGATCAGTGCTGACTGAGTCCCGGCCACTGTTTGCCAACTTGACTTGCTAAATTGTGTATATAAATTTTTTTTTTAAAAGAAACAAATGCCTATGCATGACTTTGGGTGGTTTTCTGATTTGTCCAGGCCTTTGTTTGGTTCCACAGATTAACATTAATAGAACGCACAGAGAAGGTGTGCGGGAGGCGGCGTGCAAAGCTCCAACCAATCCGCAAGGCCCTTACAAAGTGCTAACCAATCCGTAAGGCCCTTACAAAGCGCCAACCAATCCGCAAGGCCCTTACTTAATCATGTGAGGCACGGTGACTTTGGAGTTCTCTTCGAACACGCTGGTCATCAGGCCGTTGCAGCGGATGTTGTCGATGCACTGTGCAGGGGGGGGGGGGGCAGAGTTAGGGTTCCACTTCTCAAAAAAAACAACGAAAAAAGCACCTGATGGGCAGAATTACTTTCCATTTCTTTGAGGTAACCGTTTTTAAAAATTGTGTGACCGGTAACCGTCTGTCTTAAATGTTAAATGTCATATTGTCACTGCGTTTATGTGAACCTGAGCCTGGCAAATTCAAAGAAAAGCAATAGAATAGTATGCAGTTCAATTCAACTCAAGTACCAGTGGGAGTTTTTTCTCTGACAGAGGGGACTACGTGGGGGGGAAAATCTCAAAGGGTTTAGTAATACCATGTTGTAAAAACATCTTCAGCCTGCCAATTGTGGCTCGCCAAAGTTATGAAGACTCCCTGGGTCACTGCAAACTTTTAAGGAACAGAGCATCATGGGATACCAGAAGTAAAGTGGTGGTTATTCAGTTGCAGCATTCATTTGTGTGCGTGCGTGCGTGCGTGGGAGTGTGTGTGGTAGTGATGGCTCTACCACAGCTGAACCTGCTAAGACAATTCTAAATGGGAAACTGCAAGTAATCAAGGAAGGCAGTGTTAAACAGACAAAGCAGATGTCTAATTCTGGCTTAGTCACAGTGCTCCCACACATACCATTTGTTTTAAACTGTCTTGCTGTACAAAGGCCTACAAGTAATACAGTGATGGGCAAATAAAATACACTGAGTTGAATCAGTTGTTTACATCACAGACTACAATGTAAACTCCTCCATGGAAAGCTACAGTATATGGGCAGTGCACAGAGCTAAACGGCATCTGTGGAGGCCACTAAAAAGCACTCGACAAAAAGCACAATGTACAGGTCAGTTAAATAGGACCTCTAGTGTCTCTGGACTCATCCTAAGATTATTAAGACTGTTTCTCTTGCTGAGTGGCATTGCCTTCACAGATAGGAGCCAGGAGGTGTTAAAATAGTAATTTAGCATCATTTAATAGGGAGGAAATATGAGAAAATATACTAGTTTCCGCATATTTTTTTCACTGTTTTATAAGTGACCGGATTCATGCTGACAGCTGAAGTCAGTGAATGCAGGCCTCGAGGCCTGTAAAGCGATTGGGGCCTGTTCACCTGGCTGATGTCACTGGTCCATGCCGCCTTCTCTTGCCGGGAGGGGGCCAGAAGAACCACGGTGAAGGAGGGCCCGTCCGACGGCTCCACCACAACCTTGAACTCCAGGTGGCTGAACGCCTGTCCAGCCACGCTGGCTGCAGAGACAGAGGGGACGGGTGTAGTAGTCATGCCAATATGACGAGGCACAGCTGTCACAGAGCTCCCATTAAGAGGTCCCCTACCCTTACCCTTTAGAGCAGGGGTGTCTAATTTTAACTGAGAAGAGCCGGCCAGCGTGGATGCAAGCTTTTCCTGCCCAGCACTATTACATCAATTAAATTAATGAACTAATCATGGGCTTCAGTTAAGGCTTGAATCAGGTGTTCCAGTGGAGTCCTGGGGCTAAAGGCTGTGACCGAATATGATCCCTTCACCCTTTTGAGGGCGCATATTTGAGTCAACTTCGTCAAAAAGCTTTTTTTTAATTTTATTTTTTATACTCTTTATTTTTTTTTTTACTTTTCTTTTCACAACACAAGATACAAAAACAAAACAAAAAATACATAAATGAAAAAAATTATAATTAAATTTCATTAAATTAAAAAAAATAATAATAATAATAATTTTAAAGACAAGATTGTATAATTTTCTTAATCAGTTCCGTTTAATTTAAGAAGCTAAATTCACCTAAATTTTAATGAATTTTAATTAATGTATTTATTTCAAATATTGGGTGTGTATAAGTAAAGTCAATTACCTAAGTCAATACATAGATGAGTAGTATTGACATTACTTTTCTGGTCCTGTAAGGCATAAAGATGGTTCCATCCTCATTTTGTAATCTTCCCATTTATACCACTCTTTTTTAAAAATAGTCATCTGATTTTTTTATTCCTGATGTTAGTTTCTCCATTATATATATTTCATTAACAGATTCCTTCCAATTCTCTATTCTTGGTAAATGTGGTTTTAACCAATTTTTTGTTATTGATTTGAATATAGCTAGGGGAGAACCGGGACGAAAGAAACACGGGACGAAAGAATAACATAGATTTCGCGAAAACTACAGAAACTCGAATGCCGTAGATCAGTCAGTATGTGACACATATGTAATCATTTCACTCTGCAAAAAACCAGTGATGTGCGTCCCGTTTTGGCGGAGTGCTAGACCAAAGTTATTTTTGACCGCTGAAAGTAAAATATCAAAACCGGAAGTGTTTTTCGGTTGTATAAATGTGTTTATGTTTTGAATTTTCCAAACATGCATAATTTTCTTAACACAACTGTTGACTAAAGGACAGCATTTCGAATGGCATGCTTGTGAGACTTAGCTGCTAGCCAAGTTGAAAGCAAGCGAGACACGAGTGGGACGAAAGACACACTGTTAAAAGGCCGTGGTGAAAATCAATGCACAAACTTGGAATGCGTATTGACCCCATCAGAACCGAGTATTCAACAATGCCGTGGTATAATAAGCATCAATAAATGATGTCTAGTAGCTATTAATAAAGGTAAGTTGCTATTGAATCATCAATTTCAGACCGTTTAACGTTGCGATGCAAAATTCTATTAATTATGCAACATTATGCTCTTGACGCATGGTTGATTTTCATGGATTTTAAACTTATACCATTATTCATTGACTCGTCCCTAACATGGCATTTTGCCTGACAGTACATTTGTTGAAAGGAATGAGCATAAAAAACAACAAGACAGAGATAAGACAGCTAAAGCACACTTTTCCTCACGTGATTCTTTCGTCCCGATTCAGTGTGTTTTTCGTCCCGATTCAGTGTGTTTTTCGTCCCGCACGGCAGGGACGAAAGACACATTGCACTCATCCTGTTTGCACCCTCCTTTCCTCCACTACTACCTTCTCTCCTCCGTGCCCCGGAAACCGATCTTTGTGTCATAATCTAATGTTGCTGATTTGGCTACATATTACTTACAAATAGTTACAAATTGATTAATGTCAAGTACATTGTGTATTGTACATGCAACTACTTGTACTCAAAACAGGCAGTTTTGCATACTTCCGGGTAGGAGAGGAGTGGTAGTGGGGAGTGGAGGAAAGGAGGTGGGGAGTGAACAATATTGGGACACAGGCTGCGTCTACACTCACACCAGCACTGGGTAAGATTGGACACCCCTGCATTAGTCTCAGGGGAGTTTGTAAATAAGCACATTAGAGATTGCACTGCATTGCAACTCTGGAGCTTTTATTGCCAGACGTGTGAACCAAACCCTGGTCTCCCACTCCGCAGCCCAACAACATTACCTCATCACCCTGATCTCCTACTCCGCAACCCAACAACATTACCTCATCACCCTGATCTCCCACTCCGGAGCCCAACAACATTACCTCATCACCCTGGTCCCCCACTCCGCAACCAAACAATATTACCTCATCACCCTGGTCTCCCACTCCGCAACCCAACAACATTACCTCATCACCTTGGTCTCTCCCACTCCGCAACCCAACAACATTACCTCATCACCCTGGTCTCCTACTCCGCAACCCAACAACATTACCTCATCACCCTGGTCTCCTACTCCGCAACCCAACAACATTACCTCATCACCCTGATCTCCCACTCCGGAGCCCAACAACATTACCTCATCACCCTGGTCTCCTACTCCGCAACCCAACAACATTACCTCATCACCCTGGTCTCCTACTCCGCAACCCAACAACATTACCTCATCACCTTGGTCTTTCCCACTCCGCAACCCAACAACATTACCTCATCACCCTGGTCTCGCCCACTCCGCAACCCAACAACATTACCTCATCACCCTGATCTCCCACTCCGCAACCCAACAACATTACGTCATCGCCAAAAAGCTAGGCTCCTTAATGAGGCAGAATGTCCATTCACAAAGCTCTTTCTAGTGTGGTGGCCGGGTACAGAAGTGTGTGTACGTGACGGCGGTTACGTTTGCTACTCACACTCTTCGTCACTGCCGTCCAGCTCCTCAATTAGCGTGCACTCGATCAGAGAGAGAGCGCCAGCCTGCTGCATATGGGAAAGTGCAGAGGTCTCAGGGATCAAATCTAGACCCAGCACCGCCAAAACTCACCTCTTCACTTGCGCTCCGGCTCACTGCATATCAACCCCAACCAGGAGCACTCGCCCTTCCATCACCCCCACATGTGTAAATAAGATAACCTTTGGTGAACCTTTGTCATCTAAATGATAAAAAAAATTAATGCAAGCCTACCACCATATCTAATGCTGTCCAATAAACCAATTATGCATTTATATTCATGCATGCACTGCAGCATGTAGCAAACGCTCTAATCTATGCTAACAATGCAATAATGGGGATGCCACATGTTGTATATAATATGACAAATGTTTAAAATCGTATGCCTTGCTTTTATTTATAATTGAAATAATCTTATCCTCTAATTCGTAAGAGAAGTTAATTCATAACACATTGCTAATAGATGCTGCTGCAATACCACAGCTGTACGATCACAACGCCACACTGTTTTAAGGCTTGTTACCTCATGGTTGGGTATGTATTTTTCTTTAAGGATGTGCGAAGAGGAGGAGGGGATTTGGGTTGGGGGACAAAAGGACCCTTCAAAGGAAAATGTCTGGGCGGAGAGAGAAAATAAAACAACTTTCCTCTGAAGGGCCCTGCTATTGGAGTGCCTCGGAGCAGGAAGCCACTGCCCATAGCCCCAGGCCAATTGAGAGAGATCCACTTCTGTTCAATATGTCATTTTATGAGTAGTGGTTCTTCAAGAACAATGAGGGAAAAGAGGTGAAACTATCGGTCAGTGGTTTTATCAAAGCACCATGGGAAATGCGCAGCAGGCGATGGAATTAGACATTCCAGAGAACTCATTAGTTACTGACATCAGCACGCGCCACATTTCATGGTGGAAAGTTCAGGCCAACATGGCAACGACACATCAGAAAACCCCTGCCCTCATAAAACCATTGCTTTCAATAGTGCAAATTGAATCTGAATGGCCCAGTGGCTGGATCGCTAAGCATTTTCCTCAGTCATGGGCTCACAACTGCAAACAAAAAATGAAGGAATGAGCGACATGGAGTGCATTAAAAAGAGAGGCCAGATCGAGAGCAGGATGTGGTTTAATTTCAAGCAGCAAGAAGGGAAAGTTAAAGATAATAGGGCAGGAATGGAAGAGACCAATGCAAGGCAACACAACTGAGCTGTCTATCTATCTATCTATCAGTGACAATGTGCAGTTAAGAACATTCATGGCAGGGATGCAATGTTTCCATTGGTGGTACCTTGTAGCTGATAAGAGATTTAGTGATAGAGCTGAGTGTGGGAGTGAGTGCGGGGCCAGTGTAGGGAGAATGTGGGGGAGAGTGTGGGGTCAGTGTAGGGCCAGTGTAGGGCGACTGTGGGGGTAGTTGTGATGGAGCCATGTCCGGGCGCTCACTCACTTTGAGCAGGTGCAGCTTGCCCCCTGAGCTGCGGGTGCAGATGAGGAAGTGCTTGGTGAAGAGGAAACACTGTCGCTCGCCCTCCTTCTTCAGGGAGAGAGAGCCCAGGCGCACCTTACTGAGCTTCCCCCTCTCCACTGACGGCAGCTGGATCAGAGAGCCTGAGCATGAGGGGACACAGAGCAAGAGTGTTAGAACGGTTCCAAGTACTGTATGTGCCGATTAGTCCAGTACGTTATTTAGTAATGTTAACCAATTTTTATTTGGTGAGGGACCAACCTTTTTTTGGTTGATCATACTGAACCGTTTGTCTGTTCTTGGGGTAATGTATGCACAAAATTACTCAAATTGTATACTAAGTGCAAGAATAGTTCATGCACTCTGTTAATATAATAGTTTAATTCCAAATGGTGTGCATGGGCCCTGGCATTTTAGTATAGGTAAGGCAATGGTTCGTGGAGGCATGCTTCATCTTCTATTAAGCTCTTTAAGCCCAGTATAGGGCTGCAGAACATTTAGGGGTCGATTTACTAAAGGTTTGCATGTACAAACTCATGTGTTAAAAGTGTTACCACCTGCAAAAAAATCATCTGAGGTGATCAATTAACGACGAGGACTACATGTGCTAAAATTGGGTTAGCCTCAATGAATATGCAAAATTGGGCGTCTCTACGTTATTTCATGAATCACTGGGAAGAGGACATGCAAATAGATTGCCTTAGTACATGTTAAGTGATTTACTAAGCCCGAAAGCAAGTTTGGGATAGGTATTTTTGGGTGCAAATGGAAAGCAGGTATTAAAAGACAGACAATTTATAAGATGATGGCTGTCATTGTAGCAAGACGCATACGTGTGTGTTTAGCTAACGCTCAAGAGAATTTGTTTATACATAGCTACATCATGAACAGTAAGAATAAATGGCCTACATTTTTAATCATGAAGAAAATTGTGTTACAGAATACAAGAGTAACTAGTATTTGAATCAAACAAGCTATACAACGTCTATTATAATGAACAGTGAATAACAGAGCAAAATATCAAAATAAAACCCATCATCAGATGGAAATATGATTTCATGTTACACTAACCGCACGAGTAGTGCTATTAAGTATAGTTACGATCGTGTCAGTCCTGACAAACATCTGTAACCCCTGGTAGTACGTAAGAGACATCAAATGAAACCGTTTGCCGTAAACCGCCAGCTTGTTCAGAGTAACAGAGTAACAATTTTTTTTTTTTTTCCCATTCATTAAATGGTTTATCACTGGCAACATTGCTGCCAGTCTTTTCACCGTTTTCTTACAGTGTAACCATTCCAAACATGCAAAATCTCTCATTCAAATATGGCTGTTTGCAGCCAAAGTAATTTGCATAATGACTCTTAGTTGATCACCGACAAAGAGTGAAATGATAACACGTGCAAATACTTTGGCTGCGCCCGCAAAATAACACCCCTTATTTGGGATCTTAGTAAATTGACCCCTGTGTTGTTACATTGTTGCATTGTGGTGAAATTATTGATTTTCTTGGTTATTATCTTGAGGCCTGCATGGATGTATTGCTCTATGGAGTGATGCTATTGCTCCTACTAATGATATTTTATTACTGAATGCTGGTACTATGTCAATTGAGATGTTCATTGCTAATAATATTCAGTAAATATTAATGAATCATACTGTATTGATGCTTACAATTCCCTGTATTGTATTGACACATTTATTTTCATTACCGCACTGCCAAAACCTCAGTAAATTGCATTAACCTTTCTTCCCGCACATTATACAACTGACTTAGTTAGCCCCTCCTTCTTAATAATCACAATATATATTTTTTTTTGTTTTGTTTGTGGCTAAGGCCACGAGCCCGGGCCCTACGAGCTCACCCTGGCGCACAAACGTCTGGCTGGTGTCCAGCAGGATGTCGCAGCCCTCCACGATCATGCGCTCGATGGCCAGGTTCTTGCGGATGTTCTCCGTGTCGCTCACCTCGTCGTGCATCACCCTGCGGAGAACGTGACACGCTGACACCCAAGGCCCCTTTCACAGCACATTAAACCTCACTCCTCAGATGGGAATGACACAAATTCTATATTAGGGGCTTCCAGCCTTCAGGAGCTTCCTGACCCCTTTTTAATACAGACTTCATTCATTCCCCATGTTCCACTGGCTGGAAAACAACAATGAATGCAAATTATAATATGTACTTTATTGGAAGACGTGTATTTAATTTGTCTGCTAATATCCCACATTCTGACCTAAACTATTACAATCAACCTTAATTCTAAGCCTTTTTCCATCTCGCCCTTTGAGCTAATTTAAGTGTCCCTTTTAATCTGCCTGTTAATTTATTCTGGATGTGTCACTGATGAAAGACTATGAATGCAGTGACTCGATAATTCAAGTCTCAATAATTCATACACATGTTGACTCAGACAGATAGACGCCACACACGGACGGCAGGGAGACAGACGATGTACAATCTGAAGTGGCCTTTTATGAAGGATTTAGATTGCTCCTTTTTTTCCGGCTGAAAATAGTTTTTGAATCATAAGCCTCTCCAGAATACCATGCCGTTTTAACATCGGTTAGCGCCGTGTTTCCGTGCCTGCGATAATTAAATCCCTCCTCCAAAGCTGTTACTGAGCAGCTGACATTTTCAGCCTGCCATTAAATGCCACCCATGTGTTCCCGAAAATCATTATCCCAGACGTCCCCCTCGGAGCAACTAGTCACTCACTGCCACTCACTTTCAACAAAAATAACTAAATGCTAATGGCTAATCAACTAACGACTTTCAACAAAAAATTAAGTAAATAAATAAAGAAATTGTAGGACGAAATATGTAGGACATTGACGGTGACAGCAGAGGAGTGAATACAAGATGCACAGTAATGTTTAACAGCACACTGTCCCTATGTCAATAGACAAGATGAAAGCTAAATTAACGGTTTTGCACAGCTCTCTGCATCAACTCTGCCAAAAAAAAACCTGAAAGTACATGAAACAAACAACTGAAGTCACGGTTCTTACAGTGACAACAGAATTATCAGTTACAGTTACATTCACTGAATTCTTGGATATCAGTGGGATCAGCATCTTTCAGGTTATTTGCAATTGCCGGTGGCCTCCCCGTAATGCCTGTTCAGGCCCATACGGAAGGTCTAGACTGCGAAGATGGACAGGAAGTGTAACAGATTAGCGCCGTTGTGACACATGTTTCTGTCCAGACCCCCCTGAGCACACTGCCAGCCACACCCCTGGCCCCTCTGCTCCCAGTCCAACCTCACCTGGACAGCTCCTCCAGTTTGGACTTAGCAAACTCCAGACTCTTACGCTCCACGTGTTCATGAGGGGTGTGAGCCAGTAGCTCATGGAGCGTTATGATGTAGCGGGGGATCTGCCAGACAGACAGACAGAAACAGAGAGAGGGAGCCAGAAAGCCAGAGAGAGAGAGAGGGAGAGGGAGACATTCAAGGGTTTGGCGGTTAGAGATACGTCAGTCTCTGAAATACAGGCGCAAACTTTGCATGTTGGGAATGGGGCAGTACCCAGTGCATGACGGAGAGTTGAGCCTCAAAGGTTAGGAGTGTTCAACATGCAGATCATGGATAAGGCAACACCTGGGATATGGGAAGAGGGTTGGGGTCCAGAGGTCAAAGGGTAAGGGGTCAGGGCAGTACCTGGAACATGGGGTAGGTGAGGAAGGTCTCCAGCATGCGGCCCTCGCAGGCAGCGTTGGCCTCATACTGCTTCAGCAGTTTGTCGAAGTCGCGGTTCTGCTTGCAGTTGGCCAGCACCTGCAGACTGTACTGGTGGTTGCGCACAAACTCCTGGTAAATATTCAGCATTGGTAGCAGGATGTCGAAGAGGTCGGCTACGAGCACAGGCACGAGATACGGAGAGGCGTGAGGGCAAGTGTACCATCAGGACAAAGACAGTGAACAGAACCAAGAGTCAAAATGAAGAGAGAGCCAGTTTTAAAGTGATACTGCAATCAAAAACCGACTTTTCGCGTTGAAAACCGATGTTTTGGGTTAGACTATGATCATACACTACAGTTTTTATCCGAAAATCTCATATTGCGTCGAAGTGGGTGTCGTCTGAGTTTCTGTGTCAGCTCACCATGCGCTGCATTTCCGGGGATTCGTGACATCCCGAAATCCTTAGCATAAAAATAGTTTCGGCTAGTAAAGCAGAGAGCTCCATGGCAGAGCAGGAAGCGGGCTGAATCAATTCACCAAGACGCATCATTTCACTCATTGACCGTATGAATATTCATAATATGATCTTGGGGCATCATCGTCATATAACCACACCTACCCACGTCTCCAAGTTCAAATTGAAGCTGTAAAAATGGGCTTAGAAAAGCGATTGCAGTATCACTTTAAATGAGCACTGCACGCCCAGTTTCCTAACCGTTATGCTAGACTGCTGCTCTCCTCACCATTATGAGCTCTCCTGAACTGATGGAGAGGCTTGCGGCAATGGAGGAGGCTGACTATTGCAACTAGACATCCCAATTTAGGCAATTAATAGAAAATTGCATCCTGGACTGTGGATCCTAAATGTGGAGTGCACTGGAGTGCTGTGCTGGAGAGTCAGTGCAGTAGCCTTTCATTTTAAGCCAGCCACTTTCTATCTTTTACTGTAGTCTCTGTCCAGCCTATCAATTGAATGATCTCAAATTACAGGTTGTGTACTGGCAGCAGTCTGTCACTTACCTAACACTAACGTGGGCCAGTTGGCTATCCTGGCCTTCAGGCCTTGGTGGAATATCTCATGGAGAAACATGATGGTCTCACTGAGAAAGAAAACACAAGCCAAAGACGGCAAGCTTTGCAAATTAAACAAAGGCCTGTACAATGCAGATTTTGCATAAACACAACCAATTAGGGGACCAGTACACTGTTTTACCCCCCCAAACCACACACACACACACACACACACACACCCATGAGTATACACATACACACAACATATGAACACACGTACATGGAGACAGAGACACAGACGCATGCACACATATACACAGAGAGAGAGAGAGACCTACACAGACACACAGGTGTTAAGGCCATACCTGTTGAGGAAGACGCTGCTGACATCATCGTGGCTGATGGGCGGTTTCTTTGAGCTGGCGGCCATGCGCAGTGGACGCAGGAAGCAGTTGACCAGGATGGAGAGCTGGAGCACGTACTCGGTCTCAGCCTCCACCATGTTGAAGACGATCTGGTTCCTCTTCCTCATGCTCTCTGCGTGGGGAGAGCAGATATAGTCCTGAACAATGATCTTCCACTTCCGCCTGCACAGCCAGCCGCGCATGAAGCTCTGCACCTGCAGGGAGACAGCACAGGGACAGCCCACTGCTGCAGTTACTCACACTCAATTCTGCAGTTATGCACACTCAACAATGCAGTTACACACACGCTCAATTCTACAGTTATGCGCACTCAACACTGCAGTTACACACACACTCAATTCTGCAGTTATGTGCACTCAACACTGCAGTTACACACACACTCAAAACTGCAGTTACACACACGCTCAATTCTGCAGTTATGCACACTCAACACTGGAGTTACACACACACTCAATTCTGCAGTTATGTGCACTCAACACTGCAGTTACACACACACTCAAAACTGCAGTTACACACACGCTCAATTCTGCAGTTATGCACACTCAACAATGCAGTTACACACACGCTCAATTCTACAGTTATGCGCACTCAACACTGCAGTTACACACACGCTCAATTCTGCAGTTATGCACACTCAACACTGCAGTTAAACACACGCTCAATTCTGCAGTTATGCACACTCAACACTGCAGTTACACACACACTCAATTCTGCAGTTATGTGCACTCAACACTGCAGTTACACACGCTCAATTCTGCAGTTATGCACACTCAACACTGCAGTTACACACACACTCAATTCTGCAGTTATGCGCACTCAACACTGCAGTTACTCACACTCAATTCTGCAGTTATGCGCACTCAACACTGCAGTTACACACTCAATTCTGCAGTTATGCACACTCAACACTGCAGTTACACACACGCTCAATTCTGCAGTTATGCACACTCAACACTGCAGTTACACACACACTCAATTCTGCAGTTATGTGCACTCAACACTGCAGTTACACACACACTCAAAACTGCAGTTATGTGCATTCAACACTGCAGTTACACACACATGCAGAACTGCAGTTATGCGCACTCAACACTGCAGTTACACACTCAATTCTGCAGTTATGCACACTCAACACTGCAGTTACACACACGCTCAATTCTGCAGTTATGCGCACTCAACACTGCAGTTACTCACACTCAATTCTGCAGTTATGCGCACTCAACACTGCAGTTACACACACACTCAATTCTACAGTTATGTGCACTCAACACTGCAGTTACTCACACTCAATTCTGCAGTTATGCGCACTCAACACTGCAGTTACACACTCAATTCTGCAGTTATGCACACTCAACACTGCAGTTACACACACTCAATTCTGCAGTTATGTGCACTCAACACTGCAGTTACACACACGCTCAATACTGCAGTTATGCACACTCAACACTGCAGTTACACACACACACAATTCTGCAGTTATGCGCACTCAACACTGCAGTTACACACACTCAATTCTGCAGTTATGCGCACTCAACACTGCAGTTACACACACACTCAATTCTGCAGTTATGTGCACTCAACACTGCAGTTACACACACACTCAAAACTGCAGTTATGTGCACTCAACACTGCAGTTACACACACACGCAGAACTGCAGTTACACAAACGCTCAATTCTGCAGTTATGCGCACTCAACACTGCAGTTACTCACACTCAATTCTGCAGTTATGCGCACTCAACACTGCAGTTACACACACACTCAATTGTACAGTTATGTGCACTCAACAATGCAGTTACACACACGCTCAATTCTGCAGTTATGCGCACTCAACACTGCAGTTACTCACACTCAATTCTGCAGTTATGCGTACTCAACACTGCAGTTACACACACACTCAATTCTACAGTTATGTGCACTCAACACTGCAGTTACTCACACTCAATTCTGCAGTTATGCGCACTCAACACTGCAGTTACACACACATTCAATTCTGCAGTTATGCACACTCAACACTGCAGTTACACACACACTCAATTCTGCAGTTATGTGCACTCAACACTGCAGTTACACACACACGCAGAACTGCAGTTACACACACGCTCAATTCTGCAGTTATGCGCACTCAACACTGCAGTTACTCACACTCAATTCTGCAGTTATGCGCACTCAACACTGCAGTTACACACACACTCAATTCTGCAGTTATGCGCACTCAACACTGCAGTTACACACTCAATTCTGCAGTTATGCACACTCAACACTGCAGTTACACACACGCTCAATTCTGCAGTTATGCACACTCAACACTGCAGTTACACACACACTCAATTCTGCAGTTATGTGCACTCAACACTGCAGTTACACACACACTCAAAACTGCAGTTATGTGCACTCAACACTGCAGTTACACACACACACAGAACTGCAATTACACACACGCTCAATTCTGCAGTTATGCGCACTCAACACTGCAGTTACTCACACTCAATTCTGCAGTTATGCGCACTCAACACTACAGTTACACACACACTCAATTCTACAGTTATGTGCACTCAACACTGCAGTTACTCACACTCAATTCTGCAGTTATGCGCACTCAACACTGCAGTTACACACTCAATTCTGCAGTTATGCGCACTCAACACTGCAGTTACACACACTCAATTCTGCAGTTATGTGCACTCAACACTGCAGTTACACACACGCTCAATTCTGCAGTTATGCACACTCAACACTGCAGTTACACACACACCCAATTCTGCAGTTATGCGCACTCAACACTGCAGTTACACACACTCAATTCTGCAGTTATGCGCACTCAACACTGCAGTTACACACACACTCAATTCTGCAGTTATGTGCACTCAACACTGCCGTTACACACACACTCAAAACTGCAGTTATGTGCACTCAACACTGCAGTTACACACACACGCAGAACTGCAGTTACACACATGCTCAATTCTGCAGTTATGCGCACTCAACACTGCAGTTACTCACACTCAATTCTGCAGTTATGCGCACTCAACACTGCAGTTACACACACACTCAATTCTACAGTTATGTGCACTCAACACTGCAGTTACACACACACGCAGAACTGCAGTTACACACACGCTCAATTCTGCAGTTATGCGCACTCAACACTGCAGTTACTTACACTCAATTCTGCAGTTATGCGCACTCAACACTGCAGTTACACACTCAATTCTGCAGTTATGCGCACTCAACACTGCAGTTACACACACACTCAATTCTACAGTTATGTGCACTCAACACTGCAGTTACACACACTCAATTCTGCAGTTATGCGCACTCAACACTGCAGTTGCACACACACTCAATTCTGCAGTTATGCACACCAACACTGCACTTACACACACACTCAATTCTGCAGTTATGCACACTCAACACTGCAGTTACACACACGCTCAATTCTGCAGTTATGCGCACTCAACACTGCAGTTACTCACACTCAATTCTGCAGTTATGCGCACTCAACACTGCAGTTACACACACACTCAATTCTGCAGTTATGCGCACTCAACACTGCAGTTACACACTCAATTCTGCAGTTATGCACACTCAACACTGCAGTTACACACACGCTCAATTCTGCAGTTATGCACACTCAACACTGCAGTTACACACACACTCAATTCTGCAGTTATGTGCACTCAACACTGCAGTTACACACACACTCAAAACTGCAGTTATGTGCACTCAACACTGCAGTTACACACACACACAGAACTGCAATTACACACACGCTCAATTCTGCAGTTATGCGCACTCAACACTGCAGTTACTCACACTCAATTCTGCAGTTATGCGCACTCAACACTACAGTTACACACACACTCAATTCTACAGTTATGTGCACTAAACACTGCAGTTACTCACACTCAATTCTGCAGTTATGCGCACTCAACACTGCAGTTACACACTCAATTCTGCAGTTATGCGCACTCAACACTGCAGTTACACACACTCAATTCTGCAGTTATGTGCACTCAACACTGCAGTTACACACACGCTCAATTCTGCAGTTATGCACACTCAACACTGCAGTTACACACACACCCAATTCTGCAGTTATGCGCACTCAACACTGCAGTTACACAAACTCAATTCTGCAGTTATGCGCACTCAACACTGCAGTTACACACACACTCAATTCTGCAGTTATGTGCACTCAACACTGCAGTTACACACACACTCAAAACTGCAGTTATGTGCACTCAACACTGCAGTTACACACACATGCAGAACTGCAGTTACACACATGCTCAATTCTGCAGTTATGCGCACTCAACACTGCAGTTACTCACACTCAATTCTGCAGTTATGCGCACTCAACACTGCAGTTACACACACACTCAATTCTACAGTTATGTGCACTCAACACTGCAGTTACACACACACGCAGAACTGCAGTTACACACACGCTCAATTCTGCAGTTATGCGCACTCAACACTGCAGTTACTTACACTCAATTCTGCAGTTATGCGCACTCAACACTGCAGTTACACACACACTCAATTCTACAGTTATGTGCACTCAACACTGCAGTTACTCACACTCAATTCTGCAGTTATGCGCACTCAACACTGCAGTTACACACTCAATTCTGCAGTTATGCGCACTCAACACTGCAGTTACACACACACTCAATTCTACAGTTATGTGCACTCAACACTGCAGTTACACACACTCAATTCTGCAGTTATGCGCACTCAACACTGCAGTTGCACACACACTCAATTCTGCAGTTATGCACACCAACACTGCACTTACACACACACTCAATTCTGCAGTTATGCGCACTCAACACTGCAGTTACACACACTCAATTCTGCAGTTATGCACACTCAACACTGCAGTTACACACACACTCAATTCTGCAGTTATGTGCACTCAACACTGCAGTTACACACACACGCAGAACTGCAGTTACACACATGCTCAATTCTGCAGTTATGCGCACTCAACACTGCAGTTACTCACACTCAATTCTGCAGTTATGCGCACTCAACACTGCAGTTACACACACGCTCAATTCTGCAGTTATGCGCACTCAACACTGCAGTTACACACACACTCAATTCTGCAGTTATGCACACTCAACACTGCAGTTACACACACTCAATTCTGCAGTTATGCACACTCAACACTGCAGTTACACACACACTCAATTCTGCAGTTATGCACACTCAACACTGCAGTTACACACACACACTCAATTCTGCAGTTATGTGCACTCAACACTGCAGTTACACACACACGCAGAACTGCAGTTACACACACGCTCAATTCTGCAGTTATGCGCACTCAACACTGCAGTTACTCACACTCAATTCTGCAGTTATGCGCACTCAACACTGCAGTTACACACACACTCACTTCTGCAGTTATGCGCACTCAACAATGCAGTTACACACTCAATTCTGCAGTTATGCGCACTCAACACTGCAGTTACACACACACTCAATTCTGCAGTTATGCACACTCAACACTGCAGTTACACACACACTCAATTCTGCAGTTATGCGCACTCAACACTGCAGTTACACACACACTCAATTCTGCAGTTATGCACACTCAACACTGCAGTTACACTCAATTCTGCAGTTATGCGCACTCAACACTGCAGTTACACACACGCTCAATTCTGCAGTTATGCACACTCAACACTGCAGTTACACTCAATTCTGCAGTTATGCGCACTCAACACTGCAGTTACACACACACTCAATTTTGCAGTTATGCGCACTCAACACTGCAGTTACACACTCAATTCTGCAGTTATGCGCACTCAACACTGCAGTTACACACACACTCAATTCTGCAGTTATGTGCACTCAACACTGCAGTTACACACACGCTCAATTCTGCAGTTATGTGCACTCAACACTGCAGTTACACACACACTCAATTCTGCAGTTATGCACACTCAACACTGCAGTTACACACACTCAATTCTGCAGTTATGCGCAATCAACACTGCAGTTACACACACACTCAATTCTGCAGTTATGTGCACTCAACACTGCAGTTACATACATGCTCAATTCTGCAGTTATGCACACTCAACACTGCAGTTACACACACGCTCAATTCTGCAGTTATACAGACTAAACACTGCAGTAACACACATTTAATTCTGCAGTTATGTGTACTAAAAACTGCAGTTATACGCACTGAATTCTGCAGTTAGACGCACTCAAAAACTGCAGTTACACACAAGCAAACCTGCAGTAACACACACTCAAAAACTGCACTTGCAGTCAAAAAGTGCAGATACACAAACTGAAAGCTGCACCACAACGTTCAGGAGATCCTCTGAGAACAGGAGCATGTGCTGCAGTTGAGTATAAACAGATACTCCTGTTACTGGTGCATTGCTCTGTGTATTCTGTAAACCAGGGCTGCCCAACCCTGTTCCTGGAGATCTGTAGGTTTTCACTCTAACCCTAACAAAGCACACCTCATTCAGCAGCTAGAGATCGCGTTGAGCTGCTAATTAGTAGAATCAGGTGTGCCAAATTGGGGTTGAAATAAAAACCTACAGGACGGTAGATCTCCCGGAACAGGGTTGGCCAGCCCTGCTGTAAGGCATTGCCACTGTTACTATGGCATCTCATCCCGCTGGAAAGTTTGCTTGAGGGAATCAGGAATAATTTCTAGACCATTTACATTGAAGTTCCATTCATACAGGGAGATGCACTCAGGTTTAGCGACACCATAATGAGCAAACAAGAGCAGATGTTTTGTGGGATTTTCTAAAGTGCTTTAGTAGCTTTAGAGGCGCTTCAGTTTCACTGCAGTGAGACGAGCTCAACCAATACCAATAGAGTCACGCCTTCAGAGACGCATGGAGGACAAGCCTCAGCTTACCTTCTTAATCTTTTTAATATCAGGGTCGTCCTCCTCCTGCGGCGTCTGGTATGGCCTCATCCTTTCCTTGGTTTTATTCAGGGCAACAATCTAAGGGAAAAGAACAACATTATGTACCTGATTGTACCTAATGGTAATATCTTCATTACACATTTTCACAGGCTACAATCAACTCCAGAATTATTGCCACCCTTCATGAAAATGAGCAAAATTGATTGTATAAAATAAACAATATGCATAATGATTACAATTTCCTGCTCCAATATTTGGGGGAAACGACTTACTTTCACTCTACTAAAAAATATTCATGTAAAAATGTATTTCTTTGAGTAATAGTATTTTTCTCAAAAACATTGGGGTCAAAATTATTGAAACTCTTAAAGAATATTTCAAATAAAACCAAACAATGTTGCTTCTGTGACGAAATTGATCTCAGTGTCAAAAAACTCTATTGTTGCCTTTCACCATTTCCGGTTTCCCTGGGGTATAAATATGAGTTTGCACACATGTAAAATCCTTTGATACCCACAGTAGGATATGGTGAGGGATCATTGATGCTTTGGGGCTGTTTTGCTGCTAGTGGTCCAGGGGCTCCTGTTAAGATCGATGGGACGGTGAATTCACTAAGTACCAGGATATTTTAGCCCAAACCTGGTTGCCTTTGCCAGAAGACTTTCAACAAGGAAATGTTCCCCAACATGCACCAAAATCAACACAGAAATGGTTGGGGGGGGGGGGGGGGGGGGGGGGGGGAACACAAAATCAATGTTTTGCAATGGCCATCTCTGTCTCCAGACATGAACCCTATTGAAAACCTGTGGTCTACATTGAAGAGGGCAGTCCACAAGCACAAACCTAAGAATATCAAGGATTTTGAAATATTCTGCATGTTCCAGAATCCCTCAGCGATCCCCAACCTTATTAATTGTAGGTGTGCCAATAATCTTAAAACCTATGTTTTGCAGAAAAAACTGTACTATTCTCTCCCTCTCCCCTCTCCCTCTCCAAGCATTTGACAGGTGCTTTTAGCCAAAGCAACATACTACAACAAAGTACATTTATCATGGTAAGCAAACGCCATCAAGGAACATGCCTTGAAACCTGTAAGACGAAGGGAGAGAATGGTCAGTTAAATTTAAAATGTAATTTATTTATTTTATTTTTTAAATATTACATTACATTACAGGCATTTAGCAGATGCTCTTATCCAGAGCGACTTACACAACTTCTTATTACATTTATCCATTCATACAGCTGGATATATACTGAAGCAATTCAGGTTAAGTACCTTGCTCAAGGGTACAATGGCAGTGTCCTACCTGGGAATCAAAGAAATAGAAATAGTTCAATAGAAACAAAGGCGTGTTTTTAGAGATTTGCAGGAAACGGCCGGTGAATCGGTTTCCCCGATTGGCCGGGGAAGGTTGCACATTGTCGACCATCAGGTGGCAAGGGCAGGTAGGGGCTTGAAGGGAGCAGCTGCTGGGGGCTCAAAGAGGCCGGGGACCGCCAGCTGGCGAGAGAGGACTCTGAATGGAGAGGTCTGTTTTAAGTGTGTGGTGTAATTACTGTCTGAAGATAGGAAGGGGCAGAACAAATGCCAGCTTGGTGTGCCAATGTGAGTGATTTGAGTTGAAAGTGGGCAGGCAGCATGAAGCCAGTGAAGTGGGGTGGCATTCGTGAATTTAGTTTGGTTGAAGGCCAAGTGGGCAACAGCAGCTGATCAGCGAGGCTTTACAACTGTTCAGACTAAGTCCAGTTACTCAATGTTAATCCAGTCCACAATAGTCCAGACTTTTAGTCTGGTTACACAATAATAATTCGGAGCACAATAGTCCAGACTTTTAGTCTGGTTACACAATAATAATTCGGAGCACAATAGTCCAGACTTTTAGTCTGGTTACACAATAATAATTCGGAGCACAATAGTCCAGTTGTAGTTGTAGGGCTGAGGCTGTGACCCAAAGGTTGCTAGTTAAATTCCTGAGATGGGCCCTGCTTTTGTACCTACTGAGAGGAATATTTTGCAAGGGAGACATGATCCAAAAGAGTGCATAAAGATATACAATTATAACATACACGGCATAAATTACAATACAGACACAACACTATACAGCAGCACAATAAAAGCAATTATGCTACAACACAAACATTTGCTTGATCGTGGAAGTCATTTGTTCATTCACAGTGTCAACCATGCATGCTTGCGACAGCAATTACAAGGCATTTTGCAGGTGTTTCACGGGCTTCCAATAAAGGAAACAATAAAGTCATCCCAATAAATACAATTGCTGTATATGTCTCATGAGAGTGGTATTCACGCTTCCTCCAGCAACCATAGGAAATTGTCGGAGTTTTATTGCATGGCTAAATTATTCATTATTGGTTCAGCAATGAAGAACGAGTTGAGACTACACTCGTTGTATTAGCCATTGGTTTGTTTAAAAGCATGCGTCGTTTGGCTTTACAGTTCTTTATCATTTATCCATATGTGCAAGCATTAAATATTAATGCAACACATATTGTTAAACTGCATATTCAATGTAATTTTACAACACATCTGCTGATGTGCCAGAATGGAAGTAAATTCATAGTTTTCCATTTTTTGTAGCTATTTTAGGTTTTTTATTTTTTTTAAAAAAAGCTTTCTAAGCACCACTGATAAAAACTAAAATCACTCTCACCCCCTGACACAGTGCATTATTGATGACCAGTTATTTTGTTATCTAACAACGGGGTGAACGTGGCCATTGCAACTTGTTGCTCTTCTTTGTTGTTGTAGTCGACCAGTGCCGGCACTACATTCGTAGGTAACGTAAAGTATCGCTCCGCCGCTGTACTTCCACAGAGAATATAGGTCAGCACAAAGTAAAGGATTCAACGATAGTTTGACTTCAAAAATGATGGTATAAACACTCAAAATAACCCTGATAGACTGTCGTTGTATTTTATTTGCTTTGGGTGCACTGTGGAGTGTTTAAGTGCGTTTGGTAGTGGATGCTACCGGTTACCTTAGAGTTGCGCTAGCATTAGCAACGTGTGTATGTCCAAAAGAAGGGACAGCATGGAATTAGCTGAAAATGGTTTCCATCAATCAACTACATCATGGGTAAGTCGTAATTGAGACATTATGTCCAAAATTCCAAACTATCCCTTTAATACAAATCGCTCTCATATTGACTTTATATTTGTTTGAGTGCAATCTTTTTAATACTGCATTGGCAAGTCTTGTACCTGAGACAGAAAAAGATAAAAAGCATGAGATTATAACAAAATATTGTTAATTTTCAGAAAGAACCCTGTGGTGTCCAGAATAGGTCAAATCAAAATAAAGCTAAACCATCAACTGGTATAAAACCTACCTCTGAGCACTGAAAATCCAATTCAGTTCAATTAAGCAGAACTTTATTTATCCCACATGGACAATTGGGCTGGACAAAACGCCATGGTTGGTGCGGACATAGAATGCATACAATAACACCCAATCAAACGCGTGACAAAAAGCACTGAGCACTACACCAGAAAACTCAAACGCAGAATCCACCTGAAAACCCACCTCAGCCTTGAGCCTCTCAATCTCTGTGTCCTGGTCCTCCAGCTGGGTGCGGAGCTGGTTGGCCGCCACCTTCTCCGTCTCCACAATCTGCACCAGGTGGATGTACTTCTGCATCAGCACCTCACGCTCGATGATGATGTCAGAGTAGCTGAGAGAGAGAGAGAGAGAGGGGGGGGGGGGGGGGGTAGGTTATTTTCACTCTGTATTAAAGTGGGTCACACATTATTTACAATATGCTTCGCTCCCACCAAGAGGCCCAGTGTAGTATTCTTTCAGAGGGCCCAGAATTCCTGGCTACTCTCCTGCTCATGAGCAAATTAAATTAGAATGATGAACAAGGATGTCCTGATGTTAACATTCCCAATTCACAATGTTTACCAACAGACCAGTTTGAGGTTCAAGTAGGTTCAAGTTTAAAAAAACAGTTGAATAGGTGAAATGTCTCAGTTTGACCTTTGCTAGAGAAATGTTGTGTAAACATAACTCACCTGTACAATATCTGGGAGTCAACATTTTTCCTTAACTTTGACTAACAAACAATTAAAAGCAATAACTTCTCTTTGCAAACACAATTTGATGAGTTTAGCGATCACTAAAACTCGCCAACTGAATTTGTAAATAAAAAGTGTTATACTTGTAAGCCAAACTTGAGGACAAACGTCGATTGAATGCAGGCCAATATTTCTTAATCTAAAGATGAAACATAATGTCCCTTATGATATGGCCATGAATGAGCAGCCTATTCAAGTGTGTGATGGGACTGCTGAATAAAATGTATTGGAGCTATTGAGGCTTAAGAAGACATAGAGGGAAGATCTTGACGATCTTAGCGCTTGGTCTAAATGCATGGCGCAAGTGCATTTAGGGCGTGTCCCAGTCCACTTTTGCTAGTTAGATAGCGTGTTATATGAGCGCTAAGTATACAGCGCAAGGTGCAAGTGGGCTGAGCTTAGTCTCTTCATTAATTATAGGTGCGTCTTGTGCGTAACATCACCAATCAAAATGTCATATCCCATTCCCTTTAAAAGTCTGCTTTTCCACCTTGGCGGATTGCTTATATGATGGCGAAACAGACATGCTCATGCATGTGTAGAGCGAGCAAGGAATAGGCTATATGGATCAATAGTATGATCAATATTATTCGGACTAACCATTATGACGCGTTTTGGTATGCACAATAATAATCGTTAACATTAGGGTTCAACACCGGCACGGGTTCCCGGTAATTCCCGAAAGTGCTGTTTATTTTAGAAAATATATGCGGTTAAATTTCGTTCAAAGCACCTGCAACAGCTGAGAATAACCAGAATATGGTTTCCGTCTCATCTTAGAAAACACCAAATTAGCCTGCTTGTTTAACAAATTTTGTTCATTATACAACGAAACATTGTCAAACATCAATTCCCTGAGGCTGTTCTCATGGAGTTAAAGTTTCATCCGAAGTTAATTACATGTATTCTAATTATGATTAATAACATAAATACCGTTACTTTGCCTTAATGATGACACTAAATACATTAAAGCTGTCCGGTTGGGAACCCATAGGTTCGTGCATATTTTCCCTTGTATTATAATGTCCTGCTTATGGAAATGTGACCAACCTGTTTTACTGGTAGCTTAATGCTTTAAAACAAGTCCACTTTCCTGGGAAGACCATTAAAAGTGTGATTTACAGCAAGGGGAAACAGACCTGCTCCTGCATGAAGATAAAGCGCACATGCAAAAAATGGCATTAAAATTAATTGTGAAATGTGCTGCAAATTTGTTTTCGTTTCTAATTAGACTCTTAATTCTCTTTAAAATAGTTTTGTTCAGTTATGGAACAGCAGGTGAAATCAGCGGGGTTTTAATAAGCTGACAGTATGGAAACCTGGTCACTGTAATTAAAAAAATGTGAAGGATATGGTTAAAATTCAGTTAACATGGTGAAATTTTAATTAGCCTACAGTTATAAAACGGAGATTATCGAAAAAACCTTATGCACAGTGAATCCCGGGGACTGTAGCCTAGGCTATTTGAAAAACAATAAATGCAATATTCACTGGACAAGGTTTTAAACTTTTTTCAGTTAAAACCATTCTATTTACTTACAGGCTGTAGGCCTAGATGAAGAGAGCTGTATTGTAATGACATCTAAAGCGCATTTTCAGAAATGTTCGTCTATTGCAGTGTGCAAGTTTTCCATTGAATGGTGTTAATGACAATATGCACATTAGGCTTTATATAGGTGTTATCAGCAAAGTTTTTAATGGATAGCCATTGTCCCGTAACAGAAGATTGCCGCCCCCCCCCCCCCCCCCCCGGAAGATTACAGGAACTATTGGCAAATATAGGCTAAGTAGCTTGATCCAGGATAATTGCAAATAATCTAGTACCATCGCACATCGCTTGATGTTCATGGAGTGGGCTGAAAGCAATTTAATGCGGCGTTCCCCTTCACTGAGGGACAGGTATGTGGTCTTTGACCTATGGACCATTTTATTATTATGCATTTTTTGATATAGCCTACACAATAATAATATTTCACATTGTAATCATTGTAAAAGTGATATTTTTAGTCATGCTTGTGCGCGCCCACACGTGTAACAGACAGGAGGCTGACCTCTGGCCCCTCCGCCCCCGTTTCTTGCCCTCTGACCCCCAGCCATACCTGGCCTGCTGGATAGCCTCCACCCACTCATCGCAGTCAGGCTCCTCCTCCGTACGCAGCTCCTGTGGCTTCTGTCCATCATGGCCAAAGACCACCAAGAAGTAGTGCTGCAGGAGAGAAAGTAGGAATTGAGAGCCGAGTATCAGTGATCAGTTTCCCATCATGCATCGCTGCACAAGCAGGCCAATCACACGGGCAAGAGTCATATGCCAAACCTGCAGGAACCAACCCTGACAGCCTACTCATGTGTGACATCACCACAGCAAAGTAGCATTCCATAGCATCTCCCTGTATTTCACTCCTGCAGTAGGACACTCTTTCCTACTAGTTGATTCTAAGTCAACAACTTGTTGCTTCTCCAAGTGAATATGGAACACACCTCGCTAACATTCTACTGAAGCAAAATGTTCCACAATACATCTCATAGGCAGCCTACCTAAGTGTTGGAATTTCCAAGGTATTTGCTGCATGTTTGGAAATGTTAACGCTGATAATCATTATGGTTGATAGGACTCAGAATTCCTCAAGCAGTCCAATAGATGTGTAGGTTAGTGATTGCAGATATATCCTGTCATTAATGAACCACATCCGGCCAAAGAGAAGCAAATAAACATACCCACAAAAAAAAAAAAAAAACAATAATCAAAATTGTTCTACCCCAGCGACAAAAGTACAGTTAGTTATGTAAATTTTCCTGTGCCTTTGAGCATATCCCTTTATGGTCGAGTACGCATGCAGGCAGACTCCTCACAGGAGCACTCAAAACAACATTAAAAAGAGTCATTTTCTCCTGGGCTGGGATTCTCCACTTAGCCTCACTCGCTAACATGCTGCGCTTATCATGAAGAACAATTGTGAAAACATTAAGCATTAGCTGGCTTGCAGCCCATCACAGAGAGGAGGAGCAGGAAGGATTTGTTGAACCCCTGGAGCTAAGCCCTGTACCCCACTGATGATAAACAATTGGGATCACTCTGAATAGCCAAACTGAAAGATTACTTATTTATTTTTTTAATAAATGCTTTCAGGAGAAGTAAAATCGTACAGGTGTAAACGCGTCCTCATCTGTTGTTGAATGGTTTCCAAAAAAACCTGGTTTGTTGGTTCTCTTTTTTCCATTGTTAAACATACTGCCATCAGGGTTGAGGCCTGGGTGTTCAGGTAGAGTGCAAGGTAATGGAAACTGATGGAAAGTAAACTAAGGGCACATTAGGCAGTAGAAGGCTTGGACAGTGGCCTCACAGAGAGCCCCATTTAAATCGATAAACAATTGGGCAATACAACTCGGCAAGTGCACCAATGTACAAATGCACCAAAGGTACAAAGCTAATTATTCATGAACAGAAAGCTAGATTTTTTAGGGAGAACTATTCATTCTCCATTCAGTCATTTATCATTTAATTTGGATCATTTGGATGGTACTAAGAAAGATTAAAATGTCTCCCACTCGTCCTCTGCACACAAACTAAAGGAGAGGGAGCCGAGATGAAGATCAGCTATTAAAATAACACAAAATACCTGGCGAATGGTCCTGTTGCTAGTATAGACTGGTGTAGTGCTGGTTTGCAAAACGCTGGCGGACCGATAGCAGGCAGAAATCGTCCAAAACTTGCTTGTGTTGCTTTTTTTTCAGCTATTAGCACTAGGGCGCAGCCATCTTGGAACAAGCTAGGTTGAGACGTCACTAGGTTGGTTTGTCTCGTCTGCTCAATCTATTCCTATTGCTAGACTGCTGACTTTCAATGAGCTCAACAATGAATCACGAGGATTCCCAAGGAGGGTCCTTTTTTATTGCCCCGGGATGCTCAAATGAGTATTACCGAACAAAATTTTCACAATCACAAGGCAAAAAGCAAATGAGGCATTACCGCATTCACGTCCCCTTTAACAAATGAACCCACCATTCAGGACAATACTATTTGTTTCAGCACAGATAATTAAATAGACTAGTCATAATAATCCACCATGTAACATTAATTGAGGGTGTTCGCAGGCCAGGATCGTAAAGCTTGGTCATGTGTACAGTTTTAGGGCAATTTCAGATTTATAAATGAAACTTGCATCTAAAATGATTTTTTTAAGGCTCATTAAAAAAAGAATGAAATTTCGAACCTGTGTGGTGCAAAGCGGAGGGATCTACGCCTACGAGGCACATCTGTGGATGAAGGACGGTACTTTGGGGCTGGCTTGTGCTCTCCTACAGCACAGCAGGCCTGCTGGAGTGGGTTTACATAACTGACAATAGGACCTGCGTTCAGTCTGTAAAGCTGCTTCACTGGTGTGAGTGCTCATTTTCACGTAACAAAACAGACCCCGGTACTGAATGTATTTTCATTTAACACAAGCAATCCATGCTCTGCTCCTATAATTCAGGCTACAAGTGTTCATAAAACATGGCTGCACAATTTAAGGAAATACATTACATTACAGGCATTTAGCAGACGCTCTCCAGAGCGACTTACACAACTTCCTATTACATTTATCCATTCATACAGCTGGATATATACTGAAGCAATTCAGGTGAAGTACCTTGCTCAAGGGTACAGCGGCAGTGTCCTACCTGGGAATCGAACCTGCAACCTTTCAGTTACAAGTCCAGTTCCTTACCCTATACAAACGGGATGTGACTATAGTTCACTGTGCCGCCAATTTCTGATGAGCGTTATCGGCAGAGAATCCGTGGTTAAATCGGGAACAACAGTCGCAGGCTAAATGAGTTCCACAAATACTGAGTGGAGTCCCTCTGCATAATCTGTGGGAAAAAACCCCACAAAGCTTGAACAGAGGGTGTCCCGCCAAGACATTCCAACTGCTCACAATGAGTGGAGGCCACACAAACATGCCTGAGAATGAAAGCCTGCAAATTTTCCCCAAAACGTACTCCTCTTTTGATCTTTATTATTTTCTCTTTCACCTCTCAACTCCCCTGCCTTCCTAACCCACTTTTTCCATCCTTTAAAAAACCCACGCTCTGCAAAAAAAAAAAAAAAAAAAAGAGGACGTACAATTTTTATGGAGACAGCAGTGTCCGGAGGCAGTCTGTTACGAGAGGAAGGGGCTATTCTTAGGCGAGGCTGTGCCCGTACGCGGCCACGGTTCTGCTCCACTCTCACACGCTGAATGAGAGTTCAGTGAACCGTGACAGCCTTCTGAATGCACCAAGAGACCCGATTACCCCCAAGGCCCAGGCAACCATCAGACAAGCAAAACAGCAGAACAAAGGCAGAGACATAACCCCCCCCTCCGGCCGAACATCCATCTGTGTAGCCATCTATCTATATCAATAGTTATTCATGTTTAAGAATATGGCGCACGCGCCTGAAACAAATCGCATTCCCAATCTTAAGAACGACTCGCCAAGTCCGCCAAAGCTGAAGGAAAGCAAAGGGGAAGGACAGCTTGTGTAACATTTCCTAACAAGAGCTGTGCACATTAGAAAACCATGTCACTAAAACCACCACATTCCATTTCCATGGCAACATCTCCCGCAACATGACTGGCTATGCAATACAGCAGCGTGCAATTGGCTTGCGCTTACCTCCTCTCACTCTGTCCGTAACATGAAAGTGGATCGTCTGTATAGTTACATAAAGAAGGGCCAAAAGCATTCTGCTAATGCCTGGAGGCTAAAGGGTGAATTCCTCCAATATTGGCTGCTATAATGACAACCATGCTTGCTTACAGACAACAGTGTATACATGAAATTGGTGAAACTGTTCGGCTATGGAAATGAATAGCAATAAATCCTTTCAGCTTGAGAGGAAGAAATTCATTTAGACTTTGTATATGGAATAGTGACATTTTGTACTTTAATTTAATAAACTGGCTGATTCAGAGGTCTGTGCATATGTGCATGCATGAGAGTGTTTGTGTGTGTGCATTTGGCTTTGTGTGTGTGGTTGTGTGAGCATGTTTTGCAGGTTTCTGTGTGTGAGTGTGTGCGCGAGTCTGTGTGTGTGTCTGTGTGTGTGGTCTGTATTCTCAGTTTTTTTATTTAGCTGAACACAGTAAAGCAGCAGCTCTGGTTTGTTTTCTGAAAGGCTCATTCAAATTTAAATCATATGAAGCCACTGATGCCTCAGTGCCAACTATTATTATGATTTATTTGAAACCCGGGACGAGGAGCAGGAAGAGTGCGTTTGGTTCTCATGTGTTCTCTTCATACTGTACCTTCCAGGACTCCGTTCAATGGCCATCTTGATAAATTGGTTATGTACACACATGGTCGGCGCAGATCAGCATGTTACAATAGGCTCTGCCAGGGAGGTTGTGACATTGCACAGGCATTGCTTAACTGTAGGCCTGGAAAAAGCCACCAACATTAACAGATGATTAAAAAATTGTGACCTACAGCTCCCAACATTTTGTATTGATAAAGTTGTAATGTGACCTGACCAACAGACAAAGGCAGGTACAGTAGGACTGGGTACTATCAGGTGCTTCACAATATCATGTGTATTTGGGGGTGATGCAACAATGAATATCCCAATGCACGTTCCATCCATCCATTATCTAACCCGCTTATTCCTGGTCTGGGTCGTGGGTCACAGGGGGACGGGGGTTGGAGCCTATCCCAGCATGCATTGGGCAAGAGGCAGGAATACCCCCGGACAGGTCGCCAATCCATCGCAGGGCACACACACCATTCACTCACACGACCCACAGGGAGAACACGCACACAGAAAAGACCCTCGGCCACGATTCAAACTTTGTACCTTCTTGCTGTGATGTGACGGTGCTATCCCCACTGCACCGCCGTGCCGCCCTCGAATACACGTTAGGATGTGAATTTTGAAACTAGATCAGACATCATTAAGGAAACATCAGTGTGTACAACAGTTGTTTACTGTGCACAGTAAAAGACAATTTAAGGAGAAGTTTGGTAATTAGCATGTTAAGCCCTGTTAAATGGTTATTTACGATCATATACAAAGGTCAATATCAACATTTTGACAAACTTTGCAGTCTTGAGATATACTGTTTATTGCTCACGTCACAGCTAACTTACACAATGGATCTGGACGGGCATATAGAAAATCCTTCAAAAAACACCATAAACTCTCGTTTTCAAAGACTGGAAACTCACCGAGTGGTCACTGGTGTCCGTTGATGTTCTGACACAAAAATTGTCACAAAGTATGCTTCGTATCGGGTTTTATTTATCATTTTATTAAATCCATTGACCGGAAGTTTACAAACGTATGGCTGTACAGCGACTGAAAATACTTATATATAAATCATTAAACAGTTATTTAAGACATGTTTTAAATGTAAACGTTAATCACAAGACACTAGGGAACACTTGTGAGTTTCTCGTCTTTGAAAACGAGAGTTTATAGTCTTTTTTGAAGGATTTTCTATATGCCCGTCCAGATCCATTGTGTAAGTTAGCTGTGACATGAGCAAGTAACAATATATCTCAAGACTGCAAAGGTCATCAAAATGTTGACATGGACCATTGTATATGATCGTAAATAACCTTTTAACAGGGCTTAACATGCTAAATACCGAACTTCTCCTTTAACAAAACCTTGCGATGCCAGCCAAGAAAAAATAAATACACAAAAGCCTTTGAAGCTCAATGAGCTCCCGAGCAATACATTATAAACAAGAAAGTTGATTGCTTATGAATGCTTGGTTTTCGTTGCACTTAAAACAGCAACTCCATCGTAAAATCAATTGAATTCCATACAAAATTAATTTAAAAAAATGAAGTTACGATTTATTGGCGTATTGATATATTCAGTGTGAACAAGTTTTTGAGGTGTTTGTATTTGTAGGTCCTGCTATCCAACAAAATATTCATGTTGACTCGCTTGAGATGATGTGCTACATCATACTTAAATGATGACAAATGTGTGTGGTATAGGTACATGTTGGGAGCTACATTTCTGCATGAGGTGCATCTATTGTATATACCGTCAAGTAGGGCTGGGCAACTGCAACAATAATTATTGAATGCAATAATGGTCATCACCACCATGTGGGGTATCGCCTTTTTTTTCTTTAATTATACCTGATACGGTAGTAAAGATCCAAACTTCAGAGGCCGTGAAATGCTTCCTGGGAAAAACGTCACCACTGCTATCTACTGGGTGTTGATAAAACTGCCAATCACACATGGTAGAGACAGCCGTTATTGCATTCGATAATTATTGTTGCGGTATATCGCCCAGCCCTACTGTCAAGAATTCCTACAGTTATTATTCCATTTTTTAATACCAAAATCTACTGTTTATACAAGAAAATAGCCTTGGGGAAATTACTGGAGGAAATCAAGGGCATATCCCTTACAAAACTGGATAGTTTGCCTCAAACTTGCAGCTAATGTATAGCACATTTGCCGCAAACTAAATTGTTTTCCACAAAATGTTGCCAGAGGTTTGTCAGAGTTTGCCAGAAGTGAATGGCAGTTCCCACAAAGCTAATTTGTATGTGAAAATATGAGCTTGCTGCAAACCTGTGGCAACAATGCCAAAGGTTTGCTGCAAATTTGCTGGAAGGCCAATATTTTTGTATGGGATTGGAAGGTTGAATCACAAAAGTGCGATTCTTAAGTGGTAGGTAAGGGAATGACAAAGTCACAGTGCTTGTGTGAAGTGATACTCTGGAGGGTAGCAGGGCAATATGTTGCTTCTGCAAAACATCTCTCTGTGCAGCAGTGTGACAGCTAAAATACCCCCTTGATCTCACCCATCTCAAAAACCCTAATCTTGTGTCACAAGTCACAACCAAACCTGACTGCCATATAAAGCCAGCATCCACTGCTTTTCAGAATATGGAAGAAAATGAAGAGGAACACTGCTCCAATTCCATTCAGTACTCACAAGGTGAAACCTGAGTAATGTATTGTTATTTATTTTTGCAAGATTAATGTGCGTCCCAAACAGAAGACACCCAAGCCAGGTGCTGATGAAGGGGAAAGTGCCCGAGCTCTCTCGGATAATGAGGGAGGGCAGAGAGAACAAATCACAGAGCACTAGGGCTGAATAAATCACAACTTCAAAGAAGCAGTTGGGGGCAGAGAAAGACACAATGGCAACCAGCCCGAAGCACCACATGCAAAAATTGGGTAGATGAAAGTGTAAGACCAGTAACTTGCAGAGCTATGGGAAGAACATGAGTACTGGTTTGAGCCATCTGCAGGGGACAGATACTATACCACAACAAAACAGAGGCATGATACAGTAAGCTGGGCAGCTTGCCGGACACCATTAGCGCGGTTGTACGTCCTGGAGTTGGGGTCTGGGGTTATTTGATATAATGTCATTTATACAACAATGAGATTCGAGCGAGTAAACGTGATTGGCCGAGACGAGTTCCACCAGTGCAGGTATTTAGCATAACCGCACTGCCATTGCATAGACATGTTCCACCAGTGCAACTTCGCCAGTGATGGCTCGCCGCCGGCCGAAAAAATAGAGGCCCAAATTTGCACGTCGGCTGCTCGATCTGGACTGACACACCTCCACCAAGCCACTCTCCTCCCTCCTCGGCGCACGACGAGTCAAACGGGCTCAGGAGACTGAAAAAACATGCCGAAAATGTCACTTCGCCAATGCGCCAGCCAGAAAAGAGAGCCCTGTGAGTTCACCAGCTAGGGTTGCAGGTTGCACGGCAGTGACTCAAGGAGCACAACTGCCATTTCCAAGTAGGGGACTAATATACTCAATAAAAATAAAGATGTCATAGAATGCAAGCAATACTTGAAGTCATCACATTATTCTTGTGACTTCAGCCATTTGCATCCAGATTAGGAAACATTAACCTGCGTCATACCGATGCGTAGTCCGGCAGCTGAAAGTGGATTCCCTGCACAAGTATAATAAAAATGTTCAGGATACTTGTATCTCTTGACAAAAAGTACGATGGATAATATGACTGGCCAAAAAGACATTTCGAAATGTGAATTTGTGCAGACATCTGAATCATTCCTTAGGGAGAAGGCAAGAAATTACTGTCGCCGAACGGTTGCTTGTTTCAAAGGAGAAAAAAGTAATGTCTTTCATTTTCACCAAAGCAAAAAACACCTTTCACACAGAACTGTGACTCCCTGAAGGGTAACATTATAATGCCACATTCACTGCTCCACAATCTCTCTGATTCACATTATAAAATTACATTTTAATTTACAGCAATTCAGCACATGTGATGAGCTTCACCTTGGGGAAGAAAAGGGAAGAGATGGCACTGAACTGCCTTTTGTCACACAAAGCCTGCAGGTGAATAATATTCCACATTGTCACACAAAGCCTGCAGGTGAATAATATTCCACATTGCCACACAAAGCCTGCAGGTGAATAATATTCCACATTCTCTTCTAGAGACTAGGACAGGGGAGGCCAACCCTGGTCCTGGGGAGCTGCAGGGTATGCTGGTTTTTGTTTTCAATTTTGGACATAATGTCTCAATTACGACTTACCCATGATGTAGTTGATTGATGGAAACCATTTTCAGCTAATTCCATGCTGTCCCTTCTTTTGGAAATACACACGTTGCTAATGCTAGCGCAACTCTAAGGTAACCGGTAGCATCCACTACCAAACGCACTTAAACACTCCACAGTGCACCCAAAGCAAATAAAATACGACGACAGTCTATCGGGGTTATTGTGAGCGTTTATACCATCATTTTTGAAGTCAAACTATCGTTGAATCCTTTACTTTGTGCTGACCTATATTCTCTGTGGAAGTACGGCGGCGGAGCGAACGTGGCCATTGCAACTTGTTGCTCTTCTTTGTTGTTGTAGTCGACCAGTGCCGGCAATACATTCATAGGTAACGTAAAGTATCGCTCCCCAGATAGACTGTCGTCGTATTTTATTTGCTTTGGGTGCACTGTGGAGTGTTTAAGTGCGTTTGGTAGTGGATGCTACCGGTTACCTTAGAGTTGCGCTAGCATTAGCAATGTGTGTATGTCTAAAAGAAGGGACAGCATGGAATTAGCTGAAAATGGTTTCCATCAATCAAATACATCATGGGTAAGTCGTAATTGAGACATTGTCCAAAATTCCGAACTATCCCTTTAAATACGACAAATACGACTTAAACCAAAGAAAGGTGAGGTGAGTTAACTGTGTAATCAACTGCTTCAATTAAGTGGCAAGTAACAACAAAAACCAGCAGATCCTGCGGCTCACCAGGACCAGGGTTGGCCACCCCTCGACTAGGGTATACCAAGAGCCATAACCAAGAGTGATAAATGGAGAGATTTGATGTATACAGCCCCTATGGATTGTCCCAGATCAGCAGTGTTATGCCCAAATCAAATGCATTCGTAGACAGAAATATTCCAATATGATTTAACACAGTGCCAGGAATAGCAGCAATTATTAATATTTAATGCCAGTGGACATTCAATCATCTTGACTGCCCCTAAATTTCATGACCGGGGCCAGGATTCAGAGTCTTCTGCCAAATGGCCCATCTCTCATGTCTCGGAGCGCTACCTTCCCGCCCGCACCATCAGGCGTTCCCTCCACAGCAATTTATTCGGCTACAGCGCATTAACCCAGAGCAGAACACCTGCGCAGCCTGTATTGCTGCCTGACACTGAGTCGGTTATCCGCAAGGTTGGCAGTTCTAGAACGGCAAGCCCACCTTGACAAGGACCCCACAGCTCAGCAGCGAGGGCAGAAATGTGCCCGTCACTATGGAGGCAGCGAGCTGGGCTAGGGGCCGACACCAGAGTTTGGGCACACTCCATTTTGACAACAGCAGGTGTGTGACTGAAAGGCGAGGCCGGCAATGTCTCAGCGCAGAGATTACAAGCCAGGCCTGCCAGGTAAGTAGAGTGGACTCACACTGAGGAGGCCAGAGAGAAGGCCTGCCCGTCAGAACAGGGGGGTGTACTACGAAGCAGGGCTACCATGCGGCCAGGGGTTCATCTAGATCATCAATCATAGCCTGCTCGTAGTACTCTGCGTACGCACGTATACCAGAGGTTAGTATGTTACTCATGTTGTTAATCACTCCTTCAGTATGTTCTCTTTAACAATTGAAATTGAATTAAAATTCAATCAATTGAACAAAACAAAAAGGCATTCTACCGCTATTCCGGACTAATAGCTCAAATGGATGCCAGCGTTGTGAATGCGTTTGGCTGGCCCTCCTCTGAGACCACTAAGCAAACAAAGAGATCCTGTACGCATTCAGATCATCAGCCAGGAAATCCTTCTCCGGAATAATCCAGAAAAAAAAGGCAGTTTACAAATCACTCCAAGTCCACTGAGCGGGGAGTGCACTGAGGTAATTTCACTCGGAACATGCGGGGAAATTCCTTCAGCGCTGCCAAAGTCCGGCCGGGAGTCTTGTAGACAACGTGGACAGCAGCGGGGGAACCTCTCTTGGAACATGCAGAGGCGGTCAATCCAGATTCGGTTGCCAAAGTGGAACCTTGGGTGTTGTTTCTCTGGAATACTGTGTAAGCAAGGAAAACATTATTCTCACTATTCCTTCTTTCAAATTGTGAAAATCGTCTGTAGCAGTCACCTATCCTATGGGACTTGCTAGTTGTCATGTTTTCATTTTCACTTAGTTTGATTATGTGGATCATCTATTGAGCAGTGTCTTGGAAACTCCCTTCCCGTTGGAATTAAGGAAATGGCATATTGACTATATGGCATATAATTTCTGATCCTACCATCTATTAGGCTCTGTCCGAATCAACGCACCTCCATACTATTGAGTATGCTAGTTGAGTACACTAGATGAGAAAGCTGTTAAGTGGGAAAAATGTTCTCTAAATGTAGTGTGCTTAAAATCCCCAGATGGTATACATATTTCCAGGATTTCACTGATAATAGCAGGGGTATAGATTGCATATGCAACCTTTTCTTTTTTTTTGAAGTGCAACTAAACATTTGACTTGGTCACAATTGTACAAGTGGGTAACAAGAACATTATTTACACAACAATGTGAAGTAATTTACTGTAAAACTTCCAATTAACGCCGGTCTCAAATAAGCAACGGTCAAAAATAGTTTACATTCTCATCCATTGTACTCAACAAGCATACTCAATAGTATGGAAGGGCACTGATTCAGACACATCCTTAGACTTGGCTAATTGCAAGTCCATACTACTCACCTAAATGATTGCCCTGCAGGCTTGTTTTGATTTGTTTTGTTTATTTTATTTAAGTTAAGCTCTGAAAATCCTCCTCCTATGCACACAATTCTTTTTGTTATTTTCTGTTCAATAGAAAAGAAAAAAGATTGAAAGTTGGAGAAACTCAATTTAATATTTCACGAAGCTGGCTAAGAAAATCCAGTCTTACTAAAATAAGCCTGGCTTCAATTAGCCAGGTTAGACAGCATGGATAAATTCTGTTTCACAAAGCTAGATTGCAGCTCAAGAGTTGAAGCTACTTCAAGCCTGATGAAAGCCAGGTTTGGGGAATGAAGTTACGTGCGCGTTCAAGTAAGGCCGAGTAAGTGAATGTCAATTTAAACATTCGATCAGAGTAAATTAGCAAAATAACGTACAGTGTCGTTTACAGCTGGGGAACAGGAACTGATTATGCACTTACAAGTCTATAATTACAAAAAAGGCAACACCACAGTAATCAATAAAGCGAGAAACGCAGCCTGGGAATCGATTGCCGGCAGTGTAGTATAATGGTTAAGGAACAGGACTTGTAACCGAAAGGTTGCAGGTTCGATTCCCAGCCGGACACTGCCGTTGTACCCTTGAGCAAGGTACTTAACCTGAATTGCTTCAGTATATATCCAGCTGTATGAATGGATAAATGTAATAAGAAGTTGTGTAAGTCGCTCTGGATAAGAGCGTCTGCTAAATGCCTATAATGTATAATGTAATGTAATTGCCGAGCCCATAAATGCGTACGTTAGCCCTATTGCACGTTGCATCAGTGCTACCTGCTTTGCATCTCCTCAATTAAAACAATTATTTTAATAGTACTTTATGTTGTGTATTTAGGAGCAAATGATGACCATGTAGCCAGATAGCTGTGGTAAAACTAACAGTGCAAAAAGTTATTGGCCTTCTGCATGTAAAGGGTAGTGCATAGGCTATTTGTTTTTTGTGGAACTATACAATAATCTATTAAATAGGGTACCTACAAATCTGTAAAAACCTTCCTTGGTGTGCAGTTTGTTATAAATGTTATAAAGACATTTAGGAGTTTTTTCAGGGCAAGGCGCACTTACGCACAGCATGGCACACAGTGGCTTTGCTGAGCCTCTCTATCCCCAACGGTTTACAAAAAGGTGCCACTTGCCAAAAAAAAATGCAGCTTAATGCACACGGTTTGTATTACACTAATGCCATGATTGAAACAGGACCAGTCAAGACACATTTGTTTTTATACACTACATAATCGGGTCCAATATTTCCATTAACGACCATCTATGTTGTGAATGTCTAGCCTATGTCTTCGACTCGTAGGTCCACGGACCCCTATGGCTAATTTACACCTCTAAAATATTACAGAATATCCTACCAAAAACAGTCAAAAACATTCATTTTAAATTGTTTAATAATATTAGGACATAAAGGGAATTATTCTATAGCATAGCCTGCAAATAAAAACACGAAAAGTCAAAAACTTGAATTGTAAATTACTTGAAAAAAGGAATTACTTGACAAAAAAGGGTCTGAAACATGTTGCTTCTAAGCCAGTGGTCCGTCTGAGTCGGTGACACTGTAACACCAGCTGCAAATAAGTCAAGCTTGAACCACGTTAGCCTGCTCCCGACCAGGCTAGCCCCAACACATACACTACTCACAAAAAGTTAGGGATATTCGGCTTTCGGGTGAAATTTCAGGATGAACCTAAAATGCACTATAACCTTTACAGGTGAAATTAATTTGACCTTCTCTAAACTTTTGAATGCACATGTCCAACTATTCAATGTTTCAGTACTTTTTGCACAACTTGCTGTTCTCTAACAAGGAGCTGAACGGCAAAATTCACAACAGGTGTTTGATCCATGAATCGACCAATAAATTTCCTGGTTCAATTAGAATTGGTATTTAAACAGTCCTCTTCATCATGCTGTTCACATTTTGACATCATGAGACCAAGACGACACCTAACAATTGATCAACAGTACCTCGCCATTGCGAGGCTTCAAACAGGATGTTCTCAGAGGGAAGTGGCCACTGAGCTTAGAGTGTCACAGAGTGTCATCAGCAGGTTGCAACAGAGATACAGAGAGACTGGAAGAGTCACAGAAAGGCATAGAAGTGGACGTCCTTTGGCCACATCCCACACTGATGACCGCTTCATTGTGAACAGTGCCCTGCGGAACCGGATGATGAATGCCACTCAACTCCAGGCACATTTAAGGGAGGTGAGAGGCACCCAAGTGTCACGTCAGACCATTCGAAACCGTTTACATCAGCGTGGTCTGCGTGCTAGACGACCTGCAAGGGTACCTGACCACACCACCAGGCACAGGTGTCATCGTCTTGCATGGGCCAGGGAGCATTTACGCTGGACGAGGGACCAGTGGGCCTCAGTGCTGTTCTCTGATGAAAGTCGATTCACGTTGAGCAGAAATGATGGCCGCCAACGATGTTGGAGACGTCAAGGAGAGCGCTATGCATCAGCCACTGTTGTCACCAGACGACCCTTTGGTGGTGGCGGTGTTACAGTGTGGGCAGGTGTGTCTAGTCAATACAGAACTGCCCTACACTTTGTGAATGGTACAGTGACAAGCCCATACTACCTGAATAACATCATTAATCCAGTCATTGTGCCCCTGCATGAACAACACAGGCCTAATTTCATCTTCATGGACGACAATGCTCCAGCTCATCGAGGTCGCATCATTAGGGAAAGGCTGCTGGAGACTGGGGTACCTCAAATGGAGTGGCCTGCACTTTCTCCAGACCTGAATCCCATAGAAAACCTATGGGATCAGCTGACTCACCGTGTAGAGGCTCGTAACTCTGTACCCCAGAACCTCAATGACCTGAGGGCCGCCCTTCAAGAAGAGTGGGATGCCATGCCTCAGCAGACAATAAGTCGACTTGTGAACAGCATGAGACGTCGTTGTCAAGCTGTAATTGATGCTCAAGGGCACATGACAAGTTATTGAGACATTGACATTTTTGTTGTGGTATACCCACCACTGTTGTTGGCTTTTGTTTCAATAAATTGTTTGAGATGAGGAAATCACCATTGCATGCTTCTACTTAAATGCCCTACTTTCATGATACGTATAATATCACTGTAGCGTGAACTTACATTTTCCATAAATTTCACCCGAAAGCCAAATATCCCTAACTTTTTGTGAGTAGTGTATGTTGCCTTAGCAAAATAACTGGCATCTAGTCAAGCTTACTTTGTGAAACAGTATCCGAGAACCTATCCAGACTTACTGAAATAATGCCAGGTTTAGAGAGCTTAATCACGGTTTGTGAAATACCCCCCTGGCCGCATGTCGTCAGTTCAACACCCGCAATACACAGGCTATGTATGTGCAATATTCTTATTTATAATGTCAGAACTGCTCAGACAGCCAGACAATACCACTTAACAATACCCACAACAGCATCTACTCATCCAAGGTGCATTCATGCCAATGTTTTCAGAGCGGTTAAGCCCATCCTCACACTGTCCCAGATATGAAAAAACACATTTCAAATCTGTGTGGGTTTAATGTTACTATATAGCTTGGCTTTAATGATAAAAGCACACAAGACAGCCCCTAGATATTTTGTGGAGCAGACATCGGAAAATGATATCATGACCAACATATTTTTGTAATGCTGTGGTCATTTTCTTACAGATAGAGTGGCAAAATGATCTGCCTAGTAGCAGTTTATATAAGAAAAATTAACACGAAGAATGACTGTTTCCTATGACAAATCTGAATTTATTATTATTATTTGACAGAATACATTATCAGTTTTACTGAAACGACACTGGGACAGCACATCATCTTTCAATTATAAAGCCATTTTCTAAAAATTAGTTTCTGATTTTCCTTTTTTCTCCCAATTTGGTAGCCAATTGAACCCGTAAGCTAGTCAATTATCCCCGCATAGCAAACGCTAGAGAATCGCAGATACACGCCCTGTCAGCCGGTAGCAGGAAAGAGGGCGCCGTATCCTTTTCAGGGCACGGCTCCTCAAACTCCTGACCGTGATTCCAACTCTCCCAGGGCCGTTCTGTGCACAACGATTGTCTCCGGGCCCCTCCCGCCGGGAGCAGCTCGGGGCTGGCAAGACCAGGGATTGAGCCCCCGATCCTCGGGGCGCAACCGCACAGACTGAAGGTCTGCGCCTTTGTCCGCTGCACCACCGTGGCGCCATTTTAAAACCAGAGACTGCACGAATCCCAGAGCCAAGACCATTTACAGATGTTTACAAAACAATATGTGCCAATGTTGACACCACAGAATATTTTTCAAGAGGTTTGTTTCTTATGGAAGTGCAATGACAATTTGCATTCACCAATAGCTTTTCCGAGCAATGCAGTCAAAGCAGAGTGGGGCTAGGAAACCGAATCCGTGCACGAAAGATATCAACAGCTTTAATTAAGTTTCAAATGTAAGCATTCAAATAATCTCTACATCCAGTTAATTAATAATTTTATGCCCAGTTAATCAGTGGATTTGTTTGCACAATACAGTCAATGAGCTTTCAAACATAAGCAAGATTAACATGATATAAAAACAATATTAATTACTAAATTAACATAGCACACTTGAAGGATCCATCCATATCATTCATAGATATAAGAATTGGCAATCGAGTATGTTGAGCTAATTTCAAGAATTTACTCCGAAACCTACAAGTACAATAACCTGCTTGTGTTTTACATGTTTCGGATGTAGTCAAATTACTTTGGTTGCATCAAAGTTTTTTGTGAATTTCATTACATACAGAAAGATTCATGGCAACTTATTATTTTGTGCACATTTGAAGCGTTTTACCAGTACGTTCTGTTATGTGTATATGTTATTCGTTTGGTTTCCCGTGCTTCTCACATGTTAAATGAGACTGAAAAAGCCCCAGCTGCGCCTCTGTACTACTGGGCATGTACCACAGTGTGAGGGGAGGGGTCTCTCAGCTCAGTGATGTCATAAACAGTGAAAGAGCTGACATAGGCTCAACACCTAGCTCACATGCAAATAACATAGAACTAATTATTAAGACAGCATCTGCAATGAAAAAGAGGAAGAGCTTTTGATTAATGAAAAAAGCCATTATTGCAGAGATATTCTGTAAAAAGATCTTTTTTTAAATGCTTCCATTTTAAAAGTTCTGAAACTCAGCAGAACTGTGAAGCAGGGCTCTTTTCTGACCAATGTAAATCCCCTGCTGAGCATTGTCTTTTACATGTCACATGTCATCTCATACACTTATGCTCGGCATACTGGGTAAAAACAAGATGCTGCATTTTTTTCCCCCCCATTCTTGCTTGATATAAGACTTCAGCTGCTCAACAGTCGGGGGTCTCCGTTGTCGGATTTTACACTTCAAAATGCGCCACACATTTTCAATGGGAGACAGGTCTGGACTGCAGGCAGGCAGCACACGCACTCTCTGACGACGAAGCCACGCTGTTGTAACACTCGCAGAATGTGGCTTGGCATTGTCTTGCTGAAATAAGCAGGGACGTCCTTGAAAAAGACGTCATCTAGACGGCAGCATATGTTTCTCCAAAATGCATATGTACCCTTCATTGTTAATGGTGCCTTCCCAGATGTGCAAGTTACCCATTCTATGGGCACTAACACACCCCCATACCATGACAGACACTGGCTTTTGAACCTTGCTCTTGGTCCTTTTCCTCTTTGACCCAGAGAACAAAACATCCATTATTTCCAAAAACTATTTTAAAGGTGGACTCGTCAGACCACAACACACGTTTCCGCTTTGCGTCAGACCGTCTCAGATGAGCTCGAGCCCAGAGAAGCTGCATTTCTGGATGTTGTTGATATATTGCTTATTATAAAGTCTTAACTTGCATTTGTAGATGCAGCGAAAAACTGTGTTTACTGACAACGGTTTTCCAAAGTATTCCTGAGCCCATGTGCTTATATTCATTACAGAAGCTTTGTGATGTTCTCACTCCTGTCCTTTTGTTTCCCGTGTTTTCCCTCCCCCCCTGTCTGTGAATGTAATAAAAAATTAATTTCACCAAAATCAAGGTTTCATAATTATTGGCACCCCCGGTTTAGTACTTTAGTGCAACCACCAAGGATAACAGCATGGAGTCTTTTCCTGTAATGTTAAGGAACACATTTGGAGGGATTTTGGACCATTCCTCTATGTAGATCCACATTCCATGATAGATTCACATTCTTGGGTTTGCGCTTATCAACTGTCCTCTTCAGTTCAGCTCACAGGTTGTCGATCGGATTGAGGTCTGGAGATGGCCGTTGCAGAATATTGATTTAGTTGTCACAGAACCATTTCTGTGTGGATATTTCACCATGGGTATGGGGTGCCTTTCCTTGCATCCTTGTATGCATCTCTGTTTCAACGTCAAACTTGCCGATGCTGTATGTGACAAATGTTCCATTTTGGTCTCATCTGACAACACCTTCATCAACTCGAAGCATCCAAATTGAATGTACAGTCATATCATGACTGAGCCAACTATGAACGCTTACACTACAGTATGTGAAATGCACTCAAAATGCGAAAATAACAATATTGAAAATATGGCACAACACTGTGGCGGAGTGGAAAAACTAACATACTGTACATATTTGAAATATCACAAGCAGTAACACTTACATATCGAGGAGAAAAATGTCCCTCATGCATATCCCAAAATCTATGTAAGAAGCCAGGATTTTCTCTTGCCATGCTGACGAGTTAGTGAATTAGTAAAACCTTTTTATTACGCCTCGGCGAGCGAATGTACATTATAAGTTGTTTGCCTAAAACTAAACTAATTCAAAGCATCCAATAAGACATTGCAAACACCATTGCTAAGGTTATAATGTCCTATATTGTATAAAATCAGAAAATCGTCAATTAAACCAGAATGAACTGGAAAGAATGAGACAGTTTTGCAGAGCACGGGGGGTATTACGTGTCGACGTTTCAGACAGTGTTATGGCATTATAAAATGTTTCTCAAACAGATTGTCCCAGACAAAGGACCACTGAATTTTGAAAGAGACATCTCTATGTGTAAAAACAATGTTAGGATTGGATATTTATTTCATATTTAGTAGCAGATAATGATAATAGAATGACGTGGTATAATTACACAAGAATGTCACATGTTTATTTTGCATTTTAATGAGCAGGGCTTTTCACGTCTTTTTTGGCATACGATCGGGCTATTGTTAGGTTTATCTTGTTGCTATGACAGAATACGAATTTTAGGTGGTGAAAAAATATTTTTATGATCTCACACATAAAACACATGTGTGTTTTATGATCTCACACATATTGTCCATTGTGTCACGCAGGGGTAGGTATAGTTGCAGGTGAGCCTGAGTGGGGGGTTGCTTGTTAAATGGACTTGATACGGGACAATAGTGACACTTAGAAACTCCGTATTCAGCAGAGTTGTCACGAACCGTGTACTAATAAAGATAAAACAAGAGAGTTTGTTGTTTCTACTCATAGTTTGCTGCCAGAGCCATGGCCACTAGGAGGAAAGGGGTTTAGAGAATTCATAATATCTGTCATCGTGATATCCATGGCTCTCCTTTCGTGACTTCCTAAACAAACGTTTTGAACTTTCTGATATACTTTCGATATGAGTATTGCATAAGGAAATAAAGTTATAAACACTTAAAAATAAACACGGGCGGCAGTGTAGTATAATGGTTAAGGAACTGGCATTGTAACCGAAAGGTTGCAGGTTCGATTCCCAGGTAGGACACTGCCGTTGTACCCTTGAGCAAGGTACTTAACCTGAATTGCTTCAGTATATATCCAGCTGTATAAATGGATAATATGTAAAACATGATAAAAAAAAGTTGTGTAAGTCGCTCTGGATAAGAGCGTCTGCTAAATGCCTATAATGTTAAATTTACTTAAATGGCTGTGAATTGACTATCATGTATCTTGCCTTTATTCCTGATCATTTAGGTCGCTGCGTGTAGGATTGCAAACTTTAACTCCTTAAATCCTTAATCTCCATTACTCTGGTCCTCTGGTGTGGAATGTGTATGTTTGTAACATGCTGTATCATACACTGGACCCATTACACTGTAGGCTTTGCACCTCCTTATTCCCTGACCGTTACGAGGAAATAACCCTTCCTCACCTACTGTACATGAGTAGCCATGTCGATACAGTTGAATTCAATATTGAAGTGCTACAGTAAAAAAATCCATAACTGCAGGTGCCAAGATTTTAAAGAGTTGTACTATTCAATCCCCTTATAAAGCTGTTTAACCAAAGGAGAGATTGAGAGATAATCTTTTGTTTCAGTGTTTGTTTTTAATTGATCATTTTTACAGATACCTTTCAAACACTCTCTACAGCAACCTCAGATTCAGTGCAAAAAAAAAAAAAGAAGCTTACTTGTAAGAACTAGTATCACAGTACAGGATGGCACTTTTTGCCTCTACGGAAAACACGTCATTAGAATAGGCTTAACAGTTTCATTGGTTCAGGACAGCATTTCTGAACAGAGTTCAATATGCATTAGCAAAGATACACAGCAGATACTGTATAATCAAAAGAAAAGACAAAGCCTATGTTCCTCCCCAAGTCATACAAATTGAGTGACCAAAAGACACGCAACAGGCATTAAATTAAGTTGAATGCAAATGCTCAGCTTTATGAAAAACCAGAATCATGTAACCTAAGTGAACAGCTTAGAACAACCACGTACACAGAAATACTGCCATGGACAGACACTAAATTACAAAAAGCAGGGAATTCAGCATGGACCAAAACTAACATTAGAACCTAGTTCACTTACTGCAGTCAAATCTGTGGGAAACTGACAGAAAACAGGAAAGGTGCTTTATTTAGTCTGTTAACGTCTAGCCACCTAAGTGAATTAGTAGTGGACTTCTACAGGTCTATGACTAGTCACTTGTATTTAGGGAACCCCTATATTAAAGCATAAATCAAAGATTGTAGAGCCTCAAAACTTTGTAAATGCAAATCTAATGTCAGTGCTCCATCTTTTTGAAGATTTGGAAAAATGTCTTTAATCCAGAAATATAAAAATATAATGATATATTTGCATGAAATGCATTTTCAAAAATATTCATTTGCATTGGTTGCTTCCAGTGATTTTATAAAGGAAAAAACAAAGAAAATATTGAGCGAGCATGCCTTGTTGTTGAATAAAAACAATTAGAATATGAGAGAAGTACTTACAGAATGACAGACACTTCCCTGATGAAAGAAGCCAGTTCAATTAAATCATCGCAAAAGTAAAAACACTGGAGATCACATCGCTCATGAGCGCACATTGTTTCATTTTCTGTAGGATCTTTGAAGACTTTTGATGCCACTGTCCATTTTAAGTGCTTGTGTTGTCAAATCAAATCAATATTTACTTATATAGCGCATTTCACAACCAGTTTCACAATACGCTTCACAGAAAGACCCAGCCTAAACCCCATGCCTCTTCTGCTCAGAATGTAGTCACTGTGCACAACTTGTAACGCTTAGAACATAATTTTTACAAGCACACATTTCCACTGCAGTGAAAGAAAACTATGTACTGGAAGTAGGGGTGGGACTGTTTACTTGAGTACAGGAGTACTCGCTGGCAGATTTAAAAATGCGAAATATGACTGGAAAATATGAAATGTTATTTTTTTTACCTGTCAAATGAAAACTACAATCAATATACAAATAAAAAATAAAAACTGTTTACGTCACATTGGGCCACATTTGTGAAACATGAGCAGAACGAATTTGTGCGTAAAGCGTTCGTATTACCAATTTTGTTCATATTTTGGCATTTATTAAAGTTTTCGTATCTGAGATTTGTTCGTTCGTACGTACGTACGTACGTACGTACGTACGTACGTACGTACACCTGGGGTGCGTCCCAATATTCTTCACTCCTCACCTCCTCTCGTCTCCTCTCCTACCCGGATGTATGCAAAACAGCCTGTACATTTAAAGTACAAGTGTTTGCATGTACAGTATACAAAGTACCTGACATTGCGGTTTGAGTCAAGATATTAATATGTAATCACAAATATTGGTTTCCGGGGCACGGAGGAGAGGAGATGGTAGTGGAAGAAAGAAGCATGCATTTTTCGAGTATTGGGATGCACCCCTGCTCAGGACCACACTTACCACTTCGTAAATTCAAAATGGCGCTAAATGTAGCTTCTGAATGTCAATTAGTACATGAATTTATTTTTATTTTCTGTTAAAATCACAAGACTAAATGTAGCCTTTGAAATGCACAATGCAAACGTAATAAATTAAGATTGTAAAAAGCAAACACTTTAGATTATGCCTGTTGCTTGTATGTGTCTTTATTGTGCTGTAACCCAAATTGCCTTGTTGAGGACAATAAAGTTTTTTAATTAAAATTTTTTTTTATTAAGACACACGTTTAACCAATAAACTAAATTTGCTTTAAAGAGTAACTACACTCGCTGTCTCCGCCTACTACACAATTGTGAAAAATACTTTGTGGGGTGAGTGAGGGAGAGGGGTGGAGGTGTGTCCATCGTAATTTGCAGAAATGAATGTACAATCTAAAACCTATTTTGTATAACTCGGATCGGAACTATCAAACTAGACGTTGCAGATCAAATATGAATCAAGATACAGCAAGTGCATGGCCTATTTCTCACCTCAAATATTTTCAGAAAACATATTTTATCAGACAGCATAGGTGGAAAACGAGAGTTTATGAACAGGCCGCCACGTTGTTCTGGTTTAAAAACATGGAGCCGAAACCAAAGGACCATAGTGCGTCTAACCAATCAGGTGCCGGTTATTTCCGTTGTGGGCGGAAACAATTATCCATATGATGTACCTCCAAATAGGTAATTTGACATCACGATTGGGGTGGGGGCAGAGTGGGGAGGAGAAGGAAAATTTCAACTGTAGCACCAAGATGCTTTTCTACCAGTTTCTTCTGATATAGGATTTTATTTCAGAATTGTTGAAATATCAGAATGGATGAATAAGTTTAATTAAGATAGGCATACAAACAATCAAATGTGATCTAGAGGGTAGTTACCCTTTAAAGTGGCTTACAGGTCTGTAGCCAGGGATGCAGTGGCTGATCTTGCGCTATTGAAGTTGGTGCAAGTTGACGTCCTTTGGAGAGAACGCATCTTTAAGGATTGCGCACATTTATTCACTGAGTGATGAATGGCTGGCAGGTTTCAACTACCTAGACCAGCCATCCCTGCGTCGCATACTACCTGGTGTGCTCTATGACATAATACAGGTAATGCCAGCGTACATCCAGTTCTTCTACAGAATGCAAAGCCAGGTGGAGGTAAAGCGGGGTTTTATGAAATTGCCTACCCACCCAATGTTATCGGTGCCATAGACTGCACACACACGCAACAAGTCATTTCACCACAAACGTAAGTGCCTGGAGTCTGCTAAACGCTACTGGAACGTTGACTGGAACCATGTTCTATGGTCAGATGAAACGAAAATTGAGCATTTCAGCAAACTAACTGTCAGGGCTGTTGGGGGAAGGACCCAAACGTGGACAGGACTAAATAAACCAAAGTTTATTAAGAGGGGCAAAACAGCAATCCAAAGTAAAACAGGCAGGGTCGAGATCCGGGAAGGCACAGCAACAGTACAGACACAGAGTCCAAAAGTCAAAGTCACAGAACGGGCAGGGGTCAAAACCGGAAAGGCACAGCAGAAGTACAAAACACAGGTCGCGAGAACACAGGCCAAAACCAGGGAAGCGTAAAGAAACGGAAAAAAAAAAAACGAAGACAGAATAAAAAAATAAATTAAAGACAGGAGAAGGACTAGCAATAACAAAAACTGACAGTTACTTAGAAAACAGAACAGACGACTCGGGAAGCAACAGGTACTCGGGGGGGAGAGAGAAGAGGAAAAAAAAAGCTTGTAGCAACACAGAGGCAAAACAACAGTGACGAACTCTCGAGGAAAAGACTTAAATCACAGGGTTATATACACTGAGGAAGACAGACAAAATGAGAAACAGGTGTGCAGAGGCGGGGATGGGAGATTGCTCACAGGTGAGCACAATGAAACGATAAGGGAAGCTGATAATACAATTACGAGGGAACACATAAGACGCGGACCGGACTAGCACATAACATATAGACTATACATGACCTGGCTCGAAGAAGACCCGTACACACAACGAGGTAGAGGAATGCGGAAATTAGATGCAGGTGAAGCGAGTAGGGAATCACAGAAGGATATTCAGAGATAGGACAGAAGAAACGAAAGACAGGTGCAAATGGATACTAAGATTGCATTAGTAAATTAGTAGGTTAGTATAAACTCTAATTCCCTGACATTAGTAAATTAGTTGATTTAGTATTATATACAAGTTAGTCGTTAGTGTATTAGTAAGAAACCTAATTCTAAGCAGTTAGTAGTAATTAGTAGATTAGTATTATAAACAAGGGTAATTAGTAAAGAAGGAAGTAAACGAGAATGGAAATACAGCGAAACCCAAAATCACCACAGGCTCCCGAATAGTGTGACGACGACAGGGAGTGACAGTAATACAAAACATGGAACAGTGAAACCACAAATAATCAGAATAAATAAACAAGGTAAAAATCAGAAACTAAAACTGGGTCGGCGTTGGATCTTCCAGCAGGACAATGATCCAAAACATACGTCCAAATCCACACAAAAATGGTTAACTGAACACAAAATCAAGCTTCTGCCATCTCAGTCCCCTGACCTAAACCCCATTGAAAACCAGTGGGCTGAGGAGAGGACCTAGGACTCTGGATGATCTGGAGAGATTCTGTAAAGAGGAATGGTCTCAGATTCCTTGCTCTGTATTCTCTAACCTTATTAGATGTTACAGGAGAAGGCTCAGTGCTGTTTTATTGGCAAAGGGAGGTTGTACAAACTATTAAATGCAGGGGTGCCAATAATTGTGGCACAGGTGGTTTTGTTAAAAATAATTATTTCTTGATGAGGGATTTTTTTTTCTCGGAATAAATTTACTTCAATTAAAGGTTGCATTTTTCTAATTTTCTCAGTGTGAGATTAAGCTAATTCACCAAACGATGAATTTTTTATAACCCTTTTTACTCATCTTTACCAGGGGTGCCAATAATAGCGGAGGGCACTGTATATGAATAGAAAGGGACGAGGTGCATTTTAATTTCTCCAAAAATACAGAAATGCCGCTATGAAATACCGTTAAAAAAATTGCATCAAGATTTATCAAAGCTCATAAAATAAAGACAAAATTCTCAAAAGTATTTAAAATCCATAGTGTAAGTACATTTGAAATACTTCCCATCCCTGGACAGCTCATTATATTGCACATTTTGCAGCCAGTTCTTAGATACTTGTGTGCAGATTGTAAGAACATTCATAAGTTCTGTCACATAACATAAAAAGGTCAATTGTATCTCCACTCATTTTTGAGGTTCGCGAAGCCATCACTGACTTTGATTAAATCAAATTTTATTATGACTGAAGAAACACTGTATGGCCACTTTATTCCTGATTTTGCCTAATGTCTTCTGAGTTTATGTAAAGTAAAAGGGGGAACTCCCGTCTAAATCTAGAACTTAATTTGCTGTGTAATACATGTAGGCATTACCTTAATGGCTGAGGATGGTGCTGTAAAAGTACAGATTGTCCAGAGCCAAACTCCCCAACTGCTGATTATCTAAGTGGACCTAGAGTAGCTCTGAGCTGCTGCTGCCAGAGGCTAAAGCAAGCAATTTCTGGGACCTTTAGCATGTGCAAAACCTTTTAGCAAACACAAAACCAATAACATAACCAATAACAAGGTCATGGTATTTGTTTTGCACCAATCATTGGTTGTGTTATTAGTTTTGCAGGTACTAAAAGGTTTTGCACACGCTAAAGGTCTTAATAAATCAGGCCCCAAGTCTCGTAGCAGCAACACATTTTCTTCAAGTCCATCGAAGTAAAATCCAAGCCCAGCCCTGCTTAACTTCAGCCAATGAGCAGGAGGCGGCTCCATTCCAAATCATTTTTATTATGACAATACGTTTCCTAGTTTGTTGCGATGAGTCGTGACAGTGATTTTCGTCTAAAACCTGTGCAGTATGTCACACTGTGTAGATTGTGGCTTGGATGTTTCTGTCCCGTGCTTTGATTGGCGTGTACATAAATAGGGTTCTTTCTGTCTCCCACTCTAAACGGACTTTGCCGTTTCAACTGTCATCTGTATACACCCAGCCTTACACCCCACACCCCTCACAGTAATCATTTATGCCTAACAGAAAACTGTCTTGCAGGAGCGAGGCTGCATTTCTTGTTCTCTATCAGGCTATGATGGGGGAGATCATATGTGAGTCACAAGCTCTGGAAATAACTTGTTAGCAGGGTCTTTGGATGTGGATACTGTGATGTATGGATGTAATGTGATCTCCAGCTCCATCTCCAGCTGCTATCACTGAGCTCCCTGATCCAGAAAACGCAAAGAACCAGCCTCATTTAAGGTACTATTCTATTCATTCAATTTTGTCTCCTGCTAATTTAATGCCAGACAGTGGTTGCTGAGTAACATTCATCAGTGACTGAATACCTCCCTCCTTAATATGGAACCCTTGGTAGTTATATTTATTTCTGCCAGTCTTGTTGCATGGTTAGACAAGTAGTTGCTGGCAAACACAAAGGCCAAGGGAAATATAATAAAAGACTAAAGCCATGCAATTGGACTTCTGATCACTGCTGATAATGACTGAGAAGCTAATCAGCCCCTGCCTGTGAAGGCTATGGAACTGTGCTACAAGGCTTTAGAGCACTAACCAGCTCAGAGGCTTTCAGGGATCCATTTACCACTATATCCTTACATATGTCGGGTAAGCGAGGATTAGGTAAAAGGTGTATTTTCTGAATCCAGCGGTTCCAACAGTCAATGCCCTTGTTAAAACGTTCAGCACTCTGAATACTGAACACACGCGATATTGCGTGCTAGAACCCCATACTTAACCTACATTCAATCTTAACCGACAATCATCAATTAAATCGCCGAATTATTTGATAGGTAAGTCGAACAGTAACCTGGTGGATCAACCAACAAGCCAAAACAATCTAAATCAGGTCTTGAGATTAAGTAATTTTATGAAATGAAAACATTCAATTAGAATAATGACTGGGAATAATACATTCATGAAGGAATGTAGGCTGACTACTTCTAATTCACAAAAGTGAAGGCATTAAACCAGACATTAATTAGGAAATACTAGTAAAGAGAGAGATAAGCCAAGAATTGTCAATATTATTTACCCTCCAGCTGAACAGGAACAAAAGGAAACGCACGAGGAGCCAAAAAGAATGACTTCTTCACCAACAAGCTCCAAACTGACTAAATTATTTTTCTGCGGTGCAACTATAAAACACCTTGACAGGGAGGGGATCCAAGCCCTGATTGGGTTAAGGTGTGGGGGAGGGGGGGGGAGAGGGGTCATTTATGACAAAGACTGGCTTATCTTTGATGTTGGTGGGGGTTAATGTGTAAGAGAGAGACAGAGAGCAACATAGATAGAGAGAAGGGGGGGGGGGGTACTTGACATATCTAAATATTAGATATCCTACATCCCTCTCTTGTAAGAATAGGTGCATGCACCCGCTAAAAACCTATTCTTACATCACCAAATAGGAATCACATTACACATTTGGACATTGAAGATGCTGTTACCTGCTAACAACAAAAACAACTGTCCAAATGGTTCACCAACCATTTTTAAAACATTTAGTCCATGCCCAGTTTAATAGTCCCTTTGTGATCTGCTGGCCAGCAGATATATGGACACACTGACGTATGTCCCACGATGATCCAGTGTGGTGCGGAGTCACATCTCTATTAGACACTCTTTTGTGTTGCTGCTGTTATGACACCCTGGTTCAGTCTCTTCCTTCTCCAGTGTCCGGGTATCTAGACTGGCAAGGGACAGTCTACCCTGGACTTTGGGTAACATGCAGTGCTTTTTCCATTAATGTTGCAATTGCGTGAGTGAAATGCAACCTACTCCACAGTGTCTCTACCAGTTCTGCACGGCGTGCGGGGGCTCTGTCTCCTGTGACAGGAAGCTGGACGATCCACAGGTGGCAAAGTGCAGTCAGGACCTCTCTTCTGACGGGCGGGGAAGCGCCTCTTTCCCTGTCAGAATCCATTTTGGCTCCTTTAGCCTGGATCCAATTGGGTGGACTGCTGACGGCAGTTGCTTAGGCTAGCTTCCCGCGGCAGGGTGTGGGACCGGTTGCACTTGTTTGCACTTGTGTCTGTGGGTGTCCTTTAGGGAATGGCAGGAGAAGACTGTGGGAGTTGAGGGTTTAGGCATTATCACTCACAGCAACATGTGAGGACCGGAACAATTAATGATAGCACTGCATGTTATGACCGCTGTCAGTCCATGCAGGGGAACCTTACGGAAAGGGTTTACCGTCCACGGGATTGCCAGTCTAAATAATCACATGAATAGGGCAGACTTGTCCAGAAGTGTCCAGGACCAGTATTTGGCGGGGCACCTACACTCTATAAAAGGGACTTAAACACAACATGGGCATGGTATTAGGTTAAAAGGTGGTGGTAGGGATGGGGGGGGGGAGACAGAGAGAGGCAGAGAGAGAGAGACAGAGAGAGAGAGAGAGAGAGAGAGAGAGAAAGAGCAAAAGACATTAGGCAACATCCTGTCATTCCCTCTCTTGGAACGATAGGTGCATGCAGCTGCTAAGAGCCTATCGTTCCATCATCATAACAACCACACATTTGGACATTATATATATCATTGTACAATGATAGCTGCACGAAAACAAGTGTCCTAATGGTTCACTAACCATCTTTAAAACAATTAGCCCATGTCCAGTTTAATAGTCCCATTGTGATGATCCGGTGTGGTGCAGACATTTTTTTTTTTTGTTGTCACTGCTGTCATGGCACCTTGGTTCAGTCTCTTCCTTCTCCAGTGTCAGGGTATCTGGACTGGCAACGGAAGAGGTTCCCTGGACCTCCGTGAATAACATGCAGTGCTTTTTCCCATTAATGTTGTAACTGTGTGAGTGAAAGGCAGCCTAATTCCACAGTGTCTCTACCAATTCTGCACAGCGTGCGGGGGGCTCTGTCTCCTGTGACAGGCAGCTGTACGATCCACAGGTGGAAAAGTGCGGTCAAGACCTCTCTACTGACGGGCGGGGAAGCACCTCTTTCCCTGTCGGAATCCGTTTTAGCTCCTTGAGCTCGGGTCCAGTTGGGTGGACTGCTGACGGCAGTCGCTTAGGCTAGCTTCCCGCGGCAGGGTATGGGTCCGGTTGCACTTGTGCCTCTGGGGGTCCTTCAGGGAGTGGCAGGAGAAGACTGTGGGACTTGAGGGTTTAGGCCTTATCACTCACAGCAACATGTGAAGAGGGGAACACTGCATGTTATAAGCACTTAGTCCATTCAGGGGAACCTTACGGACAGGATTTACCATCCACGGGATTGTCAGTCCAAATAATCACATGAATAGGGCAGACTTGTCCATAAGTGTCCAGGAACAGCATTGGTTCCCTCTCTGGGCAGCTGGGCTGATCGTCGCTCATAGGCATCCAATCCATCACTGTTCTCTGAACACTTCTGACATCGGAAAGGGGCTCTTGCACTTTCCCTGGATGACGTGTGTGTGCGAAGTTTGCAGGTGTGGCTCGGGGGTGGGGAGACAAGGGTGGGGGAAACTGTTGTTCTAACTTGGCTGCTTTCATCTTGTTTTGGAGTGCAAGACAACACTCTGGCAGAGACTTTGAGGGCCAGAGGAGTCGTAAAATGGCCGGGGGTTGGCTTCCTGCTCCGTTTCTACCGGGGTCTCTTTACAGCTCTGATAGGGGAGCGAGGCTTTCGCAGAAGTCCCCCTATCTCCTCCATCACAGGAACTGTGGAAGTGGGAGAGTCCACAGAGCACACCCCTTCTGTCTGTGCAGCAGACAGAGGTTCCCCGGATTCAGCAGGAGGGGAAGCAGCAGGAGGGGAAGAAAAGTCCACAAGGGGTGGGGTGGGGTCCTCGGCCTGGGGGGACTGGTCTGTGGGGGCTGACTCCACCTGCTGGGGTGCGTAGACCTCTCCACCTGGCAGGGCTGATGGGCCTGTAGAAGCCGGTTCCGCGTCCTGCGGTTCAACGGTCTCCTCACCAGGCTGGGCTGCTGCGTCTGCAGTAGCAGATTCTGCCCCCAGGGGTTCGATGGTCTCCTCACCAGGCTGGGCTGCTGTGTCTGCAGTAGCAGGTTCTGCCTCCAGGGGTTCAACGGTCTCCTCACCTGGCTCAGTTGAGAGGACTGCAGCAGCGGATTCCACTTCCTGTGTGGTCTATCCTCTGTGGCGGAGGCTGTGATACAAGACACAGAGCCGTTTCCCCCAAATTCCTCCAGTGAAGGGGGGCTCACCAGGGGGGCGGGTACATTGGCTGTGGAGGTGACAAAATCCACAGAATTGTCCAACCCTGAAGGGGGTGGGGATGAGTCAATGGAGAGTGGTGTCCTCGGTGGGGGGTGGTGCCTGGGTTATGGCTGGAATGGCTCCATCCACTGCTCCTATCAGCGCAGGCTGTACTGCCACAGAAGAAACTGGTTTGGCAGTAACTTCTGACTGACAGTGGTCCTTTTCCCAAGCCAGTTTCCACATTTGGTTTACATCCTCCCATGCCTGCTTTGACCGCCGGAGGTAGAGAAAATGTTGTCTTTTCTCTAGGTACGACCTTATCCCTTGGACAATCTTGCGCTTGGTTTCATCACTGGAGAAATCACTGATCTGGAGAAATCAGATAGTCCAAATACTCAGTCCGCAGGTTGTAAAGTGCCTCCTCCTTCAGCTGGTCCATTGTCTTGAGCTGTTCTGCAAATTTTGGGCACTGGGCTATCAAATATTGCCGTTCTGATAACATGAGATACCACTGCTGATCCAACCTTGACTGGCCAGGGAATGCTGGTAGGTCAGCAGTGGAGGGTAAATGAGGCATCTCTCTCTTTGTCTGGTATGCCATAATAATATATAATTTTTTTTTCAAAATAAAATCAATAAATCTAAGACCAGTCGATTAGAAAAAGATTTGAACTTGTCTCAGAGTTTACCGCAGTTTACTCAATAGTAAAATTTAGTATGCTATAGGACAACCTATCTCGGTGGAACCTCCAATTATGTCGGGTAAGCGAGGATTAGGTAAAAGGTGTATTTTCTGAATCCAGCGGTTCCAACAGTCAATGCCCTTGTTAAAACGTTCAGCACTCTGAATACTGAACACAAGCGATATTGCGTGCTCATTTATGACAAAGACTGGCTTATCTTTGATGTTGGTGGGGGTTAATGTGTAAGAGAGAGACAGAGAGCAACAGAGATAGAGAGAAGGGGGGGGGGTACTTGACTTATATATATATCTAAATATTAGATATCCTACACGTATAAGAGGACGGTCCACTTGAATTATTGTCCAATGGTAATATGGCACTAGGATTGGTGCCTGAACACACATTAAACATTTCAGTTATACTTGATTATGAGAATATTAATCAATATTAAGAACTTTTCTTAAACAGTATTAGAACATATTTAATCTTCCAAACAACTTATCATGTTCATGTCATACAAAACATTCCAGGCATGCCATCCCTCTGTGGTTATCATGAAAAGAAATCATGGAGAATATGTGTCAATGAACATAACCTTCCTGATAAAATTTGCATAAATGACCATCCATAATTCAAATAAGTTTCAACTGGAATAACAAAAATTTAACAATTTTAAAATGTTTCTTCAAATGTTCTTTGCAACTTAAAAACAATGTTCAAGCATAGACGTAGGGGTGTCAGCAGGCAGTGAAATTATTTTGATGAATAAAAGAATAAAGTTATTTAAATCAAACACCCCACCCCACCCCCCCTTCCTCATACACGTCAGCACCCTGGTCTCCGTGTTCAAGGGGTATCCAGGAACCAAGACAAATGTATGTGTTGGGAACATATTTCCTAGTTTTTTAGGAATTTTCTGGGAACCAAATCTGGTTGTTTTCTCCTGACTCATTTTCCTATTGAACTCTATGGCAAAATAAGTGAGGAGTAACACAACTTCAAGTTATCCATCCACATCTACTTGCAGGAGGGGAACACTCAACCACATCCTGAGCTGTTGTCCAAAGGCTCTGAGAGACGGCTGATACTGCTGGTGGCACAATCAGGTACTGAAGACCATCGCTGAGGCCATCTGCACTGGGATCTGTGCAAGCAAGCGGACGCGGACCACAAAGCAGACCATCAGCTTCATCAGAGCTGGAGAGCAACCCAAGTCGACACCTAAACCAGCTTCTGGGCTTCTTCCTACCGCTCAGGACTGGCAGCTCTTGCTAGACCCAGACAGACATCTCAAGTTCCCAGAACACATAGCAGCCACGAGACTGAAACATGACATCCTCATTGTGTCTGAAGCGACAAAGAGCAGCATCATGCTGGAGCTTGACCATTCCTTAGGAGGACCGCTTGGAGGAGGCTTTTGAGAGGAAGATGACCAAGTATGAGGGGCTGGTCAGCGACTGCCACAAGCAAGGCTGCAAGGCAAGGTGTTTGCCCATGGAAGTAGGGTGCTGGGGCTTTGTGAGGCAGTCTCTCTCCAGAGCCTACCAGACACTGGGCATCACGGGGGTGAGCAGATGGAGAGCCATACGCAACAACACTGAGGTGGTGCCTCAAGATGGCTCTGGATCAAGAGCCTTGGAAGACCCACTGCCACTAGGTCACAAGCTGGGACCTGATCAACCCTGGCTGAGTCACCTGGGTGAGGGTGTCTGATGCTGAAAGACTCGAGACACAACCGATGACTCAAGGTTACATCACTGATGATGTCTACTAGTGCATCTAGAGATGCATTATTCCATTAGTTCATTAGATGACCTCCTCTACCAGTTAATCCCCTCACTTCTTAACATTCACACAGGCCTCCATTACAAAAAGCTAGTTTTGCTAAATAAAGTAGATGTTTTTGCTTGAAAAACAAGGTAATGTTTTAATAGTATTTAAACATTTAAAAATGTAACTTCTTTGAAAATCAAAGGCTAATTTCAATAACATAATTCAATTCCTAAAGGGAATTGAGTGAAGTCACCTCCATCAGCATAGCCACCAACTCCCATCAGATATAATACATAACCCTGTAAGACTATATACAGACGGGTGACATATTAAAGGAAAAACCAACATAGTGTCTTAGTAAGGTGTTGGGCCACCACGAGCCACCAGAACAGCTTTCATGCACCTTGGCATAGACTCTAGTCTCTGGAACTCTGTTGAAGGGATGGACCACCATTCTTCCAAAAGATATTCCCTGATTTGGTGTTTTGATAATGGTTGTCGAGACCGCTGTCTAACCCGTCGGTCCAAAATCTCCCATAGGATTTCAATTGGGTTGGGATCTTGTGACAGCAAAGGCCATAGCATATGATTCACATCATTTTCATACTCATCAAACCATCCAGTGACCCCTCGTGCCCTGTGGATGGGGGCATTGTCATCCAGGAAGAAAACATTCCCATCTGGATAGAAATATTTCATCATAGGATAAAGGTGATCACTCAGAATAACTTTTGCATAACTAAGGGGACCAAGCCATGCCAGCAAAATGTCCCCCACAGCATAACAGAGACACCTCACTGTAGGAGTTTTCCTTTAATTTGTCACCCGTCTGTAATTATGTGTGTGTGTGTGTGTATATATATATATATATATATATATATATATATACACACACACACACACACACACACACACACACACACAGCAAGAGGGAGGGGTGAGCAAATACCCACAGATTTTATGGTACACTTCACAGAACTGGAGGTTCTGCATTAACTGAGCTCAGGGCATTGTTCTTATTTTCACTTTCAAGAGCGTAAAAGAGCTATAATAAGCACGAACACGGACCAGTAGGCTACCGCTAGCAAAAATATGATTGTGTACCAATAAAATCTGAGCATACTTCTAGTATCTCAAAAATGAATTAAATGACAAATAAAATCAAAGAGAATGCAGTTCAAGAAGAGTAGCATTGAACCAACATGGAACATGACACAAACATATATTAAAATGTAAAATTAATAAGTGCGCATAAATTATTCAGACCCACACAAGTTTTATTACATAATATAATTAGAGCAACATCAATTCATTAGTACCGCGCAAGGCTAGTAACAGAAATAAAAGCAATTTCATCACATGGAAAAGCGTGCGAAATGATATGGCAAACTGAGGATGCGTCAAAATATAGGCTACTATGTACCCATGTAGTTATTAATTTGAATAGCTGTGTAATACGGTGATTATACGACTTCTGTGCTTGTAACCCTACAATAATTTGTGGCAAAGCAGACGTTATGTAATACAGCTTCCACAAACCACTTTAATCCCGACAGATCCAAGGATTTTTGCGTTGCAGACGCGTTCGTGGATTTAACAGTTAGGACAGCCCCTTCTCGTGCACACCCTTTGGACGTTATCCAGGTATGATAAGAAGTCTAGTGGCATCAGGTAATCTTCATTGCATGGCCATGGGGTTAAAAACTTTAACTTCTAAAATGCAAGCAAAAAACTACATACACACCTGCTTGTCCAGAGTCTCCTTGCTCGCCGTGGAAACCTTTGGCGCTGGGACCCTTTCGCATGTGCATCCTTCTAACAAATAAATCCCAGAAGGGCGAGTGCTCTGGTCGTTTTCAAAATAAAACAAAACATTTTGATACAATGCGAAATATTTTTCATGCCACCGGCTGTTTTCCGTTGTCTTTTTACTGAGATATCCTCGTTTCGTGCCCTCTTTGCGCGCGACCATGGATAGATACAGAGCATGCCCCTCATTGTAACGCACACTTTTCTGCATTTTCCGACTCACTTTAAACGTCATTTATTTGCCCAACACCATATCCTTGAATTTGCATCCTTTTTTAGAGAAAGCGACAGAAAAAGTTGACAGTCTGTACAAGAATACAATCCAAAGCCACTGACGCGTACGAGAAAGTTGGTTTGCTGGAGCTGCGTTCTGCAACGCTGTTGCCCATATCCGAAAGAATCTCCGAAATGATTTGTCCAAATAAGTAACTCACTTAATCCATGCCTGTGTACATGCAACTTTTAAAAGTGAACACATAACCTCGAAACAAAACAACTTACATATAGCATATATAATTATTTGGATTCAATTGAAAGCTTATCGTGCACGCAGCAGAATAAAAGAAAAATAGATCCAGTGAACAGACGGTAAAAACAGAATCACGATTGAGATCAGCCGTAATCGGCTTTGACACCAATTTAAAGGGACAGTTCTGTCTTCTTTACGTACAGTTATATAGTGTATGGGCGTCAGTTGTAAGGAGCGGGTGTTGCTGTTCAGCCAAGCACATTTCCTTAGTAGAAAGACAGGCGGAGCAGAGGTGCACGCAGCGTTTATGTAGCAAGGCAGGTTAAATTAAGGACTACTTGTTGCAGAACAATATCTGGTTGCACCAACGTACAACAACACATTTATTTTCATGGGACGGACTCGCTTCTTGTTCCACAATGAAAATTCCTTAAAAATAAAATGGCAATGCTTAGGATTAATATTAATTTGCCATGATACGTTAAGTATGCACGCGGGGCTGTCATAGTCGGTGCAGTGGACTTCTGGATAACGATTCAACCACGTCTTGGTACTGTATTGTTTAATATGTTAGGCTGTTTTCATGTTGAATGTTAATTGTTCTTCATATGGAATTATTTTAGCTAAACAATTAAGGTAAATAATCAACTGGGTAAACTTACTTCCCTACTGGTTTTGTGGAGGGGAAGGAATATTATTTTGTGAGAATATTTGATACAGAAAGGCCCTAGCCTTGAGGCACGTTGTGCTCCTGAATAAGATAGTTATACTGCAAATTTCCGGATTTATCTAAATGAACGTGGGTGTATGGTAGAGTTCTCAGTTTCAGCCCGAGCCCGACGGGGCCCGAAAACGCCTGTCGGGTAGGGCCGGGTTCGAGCCGACAATTTATGCTAATTGGTGGGTCGGGTAGGGCTCGGGCTGCGCAAAAATAAACAGAAAGAAAAGAATGTCTCTGTGTGTATTTAGCCTACAGTAGGCTAATTTGCATTTTTAGCTACACGTGGTGCTGATTGCTAGTTTTGGAGTCGATCAATTGTCAAGACTATCTCTACTTGTTAAAATTTAGCTATTTATTTTTTTCATCCAACATCTCCCGTTTGCTGTAACTATACGGCGAATGTAGGCTTTCGAGTTGAAGTTGAAGTATCGTCTGCTGTGTGATAAATGATAATAGGGCAATAATAATGAAGCAAGAACATGCGAACTATAGCCTACAACTAAAAAAGTTGAATCCCGTTCTAACGAAAAAACACTACTAAATTATATTACAGCATGGCAAACATTAAAACATTAGTACAAATCTAATTGCTTGCTTTCGGAAAAATTGGTTTACTCAAAAACAGTAGGTTAAAAACACAGCTAGTTTGTGGCGTTCCTGCTTGCTCGCCCCTTCTCTCTCTCTCTCTTGCTTTCTCTCACCCCGTTGTGCTATGTGATTTGAGCCGCCGCCTACGTAAATTGCGCAGCCTTTTCTGGCAATAACCGACTCGTGTTTTTTTTTTTTTTCGGGTTTGGTCGGTCTCGGGCTCAGTATTGTATGTGATGATCTCGGGGTTCAACTCACTCGGGTCGGTTCGATTAGGGTTTGAATTTCCAGGCCCGTTGAGAACTCTAGTGTATGGTACTATGAAATCTCACGACAGCTCTCGACCTTGCGTAGCCTACTCTTTTCCCAGTGGCGAGGCAGCAACATTGCATGCAATGAACAGCGAGGTAATAGTTGTGCAGCCTATAATGAAAGCAAATAACTTTTGTTCAGAGCACTGCGGAGTCAACAGGTGATAAACAAAAAGGTGTTCTTTGAAAAGCATAGGTTATGTGAACTTTAAAATCAGAGTTCGCCTTCAATGAGTAGCTGATCATAAAAATAGCACGTCCAAGTCATTCCATTTCTGAAAATATTTAAATCAATTTATGCATCTGAGCAATATTTTAACATGCACTTGAACTACGTATTGTGGCTGTAGATTTGGCCTACGTGGTGTAGCCTAATTGTCAAAAATAGTATCTGAATAAGTTGATTTTTAGTCGCTATTGTGCAGCCTAAATGGAATGAAGCAGAAGCCGGTTAAAATGATTACCTATATTATACATTTATACTATACCTATACATTTATTCTAATAGGTGATCTAAACTGGGATTTGCTATTATCGCTAGCCTATCTGACAGCTTCAGAGGTGCCTGTGATGAATTGAATATTGTGCTGCTAATAAATTAACCTACGAGACTGAATCTTAAATCACCACACAAATGCTCCTTACTTGATATAATTTTAATGAATCTATCACTCAAATATACCTTCGATTTTTTCCAATGATATGAGTGATCATTGTGTATTTGTTTGTGTAAGCTTGACTCTGCATTGCAATACCTTAAATTGCAGATACCACCAGACATTTCTGGGTACTTGGTGAAGACTTCTCTCCCTCAAGGGAACGGTGACTTGAGCTAAGACCATGTATTTGCAATCCTTTCAGGAATTTCTTTTTATGAGATATGGAGGAGAAAATTGGTCTGGTCACAGATGGCACATTCAACTTATCTCCCAAGGTCATAATTTAGCATATTTGTGCGCAATCTTTTTGTGAGTGCCTAAACTTCACTTTTGTCTGTATACAGTGTAAGACAGGATTCGACACCCCAGAGCACCCAAAGAGAACACAATACCGGGAAGTGGCAATCAGGTCACGCTTCTGGTGCCAGGATGTTTGCTGAGACCATCTGGCCTAAGGTTTACGGTGTCCGAGAATGTCCTAGGATTTTATGATCCTGGGAGAGACTCTGATCTGTTTGAAACTCCCGCGCACGGACAATGCAAGACTGCCCCTGCCTGACGTCACTGAGGCAGGCCACATCCTTTTCATTCAAATCACAGTATGGTATAACAGTACAGACTGCGTTGGTCTTCCCAAAGCTTAAAAACCTTAAAATGTGATGAATATTTATGCTACATTGTACAGTATATACTGGAAATAGTCCTGACACTAGAACATACATTGTACACTCTTTTTCCAGAGGAACAAATATATATTGTTCAGTTTCTCAGTGTTACATGAATAAATACACACAGTTAATGTACCTGACTGAACAGGGGAAACTAGGGTATAATGTAATGTTCTTCAACATGAATCCTGGGACTGTTTGTGGCATTAATATTAATCACATTTGAAAACTATGCAGAGATGGGATTCTCATGACAACACGAACGTAGACCTATTCATGTGTGATATCGTTTTGATGCTCTCGGTGTGTGTGGTGCAATGGTCTATATTTCCTAGATGGTGAACATGTAGGAAATATATATTTCATAACTCAGGAGTAAACTGCCGCTGTGGAATTATACCACAGGAAACTCTTTCTGCCAAACCCCCTGTGGAGGGGGGACAAAAGGTGCAATATTAGCCTTCTGGCCAGTTTATGGTTTTACGATCATCCACAGCCAGATCAAACACAGAGTTTGGGCATATAATCAAAGGAAGCAAAGAACTAGGGGAAGCTGTAGCCAGACTCTCCCGCACATCTCACTTTGTGTATTGTGTGTAGTGAATTGCCAGGTATGTTTTAGTATTTTTCTATACTCTATTTTTAATATGTTGTGTTGTAATTTGTAACTATGATTTGATTATTTTAAAGTAAAGAACCTACCTGGTAAACTGTTAAACTTGATTTGTGTGGTTTCTCTGAAAAAGACATTCTATCTCTGTTAACACGGTAATGAGTTGATTGATTTCCTCAGTCTGGTTTTCCCCCTCTGCTGATCTAGGGAGATTGACTAGTTAAGCTTAATGTATCACGGAGTATTGCACCCGTAGAACTCTGTCTTAAGTTAGATCATCTCCGCATGCCTTTTATACATGTTGAGAACGGGTGTTGCCAATATTATCTTCTCGGGTCCCTGAGCCTTTAGGATAGGCTATACCTTATGAAGTGGCCTCCTCCGCAACCTCTGAGATAAATGGAGACATCTAGTCAGCCGTGAGTGGTGTACATAAACGGCCGTATGTAGCACCCGGTGGAACCGGCGCATCCAGTTCAGAGAACAGGCTCAAGAGTACGAGAGTACCTTAACAAATCAATTATAAATTCTACATTTAAAATTATATACTAATAATTAAATTGGAGTCAGATATCTACGAGTATGGAATCAGCGTTGGTGGCTGACAGTTAATATAATATACACAGGCTGCCTTTTTAGGTAAGCTGGAGTCAGCCTGCAGACCAGACTAGAGCGGGAGGCAAAGTGGTACTATTGTCTCTGACACGTGGTCAATTACTAGCTGATCCCGCGAATTTAAAGAAGCAGTCTCATCCGGTTGTAATAACAGTAACATTTCAACACTCTTACCTTTTCCCACAGCAACAGCGGAAAATATCACGCTTAAACCTTCGCTCCGGGCTATTCCCTCATTGGTCTAGCTGCGAGGGATTTACAACAGTACTTTTGGGAAGTATAGTGTATTTGACATTATATGAAAAAAACCTTTCTGAACCAATGAGGTAATCGGTTTCATTACTGGAAGTATGATCCAATCACCTCTGGAGTCTAGGTTTCAGCATATGCTCCTGCATCTTAAATCTCGTACCTGCCTGGCTGTACCTCTCAGGATAAACATGCTGGTGTTACTCGTCTCAGAGGCGGCTCTCAACTTTGCTGCCTCGTTTTTAAAAATCTTTTTTTAGTCCAGCCAGCAAGCATGCAGGGAAGGCTGTCTAAATGACTATGGTAGGAGGACTTTTACCATCATTTATTTTAACCATAGCTATATACCTCAATAACGTGAAACATGTTTGATGGGTTGGTTTGCTAGCTGGTTGGATAAGTTTGAGATTTAATATCCTATATAAAGAAAGGTGCTGGTATGAGTCTGTGTGTAGTATAAGAGTAGGCGATACAGTCTTCTTGCATTTGTGCATGAGAGACATGAATGTGTTTATCAGGGAGTTAGACAGCTATTCCAAGCCAGTCCTGCTTAGCTGAATACACCTTACATCCTCTGGGAGAAATGTTTTCCATTGTTTTTATTAGCATGTTTCTCCGTTCAATTAAGCCATGGAGGACAACAGCACATTATATTCCCTGTTCCTATTCCAGGGGTAATTAAATGAAAGCCAGAATTATGACATTTAAGAGTTTAAATGCCAACCCCAAATACAACTAAGTTCAAAGTCTTGGGAAAGATGAAAGCTTTCGTTCCATATCCTGTCTAATTATACAATTGTTATGCTTTGTTCTCTCAGCGCTATACAAGTGTTAGCTTTCATACATCAAAGTATCCGTCGTTATTTTTCCTCCTCTTTAAATTTTTTTAAATTCAATAACAATTAAAGATGATTTACACCTAAAATCTCTCTAGCCACAGATGATGAATTTTGCATCACTTAGTTTCTAGGCTATACTGCAATGACAACATTAGACAATAGGCTTCTAATTATGAGTTCAGACAGAAAAAGAATCACGTTGTAAGATGCACAGGTTCTCATCAGCTATGAACAGAGCTGAAAACCTATGGGCCTAAGTATGTCCTTCCTTGCTGCACCCATTCTCTGCATTCACTGTTACACTTTTCAGCAGACTAGCCGGTGAAATTAACTGGTGTGCAAAAAATAAATGTGTGTCCTGCACACATTGACCATGCCAAGATGTGTTTTTATTGTGTTTTTTTAAATGGTTTTTTTTTACCCGTTTTATCAAATCTCTTCCTGACATTTCATATTTTATTTTCATGTTTGCTTTTTATCCTGGCTGCTGTAGAATTAGCCCACATGGGGAAAAAGTACTCAGAATCCAGACACAGGGCCTGTACTTGTTATTACCATGACAATGCCATTTTGGGATTTGACCCCAAATTGTATAATTGTTCTAATTTTGACGCCCTGCAGAAAATTTTTACATATTTATTTAAGGCTATAATATGCTGGATTTTTACCCTGAAAATATTATAAAATAACCATGCTCAGTCATATCTATTATGCACTGGCAATCTCTGTCTTTGCGCACATTTGCTGAATGTATCTATTTTTTATCTATTTATGTATCTTTATGTATATTTATGTATCTAGAATTTATCTATTTTTGTAAACCTGTGCTCATCTGCATGTATTTGTTATTCTAAGATGTGTTTGGGACGTTTCTGGGTGTGACGCTCTTTTCTGTGTGGGGAGGGGTGGGTGTGGCTACAGAGTGGGAGAGTGTTGGGTGCGATCAGGGTTCAGCGGAGCTTGCTAGCTACTGCAATGGAGCTGGAGAAGCACGGGTACAGTGATGTGAAACGGCGAGCCAACAGGGCTCGCTCAAAAACCAGAATCAACCTTGGAAACAGAACCATTACTCAGATGCAACAGTGGCATTCGCATTCCAAGAAGTTCTACCGTGCAGAGTTCCTTGAAGACACCCACACCCCAAGTTAAAGGTGATATTTTATGTACAATTAGTAACTGATCAATTATTAAATTCAGTGTAGCCTTCTATGTATGAATATGATACAAATACTGACCACTGAAGCTGGATCCATGCCATAGAATGTAGAAACTATAAGTTCAAACTTATTAAGTTCAAACTACTTTGTCGTACACCTTGTAGGCTATTCATTAGTCTCAGCCTCAGCCACTTTGACGCACTTCGCAAGCAGCATCTGATACATAGGCTTGCATAAGCTGGTCGGACTGTGGGAAACTGACAGTCAGCAACTCATTGGTTAGCACCACTGTCAATCACAGGAGTGTGTGCGTATTTCCGGTACAACGTGGTGCATTGGGTTTTATCAGTCCGCCATGAAACAAGTTGTCCTAACTAATCGGTAGCTAGCGAATGCTGCGAATCCATCAAGAACAATGAGTGTTTCGGACCAAGACTAAAAGCTTAACGCTGGATTCAATAAGTTTTTTGAAGTTCACAACATTTCTTCGTTGTGATGGACTGTTTTACTGGAGATCGCTTTGGCATTTGTGTAAATCACATTTGTTTCACACGGGTATGTTCTTCTTGTCGCGCTGTTTCTGAATCGACCGTAGCCGTTCTGTGGTTGGTTATATTGCATGTCAGTCAAAGGCGCCATCTTGTCAAAGTGGGCGGCTTTTTACCACGTTAGGCAAGTCTATGGACCAGACTATGGCTGTGTCCCAAACAGCATACTTCCATGCTCCGAGCACGCATAGCGAGCACGCATCCACCTTGGAGTGTGAGTCCAAAAAGTGTGGTATTACGGAGCACGGATAAAGTAACATGCTCCGTTTGGTCAAAATTTGAAGTATGCATACTTCGATGCTCCGACTGGAAGAAATCCCATCATTCCTTTCGAAAAAAAGGTCAAGACCAAAAATTTACTATGGCGGATGAGAACATTGAAGGTGCTGCCTCTCCCAAGGCTTTCTACAAATGTAAGTCATTTTAACATTTTTATATGAACATTTTCACAAGTTTGAAAACATCTGGCACAGCACTATTTCTGTTAGTGTTTTAATACTGAGCTAGCTCAATAATTAAGATAACTTCTATTTCCAGTTAGCTAGCTAGCTTTCGTTATGTAAATTGCAATGCAATTTACTCAGTAACAGCTAGCTAGGTAACGTTAGTTAACATTAATGACAGTACTAACGTAGATATCTATCTTAGCCAGATAATAATGGCATTAGTCGTAGCTATAGCTATTCCGAAGCACGAAGCATTATTTAATATTTGTAATATTAATTACGAATGTATTCCCATATGCTATAAATGACTTGCTAGCTAGCTGGATATCAACCCACTTACTAGCTAGCGTCGCACTAGTTATCGTTAGTTAACTTAGCTATAACACTAACGTTACTTGTGTTTAATGCTAGCTCATGTTGGTTAATATTTGGTATTGATGCATTATATTTTCTGGTTTTCCATTTGTGACACTAGGAACATACGATGACACAAAACGGCTTGTGCTTTGGTAGGGGGAGAATGAGGCTCTCTTCACTGGCAAGCGGAATGCTGCCAAGAGTGGATGGGAGTAAGTGAAAATAATATTCAATTACAAGCTGATTAGATATTTTACTTGTTTGTTTTTTTATGCCTGTGTTAATATTGTAAACATTAATATTGCAGGGAGTTTGTCAGTGAAGGGGGTCTGCATGGGAGGGTGACAGCAGTCCAAGCTAAAAAGAAATGGGAAAACTTAAAAAAGAAGTATAAGGTGTGTATTTGTTATGTCTAGATATTAAGTTTGACCAGGTCAGTATTTCTAAATTACTTGTTTACTTTATGCGGTCAATAACATTTGAAAGGCATTTGTGGTCAGTATACCATTGCTTGTCTCTGTAGACACTGAAGAGCCCCCCAACAGGGGTCAGCACTGAGGGGGGTGAGACCACTGCTGCATCCTGGTAGTGGTTTGCCATGATGGATGAGGCAATCAGGGGGATGCCGTCCATCACGCCTCCTGTCCTGGTTGCCTCAGCCAGTGGTGAAGGGGATGCAGTGGTGGTCTCCCCTCAGAGCAGAAGGCAGGACAGGGCAGGCAGCAGCACGAAATGGAGGAACTCTGACTTGTTGGAGTTCCTCCAGAGGCAGGCTGAGTTGGAGGAGGAGAGAGAGAAGGAGGCCTTAGCGAGGGAGCAGCAGAGGGAGGCGGAAGCCTTGGAGAGGGAGGAGAGGAGAGGCCCGGGAGAGAGAGGAGAGGAGGGAATTTTAGGGCCAATTTCTGAAAAGTATTTAAATAAATAACTGTTTTAAGTAGTTCTATCTGTTTTGTCATTATTACAACCTAAATTACGTACTGTACTTGCTGTAAATCTCTGTCCTCGTACAAATAACATCCTGTTGGATTTTGTATTTTTGATGTGACGCAAGCATAGCCTTTTATAGAGACACCCAAAAATGAAAAGCGCTTAAGTTGGTAAATAAAAGTGGTGTAAATTGTGATAAGCAAGTGGTTGAAATGAAACAAACAGATTACCATACTTAGATGGTGACAATCAAGTGATGTCAGAAAATGTAATTATTGTTTAGAAAGAGGGATCGGGAGAGATGGATGGAACAACAAGATATTGGCCAAAAAATTTAATGTAAAAAGCAAGTAATACAAAATGCGTCAACAAAACAGAAAAACATGCTTACACACACAAATACAAATGAAATTGTGCCAGGTGCACTTTAGTGAAGGTGATTTTTTTTTGATGCTGAAAAAAAAAGAACAGGCAACTTCAAAACACAACTATTTACAACGGTGTGTTGTAGTGAAAGTAAATGTGGTCCTGCAGGCTTGCAGGACACGAAACTGGGGCTGACACGTGCTCTGCCAGTCTTGCCCTCAGGTGCTGTCCCGGCGTCTCCTGTGTGAGGATGGGCACTAGGTCAGGGTAGTACTCATAACTCACCCTCTCTTCCTCTAGGGCATCTACATCAGCCAAGCAAATATTGTGGAGGACAGCGCAGGCTGCAACCACCTTTGGGGCAAATGTTGGATGCACCTCCAGGGCTGAAAAAGAAATGCTCCTCGGCTTCATCAGTCCAAAGGCTCGCTCAATTATGGAGCGAGCCTTTGAATGGTGCCGATTAAAGCGTGCCTCCACTGGCCCCTGGACAGGCTCCCTGTAGGGGGTGATTATTTGAATGGGATCCTCCAGGCATGGGTACCCTCCATCGCCCAGTAGCGCATACCCACAGGGAGGATACAGCTGCTGGCAATAGATGGGGCTATTTCCCGGAGGAGTCACACACTGCCTGTAATGTTAATGACGGAAATAGCTTCCTATTAACATAGCACTGTCTTGTGACCCCTCCAGGTGGCCTTATCCGGACATGGCACCCATCAATGGCTCCCACAGCCTTCCGGAATGGTGAGTGTCCTGCCAGCCGACAAAACCCCTCTCCAGTGGCTTCCAGGTCATCTCGTTCAGGGAAGCAGATGACTCTGGGTAGGATGGCCATCAGGTCATCTGCAATGGCATGGACCATCCTATGTATGGTGGTGCGAGGCACAGCAAACACCTGTGACACAACTGTAGGATGTCCCATAGGCCAGCCAGTACACAAACACCAGGACCTCCAGTGTGTAGCCCCAGCCATGGTCCCTCTTGTTGGGGAGCATCCCAACGAGTGCACCGATTGCCCGTCGGGATAAGTGGAAGTCTGGCCGGAGATCCTGGTCGTCATCAAAATATTTGGCAAGGATGGGGACATTGACATTCATCCTGCCATAGGTTGCAAGGCTCTCTCCCTAGAGACAAATATCCCAAGTTAATAAATATACTCTGCCTAACTTCAGGGCATCTGTCTATTTGTGTAGTAGCCTACTGACACCTAGGGTGCGTCCCAATATTGTTCACTCCCCACCTCCCTTCCTCCACTCCCCCACTACCACTACTCTCCTACCTGGAAGTATGCAAAACTGCCTGAATGTTTTGAGTACAAGTATTTGCATGTACAGTATACAATGTACCTGACATTGCGGTTTGCGTCGAGACATTAATTAATATTTAACCATTAATACGTAATTAAGATGTAATCAGCAACATTAGATTAAAATACAAAGAACCGTTTCCGGGGCAAGGAGGAGAGGAGGTGGTAGTGGAGCAAAGGAGGGTGCAATTTTCGAGTATTGGGACGCACCTTAGTGGTTCAGATTGGAAACTTAAACGGGGAAAACTAGCCTACATTAGGAGTTTGTATATGAATAAAATGCTACAATGTGAATGAACAACACATATATGCGATGTAAAATAATAATTTTTTTCATATACATTTTTTAAGTTTAATGATATGTAGGCTAATGTTAACCAGTGTAGCTAGCTAGTCGGCTGATTTAAGACAACCTACGTCGGTGCTGACAAGCGCCCTACGAAGAGAAGCCCTCCTCTTCGCCCCAGCTCTCCGGATGGCCTGCCTTCATCGGATGCAGTTTTCAATAATGATCCGCCGTCTTATTCTGGCAGCAGCCCGTCTTTTCTCCATTTCGATAGAAAACCACCCCAGAAGCAACAGCATCGCCACAAATATTATCGGCTCCATTTCTACTTCTAACTGCGTACCCAGTTGTTCACGCTCTGGTAAACAGCGCGAAAATAATCAAAACACAGACACGATTGTTTACAATGCAAAGACAATTCTATTATGGGGTTGATTGTTTACTTAAAGGTATCCAATGCATTGTGGTAAGGCTGTGAGGCGATTTCAACAAGGTAAAGTTAGCCCACGAAGCCTTCAACATTAATCTATAACGTAGACACAATAGTTCACCATAGTTCATTATATCAGTCCAACATGGACATTCCTATACTTACAAAATAGGCTAACGTAAAATTTTCACAGTGGCCATTTCCATCACGATGTCTCATAATTTAGGCTACACCTCACGTTAGCTAGCCGCGCAAGGGCCAAAGCTGGTTCACGGAAAGCTTGAGAGAGCGGTCGGGACTCGGATCTACCGGTGTAGCTTGCCTATTCCACGGACGGCGGATTAAGCAAAATAAGTGAACGCAATAATCATTATGTGAATGTAATCATACACATAACGTTAATGTATTTAGTTTTGGTTTTCACATAACATCGATTGTTCAGTGGGTCTGTGGTGGGCGCTGGACTGGAAAGACATGTTTTAATATGAAGGATGGTCAAACATTAGCCGTTTATATGTTTCACCTTCAATCCATGGCGTGCAGAAATAGCATTGAAATATTTTGTCTAGCAGCATGCACAGTACTGCATTATGCGATAAATGTTTGCGAAGAAGAGCGAGTGCTCCCGTTTATTGTAGGATATAACATAGCTTTAGGCCAACGTGGAAAGTTATTGTGGCGTTTACCATTTTAAGTTGCTCTGTCGATGTGTGGGGCACTCTCATCGCTCAAAAGAAATCAAACGCATTAATCAAAGCCAGATAATGTTATAGCTACTGCACTTTAAGACCATATAAACGGAGCACAAGTGTCCGTCTGTCCGAAACGTCCGAACGAATATTTTCGGGTAAAGCCAGGACGTCTCAGCCGATATGATAGCATACTGGATATTGGAAGGTTAGCATAAATAACGTTATGACCAATGCAGTTAGGATTAACCATAAACTGTAACGTCAGAAAAAATGGCTTAACACGGCTTTCTTTCGATTGTCCGACTTTTATCGTGCTACACACAAATGTCAAAAAAATGTTTTTCCTAATCACAGTCATACGTTTGGATTTGCACTAGTGTAGACCTTATTTTACCTACCAAATACATCTGGATTGTTGTCATATGGGGGTTAGGGTTAGATAACATGCTGTTTTTGAAGCGCTTAAGCCCCTCCCCCAGTTCTACATGGTCAGGATTATACACTGCCCGGCCAAAAAAAAAGTTGCAGTTGCACCAGTCATGCATAGTGCCCACTGTACAAGCCTCTGGAGGCAGTGTTATGATCTGGGGTTGCTTCAATTGGTCAAGTCTAGGCTCAGCAACGTTATGCAGCAATAAAATGTCAGCTGAGTACCTGAATGTACTGAATGACCAGGTTATCCCATCAATGGGCATTTTCCAGGACGACTAATGCCAAGATTCATCGGGCTCAAATTGTGAAAGAGTGGTTCAGGGAGCATGAGGAATCTTTTTCACACATGAATTGGCCACCAGAGTCCTGACCTTAACCCCATTGAAAGTCATTGGGATGTGCTGGAGAAGACTTCACGGAGTGGTTCGACTCTCCCGTCGTCAATACAAGATCTCGGCCAAAAATTAATGCAAGTCTGGACGGAAATAAATGTTGTGACGTTGCATATGGTTGTCGAAACAATGCCACAACGAATGCGCGCCATAATCAAAGCTAAAGGCGGTCCAACAAAATATTACAGTGTGCAACTTTTTTTTTGGCCGGGCAGTGTATAATGTTGTAGCCTCAATATCCCTCTGTTTACGGATGAGGTTTCCTACATATATCTCTGAAGATGACACTGTTATGAACTTGTATGTGCAGTCTCCACAGGTGATTTGTGGCTTATACTTACCATGGGTGATGAGTTGATAAATCAGATGAACTCTGATACCCGTTGGAGCACACAATCACATTTAGTCGGCCCTATACCTAATTAATGCGTGCGTGCGTGTGTGCGCGCACATTGTGTGCCACCTGCTGGCTGCTGTGCACCAGACATACAGAGAGATACAGAGGTTTTCTCTTTTATGTCTCTTTTACCCGTCTCTGTTACCCGGCGCAAAGCGGCGCTAACCCAAACGCAAGTGTCTTTGCTATCTTTCCTCAGGATGACTGGTACCCCCCCCCACTTCATACTAGCACCCGGTCTCGACGTCTGTCTGTCCTGGCCCCACAGTGGTGGAATGAGCTCCCCGTGGAGGTCAGAACAACAGAAAGTCTGACCGCCTTCAAGCGCAGATTGAAGACTCACCTTTTCAAGCACCTCTCTCCATCCCTCCCTATACCTCCTTGTGACCTCCCTTGATTATGTTTTATGAATCCTTGTTTAAGTGGTTCAAGCTTGTAGTTACTACTTGTAAGGTTACTTATTGGCTTACTGTTGTACACGCCAATCATCAATATTGTGTGGTTACCCCCCCCCCCCCCCCCCAAAAAAACAAAAAAAACAAAACACCAATCATACTGCGCCTGGTACTTTAATTCGTATTTACCTTTTAGGGTTGTTTTAACGCACTTGTTCCTAGTTCGGAACTGCACTATGTACGTCGCTCTGGATAAGAGCGTCTGCCAAATGACTATAATGTAAAAATGTGTTAGGTATAATTTCTTTCAAAAATTATAATATATAATTCGTACACCTAGTAATCCGTGAGCCAGGTTGGTCAGTACCATCTGAGGGGAATAATGCTCATAGTGATTTTTGGCAAGGTATACATCTCTAGAGTTATAAAATATGTGATAGCATTGTTTGGACAGCACCATGCCTGGGTTCTATCAGTATGTGAAAAATCAGACGAGAAAAGAGAACATTTTGGATAAGTGCTTTGTAAACTTAAAGCCTGCCACGTTTTTGATCTGTTATTGTCTGTCAATACCTGTTAATTTTATTTGCCAACTGCAATAAAAGTCTTTGCACTATATCAACTCCATATCAAAACTATGCGAATAACGGGGCAAAACATAAAACAGTGTTGGACACATTTAGCCTACTAGTCAATCGCATTGAAAACAAACTGGGTTGAACCTGACACCATGGTTGACAATCGTGCTCCAGGTGACGATTCAATAGATTAATTGTTGTGACTATGATCACGAAAAAGCGTGAGAACGGGTTGTCGAACAACATAACGACGAGTAACGTTATAGTTAACGCTAACCAAACAGCTTGTTAATGTAGTTAGCTAACAACATAGATATTAAACATTTTTTGTAACGTTAACCATTCGCGGCTCATTTATATGAATTTGCAGTAACGTTAGGCTGTGAGGCGATTTTAACAAGTCTCTCCGTTAGCTTTCAACATCATTCAGGCAACACTTCACACGATTATTAGCCAGACAAGGACTGCTGGTTCACGGAAAGCTTGAAAAAGCGAAACCACTGCAAAACCTGCAAAACCACTGACGGTAAATAAACAACAATCATTATTTAAGTATGTGAATGTAATCATAGCATAGACGTATTCAATATTTCTTCAATGTATTTATTGTTTTGATTTTCACATAACATCTATTGTTCTCACAAAACCCACTCCGCGGTGGCTCTGGTCGTGGTTTTAGATTTGCAGCGGCAGCCATTACTCTCTGCAAAAGGGACAAATTGACCACCTTCACGTGACAGGTCACGTTGGCCAATCAGAGAAAAAACTTTGGGCCGTGGAAACGGTGCCGTTTTGAGAAGGCAGTTGCCTTTCTAGTTCGTATATAGTTCTGTGGTGTAGGCCCTCAATTACCCCCATCACTAAAGCCAGCTATTTCCCCTCCTCCCTCCATTGGATACCAGTCACCAAGGGGCGGGGCTAATTAGTATATCTTTCAAAAGATTTAAACTAAAGATTTAGATTTAGCTAAATATTTAATTTAGAACCCAAGATTTAAGATATAAATAAATATTTATTTTTGACTAAATATTTAAATTTTTAACCAAGATTTGTGATAAAATAAATATTTATTTAAATGTTAAATCTTGGTTTTTATAAAAACCCAAGATTTAAGATATAAGCTAAATATTTAATTTAGAACCCAAGATTTAAGATATAAATAAATATTTATTTTTTGCTAAATATTTAACTGTTAAACACAGATTCGTGGTAAAAAATAAATATATAAATGAAATCTTAAATCTTGCTTTTGGAAAACGTTAGATTTAAGATTTTAGCTAAATCTTATTTCTTTAAATAAATATTTATTTTTGAAACCAAGATTTGAGATTTAAATTAAATATTTATATTTGACTAAATATTTGTTTCTGAAACAGAGATTTAAGATATATATTTTTTTAAATATTTATTTTTGAAAACTCAAATTTAACATTTAAGTTAAATATTTAGGACATGTTTATTTGAGATTTATCAATGAAATCTGAAAATATCAACTAAAAGTTTTATTTAGCATGTCAGTTAAATCTTGGAAAGAAAACTCATATTTAGCATAAATCTTCAGGAAAATGCCACATTTATGCTAAATCTGAGAAAAAAACACAGGAAAAACGTGTTGTGTTTTACTTTACATTTGGCACCCCATACACCAAATCAAAAGGTTTTGTCCAAACCAACCCATGACTCGCATAATAGGTGTAACGTATTATACGTCAATTGAACTTGACCCGACTTTATGAGGAAAAAGAAATTTGCAAAGCGAAACGAGACAAAACAAAAGAACGCTCTTGCCACAACTGCAACGTGTGTTCCGTTAACACATTTCTTTGATTGAAACTGTTAATGTAGATAGGCCTGATGGCACGGAGTCAGAAAGTGAGGGCGAAGTCGAGCCCAAGCTAACATTAGTGGAGACAGCCGCCATGCTAGTTGAGACCACTGACCCACTAGCATCTGACTCATATCCGAACGTGCCGCTGCCTTCTAGCGATGGTAAATGGCCATCCACATCACAGCAGGGTATGTCCAAACCAGAGGATGCAATGTTGGACTACCCAGAGCTATGTAGGACCCCTTTCTCTTCCTAAACAAAACGTTAAGCACAGCAGCTGTCCGAGCCCTGAATATGGTCCCTGCCAACCTGGGATGAAAGACAATTTTTCTGATTTTATTATTATCGGATAATGACAAACTTAAGGTAAAATGGTACAAAAACACAAGTGGCAAATGCACTGTGGATAGGCACTGGCTTGTGTACTCGCCTAAAGCAGGAACAATGTACGACGTTGAAGTTGGAGAAGGAAGAGATTTGCAGCTCCCGATTCAAAATTTCCGGTCCACCTTAAATCGGTCACGAACGAAAAGTGATTGTATGCTTTCACAGTCATCCTTCTGCTTTTTTCTCCAATAAATCTAATTGGCTCAACATTCTGATAGTCTAGTTTTATATATATATATATATATATATATGAAAGACTAGGTGCTGTTATACATCTGAAATTATTTGGAAACTGCACCGTTTTGAAATAATCACACTCCAAATGTTATGAAACAATACAATAATATTGGCATATTACAAAACATGATAATAAATCTCCAAAATTAAAATGTATGAAACCTTTGACACTTGGGTATGACAGTACCTCTGACTCCAGTTGGGTGAAATATTACTGTAGCGTTTTCAAATAAAACTTCCTATGTCTACTGAAAAGGTTAAATTTTGAATATTAATTTCTTGCCACCTTGCCTGATCACGTCCACGAAATAAACCAAGCTGGTTTATTTTCAACAGCTGTCTTGGAGGCAGAACCTGCTACTGCAAACACAGCAGCCCAGCCTGGTGAGGAGACTGTTGAACCGCAGGACGCGGAATCCCGTGGACGGTAAATCCTGTCCGTAAGGTTCCCCTGAATGGACTAAGTGCTTATAACATGCAGTGTTCCCCTCTTCACATGTTGCTGTGAGTAATAAGGCCTAAGCCCTCAAGTCCCACAGTCTTCCCCTGCCACTCCCTGAAGGACCCCCAGAGACACAAGTGCAACCGGACCCATACCCTGCCGCGGGAAGCTAGCCTAAGCGACTGCCGTCAGCAGTCCACCCAACTGGACCTGAGCTCAAGGAGCCAAAATGGATTCAGACAGGGAAAGAGGCACTTCCCCGCCCGTCAGAAGAGAGGTCCTGACTGCACTTTGCCACCTGTGGATCGTCCAGCTTCCTGTCACAGGAGACAGAGCCCCCGCATGCCGTGCAGAACTGGTAGGGACACTGTTGGGAATAGGCTGCCTTTCACAAACGCAATTGCAACATTAATGGGAAAAAGCACTGCATGTTACCCAAAGAAGTCCAGGGAACCTCTTGTCCCTTGCCAGTCTAGATAACCTATCATTGGAGAAGGAAGAGACTGTCAATGTTTGGAAACCACGTCACTCTTTCTGTTTTGGAGATGCACTTCCGTTGTGCTGTAAAGCAATCCTTCACATTTCCAGCACAATCACGCCCTGCACCAAAGATTTTAGATATGTCTACAGAGGATTATAGTGAATGGATTTGACCAGCGATTTTTTTCATTCTTCCATAGCCATTACACTGTGTATGCAAACAGAATTTTATGATATTGTGTTAAAACAAAAAAGTTACATACAGCAATTTAAAAAACCAATGCGTTTCGGCAATAGCCTTCCTCAGGGTTTCAACACAATAGAAAAGACAAGGCTTATAAATAGACAGATAACTGTTACGGTTCTGAGTATGAACCGGACTCAAATGCACGACTCGAACACAGGAAATTCCAATACTCAATTATTTTATTGCTTCGACCAGAATCCCTCCTGAAGCATAGGGAGAATAAGGAAAGTCAGTTATGGTTCCTAGCAGGAACTGGACTCAATACAGACAGACAATACAGGGAGCATTAGGCTCCAATAAATTATTGCTTCGACCAGAATCCCTCCTGAAGCATAGGGAGAACATTAAAGACGACCAGTCCAGGTGGTGGGTACAGCAGGGGAATAGCGGGAGCAGGAGAGGCCGGGGGCTGGTGATGGTGACAGGAAACCGGGCAAGCTGAGCAGAGGAGGAGTGGTGAGCGGGAACCAGGGCAGAGCGGAGTGGCAGGAACAGTTGCAGGTTAGCTGAGCGGGGTCCAGGCTGGGCGTGTACGCAGCAGCAGGATGGCAGCGGCAACAGCACAAGCAGGAGGCGGGCACCGCCACAGAGTAGAAGAGCTGGAGCTCCGACTGCATGCACACACGGTAGTTGGTTTGGCAGGAACAGCAGCACAAGCAGGGAATGCAAACAACTGCAGGTTGGTAGACTCAGAGCAGACAAGAGTTAGTACAGCGTGGCAGGACAGACTGAACGGCGAGAAGTGCCGTTCCTGGCGAGAGCTTGATCAAAACCCGACAGAGTTGAAAGGTGAGTTAACACCGGAATGCAAGACAAAGTTTTCAAGTGCACGACTAGACTAGATACTAAGTATCCACAAGACAAGACCAGAGGTTTTCACAAGGAGAGTTAACGAACTGGCACAGGACAAAGAACACCGGGTGACTAAATACAAACATTATCATTATCAATTAGGTGCCGCGTGCGAATGTATGCGTGAGTGATTAACGGAGCAGAGTGTGTGGAATGCATGCGAAAGGGAGGAAAGGGATAGGCGGATGACGAGTAGTGGAACAGAGTGACACGAAAGGGAAAAACCACACCCAACCTGCAGCACGAGGGAAACAAACTAGGGAGAGACAAACATGATACGAAAGGAAACAGGTAAAACACGGGATACAAGAGGACGGGAGTGAGAACATCACAATAACAATTTTTTTAATCTAACGTTTCATCTAACATTAGTCTATTTAAAGCAAGCCAAATTTGCTAGGCTAACGTTCCACCAAATGCACGTTCCACACAAATCATTACACAATGGTAAGTTTATTGAGTTTTTTTTTTTCTTAAAGGCCCACTCATTCATTTTGGGTTGCTAATCGTTAAAAAATTATATGCATGGCAACTAAAGCCGTAACCTTCGTTCTATTTCGTTCCTTCGACCATTAGGGTCAACAGCTTATGAATGTACATTCTCGCAGCCAGATGCGTTCCAGACGTTTATACCCAACAATTTGCCATGGCCATGACCTCTGCTTTGTGACTGGTCGAAGCTACGGGATTTTTCCCATCCTCCAAAGGCTGCGATAAGCACTCACATGCAATAATTTGCTAATACCATTTTTGTTAGATGCGGGATACTTGATGGAGCCCTGGTTCCCGATGCTCCTCTGCCTTCTTTGCGGACCGCACTGGAGGCGCCCGATCCGGGCAGGCCTCCTGTCTCCGAGGAACGGCTCTGTGTGGCATTCGCATCCACGCAAGATGAGTCTTTGGGTCTGGCCATTGAGGAGCCCGACCCCTCATTAGCTGGGTGTGGTTATTATTGAGGCAGGCAAAAAAGTTGAAGGGGACTGATGTGTTCTTGAATGAGCATCTCAGCAAGAAGAACGCCGATATTATCCATCAGGCACGTATTTTATAAAAGAACAAAAAAATGCAAGCAACATGGACGAGGAGCTGCAAAGTACTGATAAGACTAAATGCAACACCTGAAAAGGCTAAAGTGATCGTGGTAAGAGAACTGAAAGAAATCAATACAGATGATTAGGAAACCTTCTGATGCCTTAACTGGCAGTCAACGCTTAAAAAGGATTATATATCATTATCATCGCAAATGGATTAGAAATCTAAAGTACGGATGATAGGATTGAACAGTGACTATCTATTTCCGTTCAGAGCCATTGACAATGATGAATTTATAGACATTAACTCAAACTGTGCGGGGAATCATTTGCACACCCTACATAGGAAGTGTGAACAGTTTAACCTTAAGAATTTTGATTATACTGAGCATAAACTGTATGAGATCGAGAATGGCATTGATCCAGAGAACCATTTCTTCAACAACATCAACAACAATAACTGTGAGTACTATCCAGAAGACCAGTTCCACTGCAATGTGAAAATGGAAGGAGTATTATCATTAATACACTTCAATAGTAGAAGCCTCTACAAAAATTGTCCTTTAAAAGAACACAGAGGAAAGCATAAATATGTGGACAAACCATGGATTACCAAGGGGCTGCAGAATGCATGTCAAAAAAAAATACACTATATATGGAATTTCTAAAATGCAGAACAAAAGAAACAGAAAGTAAATATGAGATATACAAAAATAAATTGTTAAGAATTATGAGACTCAATAAGAAGAAGCATTAGAGAGCCCATGGAGAGTGAAAATGGCACTGGGAAAGCAGATTACCATAATTATTTTGTTAAAAATAACAATGCAACCGTAAATGAAATAAGAGGTTGCGAATGAATTCAATAATTATTTTGTTAAAGTTTGACCTACGTTAGCAAATGAGATTGCTGAGCCGAGCAACAAGGATGATATAGAGGATGAGAGTGATAAAAACACTCACTCCATGTTTCTCAGAGGAGTGCATGAAAATGAAATTCTTGATATTGTTAATAAATTCAAGAACAAAAAGTCCAATGACTGCAATTCAATTGATGTCACTAGTAAAAAATGTTATTGAATGTGTTGTGAAACCACTGACACATTTGTAATCAATCCTTCCGTACAGGCATATGTCCATGTAAAATGAAAACGGCAAAGGTCATTCCTGTCAACAAGAATGGAGATGAACATTTATTTTCCAATTATAGGCCGGTTTCCCTGCTTCCCCAGTTCTCAAAAATATTATAAAAACTATTCGTCCAGAGGCTTGATCATTTTATTGACAAACATAACTTAAGTGATCACCAATATGGCTTTAGAGCAAATCGCTCCACCTTGTTGGCAATAATGGATCCATACACCCTTACAACGTGATTGTAATGATTCCTTGTGCTTTATTGGTGCTAAATACATACCTTAATAGTCATAAATAACGTGGTCATAAGCTTATTACCGATTCCTTATCCGTGTAAGTGTCATGGTTTTGGACCCTGTGGTCCTATGCGGTCGTTTTCCTTGGTGGCCACGCGAGGGCGCTGCCCTTTTGGTGGATGCTTGCTCCGCCCTGCTGAGTTGGGGGAGTGTCTTAAGCATTTACACCAGTCGTTGTCACCGGAGAGATGTATATAAGCCTACCGTTCCCTTCATTCGGGGCTTCGACATTTATTGTTAATTGTTTGTACTGTGGTGTTATTGTTGGCTGTGAAATTCTCGTACCGTTTTGGCTATTGGCCTATTTTTAACGTCTCTTGGTGAGGCAGGGCTTATTTCTTGCTGGCTTACTAGTGGATTATCTCGTAGAAGTTTGGGACTGTAAAATCTCTGCTCTAGTTCGCCTGTGTGCGTTTTCCTCCGTGTATGGAGATTTGGGCGATGGTCGGAACTGTGGTTCTGTTCGCCTCTCGGTGCATGTCGTCTCATGGGAGATCTGGCGTTTCGCTTCTGCTAGGTTGCTTAGCTTGTAGAAGTGTAGAGTAGCTGTTCTTTGTTCCCTTTCGCCGGTTAATGGTTTTCTTATAGAGAGACCTGGCGTGTTTGCTTCTACTCATTTCCGGGTTACGGTAAGCCAGTTAGTAGCTTGGTACGGTTATTTCCTGTTGTCTCCTTCTCATGGGTTACATTCCCCTTTGTTGTGAGTCGGGGTTATTGTTACTTATTCCTTTACTGTGAGGCTAGGGCGTGTGTTTATTTAAGTTCGCGGTGTCTTTTGGTTAGTAAGTTTTGGGACGACGGTGCTCCGTCGGCTCACCTGTAAAATGTTTCTCATGGAGATCGGGTGTTTACCCAGGTATGTTTGCTGCATTAGACTGCAAACTTATTTAAGTAGCCATGGAACGTTAAGTCTCTGTTCCTGTTTGCCTCGTTACATTTCCTCTTACTGAGAGGCAGGGCTTGTGCTTGTGTTAGTCAGTTAGCCGACAGTTTCGATTGGTTAAGGTGCAGCTGTCCATATCATCTTTTTGTGCTTTCCTTCTCCATGTATGGAGATGTGGGCGATTCGGTTCGGAACTTTAGTTCGTTTTGCCCTTCGGTGCAATTCGTCTCTTAGGGAGACCGTTTGATGATGTTGGACATGTTTGCGGGTGACTGCAAGTCTTTAGCCTTGGAACATTAATTAGCTGTTCCTGTTCGCCTCGTTTCATTTCTCCTTACTAAGAGGCTAGGGCGCGTGTTTATTTATGTTCGCGGTGTCTTTTGGTTAGTAAGTTTTGGGACGACGGTGCTCCGTCGGCTCACCTGTAAAATGTTTCTCTCATGGAGATCGGGTGTTTACCCAGGTATGTTTGCTGCATTAGACTGCAAACTTATTTAAGTAGCCATGGAACGTTAAGTCTCTGTTCCTGTTCGCCTCGTTACATTTCTCCTGTCTGAGAGGCAGGGCTTGTGCTTGTTAGTCAGTTTTAGCCGATGGTTAAGGTGCAGCTGTCCTTCATCTTTTTGTGCTTTCCTTCTCCGTGGATAGGAGATGTGGGCGATTCGGTTCGGAACTTTAGTTCAGTTCGTCCTTCGGTGCAATTCATCTCAGGGATACCTGTTGATGATGTTGGACATGTTTGCGTGTGACTGCAAGCCAAGAAGCCACGGAACGTTTGATCTGTTCCTCTTGCCTCCTCATACTATCGTTTTATTTTTTTGCAGTGTTTGTTTGTGTTTTATGTTGTTTTTACGCTCCCGCCCGTTATGTGTCTCGTTTCCGAGACAGGGCGCGTGTTTGTTTCCGGCTGTTCAGATTCCTGTCTTTGCGCTCTACTGGGCGATTGGCAGTTAGCCGTTAGTAGCGTTTTGTGTTCGTTGTCTTGTCTCCTTCCCTTATCTGCGGGGTATCCCGCCTTAGTGGCCTAAGGGCTTAATGATTCCCCTTGCTGTGTTTGGCTCCTCCCACATCACACGTCACGCCCCATTACAGTAAGGGGGAGTGTAAGGTTCGGAGAACCAGGCGTGACAGCCAAGGAATCTGAAAGTGTATATCGTAAAATATACACCACAAAAGCGGATAGCTCCGCAGCAGGAAGGGAATAACCAAAAAAATGGGAATGAAAACCTCCCGGCGTAAGCCAAATCAAAGCAACCCCAAACAAGAACGAACTCGAGAATAGCGAGTAATTAAACAACAAAAGAACCTCACGCTCTCAAACGAGGAGCGATAACAGGAGGTAAGAGGAAAACAAAAGAAACACCCCATATAAACGGGCGAGAGAATGAAAATGAAACTAGAACCTGTTACTGACAGCTCTAGGTGAGAACAAGCTGAACAAAAAGGTAACAGGTAGAGGAGTATAAAGGATAAAGAGAGAAAGGAAAGAAAAATACAAAAATAAATCTTTATCCTAACTCTAACCGGACTTTCTACATTTCTTATTTGCAACAACCAGAAACGTAGTGACCGAATCCTATACCTTACCGACTTTGATGTCAAATAGCAAAGACAATATCCAAGCACAGGACAGCTGAAACCCTGAGCTTATATAGCCGACAGGAAACTCAAAACAGGTGCGAGGAATCACCGCCGAGCGATAGCAAAGCACCGGAACGGAAGACGGAAAATCCGATAGAGTACCCTGACGTCGCTAAAAGAAAGAACGACCGTAGAAAAAACCGGAGGCTGCCAGAAACCATGACAGTCCATCACTTTATTTATATATTTTTTATTTGTTTCCCAATTTGCTAGCCAATTGTAACCTATGTAATTAAATTTCCCGTGTAGCAACCACTAGAGAATTTGCCGCTACAACCCCGTCAGTCGGTAGTAAGAAAGAGCCTCTCCCTGTAATATGTTATGGAAGTGGGCAGTTTGCTTACGTAGTAGCATCTCTATGTAGGCCTTCCTTTCCTGGAACTGACTAAGCATTCAAAAAGCTTACATAACTCTGTTAGACATTCAAATGACCATTCCCTGTTTTTATCAGTTATAAATCTGCTGCTCAGCACAATTCATGCCAAAATGATCTTGTGCTTTTGTGTTATCACAGTTGATCACCTCGGATGATTTTTTGCAGGTGGTAACAGTTTTACACGTGATTTTGTACATGCAACCCTTTAGTAAATCGACCCCATAGTGCATAAATACATGGAAGGGCCTTTAAAACAGCAGTTCAGTGAGACAAAATCCTGACTTATTTTTCATTTTCTGTTTCCATAACAACCACTTTCTGCGGGGAGAGATGGAGGGGCCTTCTGTAACCTTGTCCAGTATTCAATAAAAACCAAAAGCAATCAATGGCTAGCAAGTGACAACCAAGGTGAATTAAATACCTTAAAATCACGCCATAAGTCTGAAATGTTTTTTATGTTTCCAATGAAAGATAAATTAAAGTAAACACACATTGTATCTTGTGACTTCACTGATTCTTTTAGTAAAGAACATTTATTGACATAAACCTGGCTCAAAGTTAGGTGTCTTGCCATGGATATATAGCACAGGATTTGAAACACCTTTCTCAGTTTGTTCAACCCTCCTATTATGTTGAAATTTTATGACACCTTTTATGTTTGGGGTCAAATTGACCCCTGACAGTTTAAACTGACACAAAATTATTGTAATAAAAATATTTTGACATTTTGTTTGTCGCTTTCTTAATATCTCCCAATTGACTAGCCTTTTATCCTTGAACTTCTCATTTTAGAGCTAGAGATAAGCGAAAGTTTGTGAAGTTTCAAACATGTATGGGAAAATACCCAGAATCACCCACAAAAAAGACTAGAAGGGTTGTTTTTTTCAAGAAGTCACTTGAAGGGTTGTTTCTCCTGACAAATTTTCCTATTGAACTCTATGGAAAAATAAGTCAGGAGAAGAAACCCTTCAAGTTATCCATCCATATCTACTGTATTTCTGGCAGCAGAGTGATGGTTTAAGGCTTGTTTGATACGTCAGACCTTTGATGACTTAGAGCCATTTAGCCAACCATGTGTTCCACACTGTTCCAGTGTAATTTAAAGCTAAATCTAGTCCCACCCCCCAATTCCCATAGAGATCCATTCAAATGCAGAGGTTATAGTATCGCTTCTAAGAGTACCTGGAAATAAGATATCAGGAGTCTTTTGATATCCTTTTATACAGTCATGATGGCATCACCTTTTTACCTGTGGAATACCTGTTTACCACAGAAGTTGTTTGAGAGAATGGCAAGAATGTGCAATGCTGTTATCAAGGCAAAGGGTGGCTACTTTGAAGAATCTAAAATATAAGACTTTTTTTAATTTGTTTAACCCTTTTTTGGTTTTTGCATAATTTAATTTGTGTTTTCTCATAGTTTTGATGTCTTTACTATTCCAAAATGTGGAAAACAGTAAAAATAACGGAAAAAAACCTTCTATGAGTAGGTGTGTCCAAACTTTTGACTGGTACTGTACATATTATTGCCACTTTGTGCAGTGTATTGTAACTTGTGTTTATTGATCCCAATAATATACTGTTCATTTCACAGTTTCTTATTTCACAAATAAGTCTGTGTTATGGTTTATGTCATTGGTGATTGGTGGGTGTAATTAAAAGCTAAAACAGACAGCATAGCCTTCACGAAAAAGGGCAATTAAAAATTGGCACTGTATGGGAAAAGAAATCATTGGAAAAAAAAACTGTTTTATTCTTTTTAACTTAACAATTAATTTTTTTTTTTACAATTTAATTTATTCACAGGCAAATATAACTTCAGAGTAGGGTTATATGATTAGAAAGATACGGACGCTATTCAAGCATTTCCCACTCTGGCCTTTTTGTTGTCGTTTTATGTTCAGGTACAGTGTTCCTCTAATACTGCACAGGAAATGGCACCAATGTCAAAGCTCATTGAAATCCACTTGTAGCATACGCAGTACTTTAACAGAGGTCATCATCGCTCAGAGGACCTGACACAGTGCGCAATCTAAGCTTTTAGGCCTAGGAACAATTTCAGTGTGCATGAACCGAATTTCATCAACTCACAGGGGTGGTTAAAAGAGATGAATCAGGGCTAATATTATAGGTCTGCCTCAGCTGACATAGTACTGCTGTCTCACCATGCACCATGGCCAGATTAACAGCTAAACCCTCAATCTGCAGCCCTGTAGAATGACAAAAGTGGAGTGTTGTACAGATAATTGCATAGGGCTTGAGAGCAAATTCATTCGCGTTGACTGACAAGGGCTCCCCTTGGCTATGATGGTAATATCGCTCCAAGGAGAAATCTGTGCAGAATAGCCCATGGACATCAAAGCTACACTGTCTGTTGACTAATAAGGTGCTGTGATGTTCAGAATTGTTCATATTATGTACATAAAGTCCTCTCTCCTTACACATGCCTGGCTTAACTGGTATAGAGCTGTATAGATGAGACCATTCAAACCCTTGAAATGTGAAATTGGAACATCATTTCCACTGTGTTGGCATTGTTCCTTAGTCAAAAGACAGTGGACGTCATGTGATGAAAGTCATGTAAAGCCAAACATAGTTTGCTGAATATCCTTTTGACACATTTGCAGATAAAAGCAATTTCTAACAGCAATTTAGTGGGTGAGTTATTCACATACCTCCAAGAGAACAGTGGTGTGGCAGAAGACTGCTGCAGATGGATTCCAGAACAATCTCTATTTTACATTTGAAAATCAGAGGAGATTTAGCTTCTGATTTACTAGTTTAACATTAAATGCTACATATTATTATTATTATTATTATTATTATTATTATTATTATTAATAATAATATTTGTAGTAGTAATAGTGATAGTACTGGTATTATTATGTCTTTGTGTGAGATAAGCTTATAGAATTCATGTATAATTATGGTGAATTGATAAACTGGGGGACTAAACTGACAAAAAGTAATCTAAAGAGTTTTTTAATATTGGAGTCAGAACAAGGGAGCCATATTATTACATCTTATTCTCAGGTTATATAAAGTGACATATTCTGTTCTATTCAACAATCCGTGTTATCTTGAAATCAAGGTTCTGAGTGACTAACTGATGAATAGTGAATACATCTAGTTGTTGCAAATAGTAGGGGGTTCACTGGTATCCTGGCCAAATTCCCAACCTATCACTCTCGGGGCCGGGTGCTTTTCCCATGCTAAAGCAGTCGCAATATCTATGTCGGATTTACTAAACAGCCGCAATGGGTCAATATTGGGGAAAATTCAATTAACAATTAAATGGGTAGTAAAAAATATACATATTTTTTGAGTTTCAGTGTCAGGGCAACCAACCAATGATATTCATGCTGGCAAAAAACCTGGTTTTCTGGGCCAGGAAGCTCAAACTGGCTGCAATTGGATCTTTCAGCAAAGTGATACCTCAAAAAAAATACAGGCATAATACTTCAAAAACCAACCTTGAAAAATATAAATGGTAAACTGACCACAAAAGTACCATTTTGCTTTTTCCCTGGAAGAACACTACCACATCACGTGATAGAAGCTTTGTCACCTAGCAACTGCGGTTTTCCACTCGTGGATGTGGCCAAAAGAGGCAATTACTTTAATTGATTTGTTTTATTCTGGTTTCACTGTTGATTTTGCAGAATTTCTTTCTGGATTCTAATAAAATTTAATGCAATTTTGTGCAGGTTTTCCTGGGTGTATGAGAAGTTGCACTGAGATGTCAGTTATTTACCGTGCTATGTCCATGACCTATCCATGGCAACTTTACCTGAGGAGATAAAAGAAATGATTAGGGCTGTGAAAAATGTATAGATTACTTACAGTGCAGTAAACAAAAGCTTCAGCTGACAAATCAACTTTGAATTTTACTTTTTTTATTGAACCCAGTACACAGACAGCACTGACACATAATATCATTGCAGAGAAAAAAGAAGTGGAGGCAGGTTTCAAAAACTTTCTGATGAGGCGTATATTTGTGCATTTACCTCCCAAATTGATAAAAGGCATTGCTACGCCCACAGTCTGCCTTACTTTTAAAGTCAGTGATCTCTCTACACATATAGGCCCCTCGGTCTGCAGAGAGTATGAGAGCGCATGTCATTTTAGCAAAGCGGGAGGGTAGACGTTTAGGCTTTTCTTTGTGGGAGGGAATTGCCTTTTTTGGGCTGCTGATAAGGCCAGAAGTGCAACCAACTACAAAGAAGCTTTTTTTATTTTATTTGTGACACACGGATTTGTGTGTCACAAATTACAAATGATAGGTTTTGAGTCAAAGCTCACGTAGACACAGAGATCTGAAGCTGTACACAAACAGTGGAAATTGGTTCCAGCCCTGCACAAGGGGCTGACATCATGCCATTCTCTACTACCTTTATTGATCTGCGCATGGCAGAATCCGTTCCACAATAAAAAGCACTCCCTGGGAACTGACCTTATGGATCTCTCCATCAGGTTGAAATAGGATACTTACAGACGCCGCTGCTTTCAAATTTTTCCTCCCCTTTCTCAGTTCAAAGATGTATGGCAGAGTAGAATAGCAATTTTGGTACCTTGTCAGTCTTACTCCCTTTACACGGCTTGTTAAAGTATGGAGCTGAAGTCCTGAGCATTGACAGGCCTGTACTCTACTTTATCAAAGATATGTACGATGATCTCTCATTTCTCAATTATGATTGTGCTTAAGGCGGAGTCTGTCCAACTATCAATGCATAAGCACTGACGCCGCTGGCCGGTGGTGTATTGAAGAAGTCACTAGTTTGTATTGAAATTATTGGATGTACACAGCCTGGCCAAAAAAAAAGTCACACACTCTAATATTTAGTTGGACCGCCTTTAGCTTTGATTACGGCGCGCATTCGTCGTGGCATTGTTTCGACAACCTTATGCAACGTCACAACATTTATTTCCATCCAGAGTTGCATTCATTTTTGGCTGAACTACTCCATAAAGTCTTCTCCAGCACATCCCAAAGACTTTCAATGGGGTTAAGGTCAGGACTCTGGCAGCCAATTCATATGTGAAAATGATTCCTCATGCTCCCTGAACCACTCACAATTTGAGCCCGATGAATCTTGACATTGTCGTCCTGGAGTGTGCCCATTGATGGGATTACCTGGTCATTCAGTACATTCAGATACTCAGCTGACTTCATTTTATTGCTGCATAACGTTGCTGTGCCTAGACCTGACCAATTGAAGCAACCCCAGATCATAACACTGCCTCCAGAGGCTTGTACAGTGGGCACTATGCATGACGGGTGCAACGGTGACTTTTTTTTTGGCCAGGCAGTGTAGCTCACTAAAAGTATGGATTACGGGCGAGCCGTTCATAGCCTGCCCTAGCCGGCTGAGATTTGTGGAGAGGATGCCAGATTAGGTAAGAACTTTCAGAATTACTCAACTCGATTCCATTTGGCCGCAAAACGGCTCTAAGTTACAGCGTTCGCTTTTTTCAATGGAGTAATATCTGAAGATATCATATCGAAAGCCAGAGGTCCCGATGGAGCAAATGAAGAGGTAGCATTGCTAACGTAGCGAGCATGACCTGCACTGAGCCAGAAATACTTTTTTTGCGCACATTTCAAAGTGTCTAGCTAGGCCAGAGGCCCTCCCCCTATATGAGAAAAGCTAGGCTTTTTTTTATCCAAAATTATTTAAAAATATCGAAAGATATTTTCTATTTTAATAAAAATTGTTATATTTTTTACAGGCCTAAAGTTGATGTTTTTTACCCCTCTTTCTGGGCCCCGCTGTGGCAATTAGGCCCTAGGCACCTACCTAGTTTGCCTATGCCTACATCCGGCTCTGCTTAGAAGGCAGTATCTTATGTATCCTTATGATATCCCATAAGTCTTTGTGATTACCTCAGGGTTCTCACTACTGTTAAATTAATGGCAGCCGAAACCAATGAGGTGGTAGTTGCGGCGGCACCAGAGGAGCTTTTTTACAGTGTGAATATGCAGTAAACTGCATAATTTGTTGTGGTTATATCTAAAAAATGCATTTTAATTATTTAATACACTGCAATCTGATGTTTTTAAGATTTTTTGAGCTTTCCATTAACTAGCCAGCTAACGTAGCGTAATGAACAACCGTTAACACTGATCTCACGTGACATCATCCTTGCCAAAGGAAGTGCGTCCCAAATTCGTTGCCTTTTGAGGTACCTTCAGAGGGAGCAAGACAGCAAGTCTTCCATTTGAGACACCAATGAGTTTTCTGCCCGAACCATAGCGTACATAGGAACCGGAGAGGGTAGGAGGGGCCAGGCGGTGAAGCCTATAAAACAGCCTTTACTGCACTGTTGAGTGCAAAAGAGCTTGCTGCCCATTGAATTCAACGTAGAAAACCAAGCTGATTTAACAACCAAGGAAAACCTCATCGGTCAATTTTTTGTAAGCATAAATTTCATTATGTGTCGCAGTTTGTGAAACAATGATTGTTTTGGTCCAGAAGTTTTGGGAAAACATTTATAAAAATGTATTTACTGTACGTTTGCCTAAAAAATTTAACATATTTTTACAATCTGCTTTTCATATGAAAACTGTTAATCAAGTTTCAAAATACCATCAGGGAAGTTTAATTTCACATGAAAAGGGCTGATATTCCCCATTCACTTTCATGGGAGCACAAATGTGGCTGAGGGCATGCTTTCCAGTCGAGTTAAATGTGCATGTCTATGGCCCGAAGTTATTATGCTCATTTCATGCTCATAACTGTCACAATTGAGGGATGGTGTGAGAGAGAGGAGCAGCGTATGATATAATGGTAGGAGCGCTGGACTGTATATGTGATACCATGTTTTTTTCCCCTCGTTTGCTTTCAGCACGCTGTAACACGACAGCATTGTGATTGAAAAAGACCCAGGCAAGTGATAGGAAAACCGTGGGATATTAAATGCAGCAGCAGGCACTGTGGGATATTACAATTTTCTCTCTGACACCATCTAGGATAATGCTGAATAACTTGGTCAAGAGGCAGTTTTTTGTGCTATTTTCCCAGTGTGGATATAGTGTATACGTCAAGTCACACAGAAGTAGCGGTACATCCCAAAAGGTCTGTGTTAGACATGGTTGGGCTCTGTAATGGCACATAAACATGTTCAGGCCTCAGTTTTATGGTTCCATGTGACACAAGTCCAAATCCTCAATGTCCAGAAAAGGCATGGGTCCAGATCCACCCACTTTCTGAGCAGGAATCCAGGCCTTTTGTGCTGCTGCCTTTAGCTCAAGTATAATGAGAAAATACATTTGGTCAGGGTTTTATCTGAGCAGGGTAAGGGTTTTATATTACCCATCAGTCACTTGGGTTCATCAGTCACAGTGGGATCATCAGTACCATGGAGTCAGAATACCTACACTTCTCTTCTTTGCCCATGCCAAATGTAGTTCAGAGACCTATTCCAGACACCGTCAAATTTTATTTTGAAGAGTAAACTGAGCAGCAGATGAGATAAAATGAGCAAGTTGAAATATCTTCTTCTGGCTTTAAAGTTAACCCCTTTGCCCAGATGCCTAGTGACCAGGACACCGGCGCCAAGATTTTGCTCAACTGAGACATTTGTTGCTCCTGCAGTCAAACTATGAATGGAAACCTCAGACTCCATATTGTATTTTTAATAGTACGCGATTTGTGACAGCTCTGCAGAATACGGGGTTTCTAAGTGTCACTATTTTCCCATAGCAAGTCCATTTAACAAGCGACCCCCCAACCGAATCTATACCGACCCTTGCCTGACATAGTGGACAATAGTGTTTATGTGTGAGTTTATGTGTGAGTAAATATATTTATTCATCATATAAAATTCGAATTCCCTCATAGCAACAAGATAAACATAACAATAGCCTGAATGTATGCCAAAAAAGCTGTGACAAGCCCTGCTCTCTCAAATGCAAAATAAACATGTGAAATTATTGTGTCATATTCTACTATAAATATCTGCTACTAAATATAAAATAAATATACACTCCTACCATTGGTTTTAAGCATAGAGATGTCCCTTTCAAAATTCCGTGGTTATTTATTGTCTTGGACAATCTGTTTGATAAATACACACCAGTTTAGCCCAACACCGATATACTGTACCTGCAGCTCTGAAGTATTTCACGTGATTCCGGTTTTATTCACAACTGTTTTATCCAACAAAGGACAGTATATCCTTTTCAACGGTGTTTGTCATTTTTTCTGGGGTGCTTTGACCAATATTTTGCAGCCCAGCATAACAGAATTTTTAATCTAGTCAATGTACTATGACGCAAACAGCTACAGAAAACGCATTCGCTGACAGGAGTTTTCTTCCGCGATATGAAAAAAGTACTGCTTGTAATTTGCGGTTCTTCTTGCTGGCTACATATGTACGTTCGTTTTTCTACTCGATCACTGTCTTCTCCAGTAGGCTATGTTAGATATGGTTATTTTCGCATTTTGAGTGCATTTCACACACTGTGTAAACATTCATTGCTCAGTCGTGTTTTCTGGTAGATGTACTGACTTTCATTGAAAGGTAGAACATTTGGCAGCATTTTCCTGTTGGTGGAATATTATTTTTTTGTAGTGTTATCATACATAATATAGGCTTTAGGCTTATCTTCCTGGGCTATACTTGCCACTAAGGGCATGGAAAATACTCATTCCGATTTACTGTGAGCTGATAAATATATGAATGTAAAGATTTCCCTTGGAGTCATTATGAATGGAAAAATGCCATCCCGGGGCAAAAGAATACATACTGTAGAGTACAATGGATTTTATTGAGGTAAAAGAGTGAATGATTAGGCTACATATTTAGGTGTGTGTAACAGTGTGATATCAATGTTTTCATCTTAAACCATCACAAGGGGCAAATGTATATGCTTTATAATGGACTAAACTCATTTTATTCATTTTATGACATGTATTGGATAGGGTTTTGGACCCATAGATATATACTCCCCTATACAGATGAATAGATTTACCACTTAGAAATGATGCAAAAGTGAGTTTTATGATCCAAAACATTTGATTTGTAGGTAAATATATCATTATTTATGATTTAGAGCAGTGCACAATTTAGCCATTTGGAAAGATTTGGAGACACTAATGGACAACAGGGTACACTGCCTATATTTTGCATCATAGATCTTTAGTAGTTCTGCATATCATGCTCAGATTTTGCACATAGTTTATAATCCAGCAAATGTATAGATTTACTTGTTTCACATATGTAGCTCTCTGTATTTCATTGCAAACTAAAGAAAACCCTTTTTTTTCCCTTTATATTTGTGGCACTTTATTTTGACTTAAATTATGAAAATAAACTAATATAATTTGTATTTTAAATGGTAACTGTCTTGTTTCATTTAAGCGATTTGCCAAGTTTCTCTGATGCTCACTCCTGGAGTTATAAAGCCTTAAACAGAGCACCCCCTAAATTGGTGAGAATTTACCAAATTTGCCATCTGAGTGAAGGGGTTAAAACAACTCCAAGCAGACGGATGAAGATCTATAAGCTGAAAGCTTTTTTGCTTAATTTAATCAATTCAAATAGTATAGTGTGTGAAAGTTGTATTAAGCTGCATTCGTATGGGAAGGGCAGAAATAAAAAGAACTCCGATCTCATGTTCCATACATTTACATAAAGAAACAACAATATAATCCTTAAAACTTCAGGTCTAACCATTCACAGTGGGATTACTCTGATGTTTTATATAAAACCACATCTGCACTACAGTCTGTAAGTATTACATAAAACCTCCAGGGGTCATTGTGCAATATAATATCCTCTTCATAAGTTGGACACTGCACATTTTAACCCCAAATGGGTTAAGCTAGGCTTTATTCATGTCCACATATGGCCATGCTTTCCCATAATCCATGGGGGCAGTGTCCGTTCTGTTGCACTAATCCCTCCCTAAGACCTGGAGAAATACACAAAATGCTGAAGACACAAAATATGTGTTGGGTCACAACAGCAATAATTAAAATAATAAGCAAGTTTTGGATTTTTGTATGTCTGTATACTTAGACAAAGGACCTTAGAACATACATAATATCAACAGATACATGAAAAAGGCAGTACGGATCTAGGTCTGACAGGACAATAGGCTAAGATGAAAAGGGTAATTCTTCATTGGTAGAAACCTTTGTTTCTGGTGGCTGTTTTTCCTATCAAGACATAGCCATTTTCCTTGATTATGGAATGCTGCATGTCAATTAAAGCAAAGTAGTTATAATAAAAACCACAAATTATGAGTGACAAGTTTTGAACCATAGTTAAAGTATGCAATCAGCCAGTTAGTTAGTCTTGGGTTTTGGGTAGGTAAAAGAAGTTCAGGGAGTGTCCATTTTAGTTGTTAAGTAGCAAACATCCACCTGCCCATCAAGCATGCACATGCACATTTTTTGCACTGGCATTGATGAATTCAGTCTTTCCTGACGCCAGCAGCCCCTCCATTCACCACATGAACACATCCATTTCTTTCAAGGCTGTGTTCCAGCCGGCTTTGTCATCGCAAAGTGGTTGCTGAGGCAACCGTTGCTGAACAGAAGTTATCTCAATGATTCTGTTTTTCACTAATCACATGCAGATGCAATCTCTCTCTCACAAACACACACACACACACACACACTATGATTGGTTCCTTCTTCAATCATTTTCAAATTCAAGTTATACCTTTCATAAAAGAAGAGGCCTTTACAGAAGAGAAGGAAGGACCTCCTGTTATGCCCGTGCACCTTCACATGGGAGACCCTGTGATCCCTAACAGGCTTGGAACTTTACTTCAGAGTCACAATCTAGCTGGTACATCACAAAATGGCTGTATGGCCATAAAGCCATATCTACTGTATTAGCAGTGCTGCCTAGCAGGGCCATTTTTTGATATAAGCGGTTGCTTGGGAACCCCCGCAAGTGTGTAGTTTTTAAAAAAATAAATGAAACATATTAAAAATTAAATAAATAATCTGGTGTAGTGAAATAGTAATGGAATTAGGGCTGAAATAAATGTTCGATAAATTTAAAAAATTTGAAAATAAAAATGGTTTGAAAAATAAAAAGCTATGAGCATGGCCCAATTTCTCTTTGACGTCATATTGTGAACAGCTGCATTGTGGGATCGATTGGGGGTATCGGCCAGGAAAATGACAGCTATCAGATTGAGAGACGGGAGCATCTGAGTGTTTTTTATTAATAATTTTTTGTTTACCACAGCCTCCCATTCGTCAGACCACAGAAAGATTGACAGCTTGTGATCGTCTCTTCCCTTCTCCCTCCCTTTGTAGTGAGGGCTATACACTGACATCTATTTTTCATTCCTTATCAGGTTATTCCAGTCAGCTCACTTTTTAGCATTGGTGGGAAGCTGATAAAAGTGAAGTTCGTGTTCTTCTGAATTTGATGTGCAATATGGAACACGATTATCTTTTATTTTGACAAGCTATTGACCCCAATCAATCCCACAATGCAACATGCTGTTTAGACTATGACGTCAAAGTGAAATAGCACCATTTCTGCATTATTTGGCCACTCTGTCACCTCTATGCAAATCACGCGCGGCCCAGAGTGCATCCTACCACGGAGAAGTGGGGTGATTCGTGACAGCGACATCTCATGAAGGGCTTATGCTTTTGACCATGACTGCGAAAAGGACCGACGTGAGTGTATGAAACCATCTGAAGTACGGGTGTTTTTTTCTGAAAGCTGGGAGCAGTAATGCGCAATGTAAAATGTGCAAAGGAGAATTAGCCTAACACCACAGTGTATGAACAACATGTATGAAAGAGCATCTAAAGAGAAATCATCCTGGTGCAAGTGGCAGCGGCGAGAGCTTTGTAAGGTGAGTTCATTAACACTAACGGCTCTATTTTCCGGCTGGCACATGGCGGGTGGCGAGCCAGCGCATTGTCGAAATGATGTATTTTCACGCTCCTCAGCCCGTTTGACTCGCCGTGCGCCGGAAGTGGGAGGAGAGTCGCTGGTGGAGGTGTGTCTGTCCAGATCGAGCAGTGAAACTGCAAAGTTGGGGCTCTATTTTCTGGCCGGTGGCGAGCCATCACTGGCAAGGTTGCAATTTCGTCATGGATTTGCACGCATCTTTGGTAATTTGGTGACTCGTTGTGCGCTGAAGTGGGAGGGAAGCCGCTGTTGGGGGGTGTGACCATCAAGAGGGAGCAGCCCAGTTCAATTTTACTGGAGCGGAATGCAATTTTGGGATAAGAGTACACGGCGAGTTGCTAATTTCGGGGCTTTCCCAAAGCGTGCATAATCATAATCTATTCAAAAACCAATCAACCGTTTTCGTGGATCATATGTGGTCCAATTTGACTTCGAAATAAATCCCCCAAGCAGGAAAAAATTATACTTTGCATTTATTGCTCATTGTCTTTTTTATAATGTTGAAAAATAAAAAGAGCCAGTAAATGATAAATGGGAGAGTTAAATAAATTATTTTTAAATGTATTTTATTGACTGATTGGAGGCTAAGGAAATGATTAAAAGCTTTTTATTTTTTACTGTCCAGATAACCTATTAGTGACTTTTGTTGCCTTTAGGATTCCAGTAGTTGGAAATTGACAGTGGGTGGACTTGTTCTGCAAACGGGAGGCCTACCAACCACGACCGAATGGACGTGTTCTGCTATCGTTTTTCACTAAACCACGTGATGCGGGATAGCCTGACATGGTCAAAATGAGTCCAATGCACACGGCTCTTAAAAGGACTGAAAAGAGGTAATTTGATTAGCTTAATTTATAAAATTGGTCATTTGAAATTATGTCCAACAAAGTGATAGCCATTTTCGCTAGCAGAGCGGCTGGTAGCTACTTCTTTTGCCGGTAGCTACTTCCATAATAAGTTAGAGGAGCAGACCGAGTCACAGCCATTTTTTCTAGCAGAGCGGCCGGTAGCTACTGCCTTTTCACATTGGCCGCGCATAGGCGGCAAGTACCGTTGATATCAATGGAGAGTCGTTTGCCGCTTTGCGCTCTGGTAAGCGGTGAGTTCAATCAAATTCAACTTTGACCCCTCCAGTCGCTGACCTTTCAAAGCGCAGCCAATAGCTAGAGAGTGGGCGGTACTGAACGGACCAACTTCGCGAACCCAAAATGGAGGAGAAATGAATTATGTGCGTGACCGAATTCCCAGAGTTGTATCAATCGAACTTGCGGGACTACCCTAATTTAAATTTAAAAAATGTTGCATGGCAAAACATAAGTTTTCAATTGGGGCTACCAGGTTTGTAACAAATGTAACCGGGTACAAAATAGGGTGTAGCTGATTATTTTAGTTTTAAATCCATCGGAAGTAACGTCATCATGGTACCGCCTCCCAGGAAAAGTTTGGGAAGTACTTAAGTGAAATGGCGAAAGTGTTTGGGCGAAAGCACAATGAAAGCATGAGATACTCCGGCGATAAGTAGAAACTCGAGTTTTCACTAGCAATGGAGGTGCAGTGAGGGTCTGGCATGGTGGTGTGAAGCTTGCGTGCAGATTTCTGCGTTTGTGTCTGGCGGTAACATTATCCCAGCGGATTAGTGAGTGCACCACTATATCTGCTGATGAGTGAGAAGAAGAGTGGTGCCACTGTTTTCTTGTATTTTAAAAGTGTAGTCGATTGATCTATTTTAAGTCTGAAAGCACTGTTGCACTTTATGCTTTGGTTAATGTGGGTTTTCCCCACTCTCAATCACAGTTGCACTTTATGCATATGCTGCTATTGCACAGTTGCACTTTATACTTTGCGATTAACTATTTGCTCTTGTACTGGTATTGGATGGCATATATTTGCATATTTGTATTTGCTGCTTTGACATATTTAAGCGTACTGTTGTATTGTCCTTTTAAACTTGCCTTTACATTGTAAATTACTTTCCAGCCGTGAATTAAATAAAATATTGGCTTTTAAGTATTCCCTGGTTGGCTCTATTCTCTATAAATGAGGTCAAGAACCTTTTAGTGTAAGGCACCGGGTTGCCAGGTGTCACAGTTTTGGCGCTGCGAGCAGGGTATTATAGCCTATAGGATTTGAAGAAAGTGGTGTGAAGGCAGGTTTATTGTGCACAGTGCTTTCTTTTAGCATAATTTAAAAATAAAGTACAGAAAACGGTGGCATCACACGACAGCCCGGACAACGATAACGAGTCAAGAAGGGACTAACGGATGAAAATAATTGATTCAAGATTTTGTTATTTTCTTGCTGGAAGATTGTGTATTTTCCTTTAAACCTTTTTTTTTTTTTTTTTTTCCTTTCCTTCTTCCCTCTCACGTATTGTGTTGTCTTGTTTAAACCCTTCTTCTGGTTGTGTGGTGACAGTTTAAGGGGAAAGGATGTCTGCAGAAGAGTTAAAGGCAGAACTGGAGTCTCTTCAGGAGAGGTTGTTTGCAGAGAAAGCTGAAATGGCAAGGCTTAGGGGGGAGAATGAGAAGCTGTCGGAGCAACTCACTCTAGGATCCTCTTTGGGGTCTGGTGCATCTGAGAAGGTGGGTCGGTCTAGTGCACACTCATCTCCCAGGCCTCATGCCCTGAGACCTAGTGACTATGTGGTTTATTTTCCTAAAGAGAGGAAATGTAAAGTCTTTACAGGGGGCTCGAGTTTGTCTTTTTATGAGTGGCTAGATGATATCCAGGCTACAATGGGTTACCGCCCCTTTTCGGGCCAAGAGAAAGCTGCTTATATTTATGAGCACCTGGGAGGGGAAGCAAGGGATGAGATTAAGTATCGCACCTCAGTTGAGAGAAAAAATCCTGATTGTGTGTTAGAAATCCTTAAAGAGGCGTATGGGCAGCCACAGTCCTTAACTAAACTTCAAAAACAGTTTTTTGATAGACGACAGAGAGAGGGGGAGTCAGTGCGAGAGTTCTCCCACGCTCTCATGGCCATCATGGAGGAAATTAAGCAGTGTGATATAAGGGAGGTTTGGGCTAGTGACTTTACCCAACGTGATCAATTTGTAGAAAATGTTCGTGATATTTCTTTACGTAGAGAGCTTAAGGGAATTATTAGGCGATTTTCTAATCTTACTTTCTATGAGATCCGTAAGGAAGCTATTCAGTGGGGGGAGGATGGTAGTAAGCCTGGGGGTTGTGGGCAAAAGATTGGTAATTCTTGTGAACTAAGTACGGAGCCCCTTGAAGTACAGTCTGTTGTAGCTGCTAAGACAAAGCAGGACCCTGTCTTAACTGAGATTTTGGATATTATTCAAAAGCAACAAGCGCAGTTAGATGAGATAACACGCAGATTGTCAGGATTGGACAGGTCTGGGGGGAGACGCACTGGTAGCCAAAGACAAGAGCCTAAGTTTGACTCCTCTGGTAAACCAATTTGTTTTAAGTGTCAAACCGCTGGGCATATCGCAAGATACTGCCAGTTGAATGCTAGCACGCAGAAGCAGGTGGACAGTCGCCCAAACCTCCAGCCCAGTAACAACTCCGATAATACAGCCCATCTTTCAGAGCAGCAGGGAAACTCCCCCCCCCTGTGGTGAAGAGCCAAACCACGGGTGGGGGACAGTCAGGCTCACCAGGCCAATTACTTTCAGATGGTAAAACTTATCAGTGCCTAGTTGGGCAAAGCCCTGTTGTAGAAGTTGTAATGGGGGGGGGTAAAGGTGCCATGTCTTCTTGATACAGGGTCAATGGTGACTACAATTACTGAAACATTTTTCCGGGATAATTTTCAGTTACAGGGGAATGGGGTGTTGAAGAACTGTGGTTGGCTTTCGCTAAAAGCGGCTAATGGTTTATCTATTCCTTATCTGGGGTATTTTGAGACAGACATTAATGCATTAGGCAGGAGCATACCACAGAGAGGCATACTGGTAGTGAAAGATCCTGTAGATCCCATTACGGTTGCGCGTAAACAAGCAATTCCTGGACTTATTGGTATGAATGTTATAAAGGAATGCTATGAGCTCCTGTGTCAGCAAGATAACCTAACAAAAGTGTCGATTTCCTCTATTCATTGTGAAGCGGGGTGGAAGGCTGCTTTTGGGGTGTGTTCAAATGATAAAAGTGATTGTAAGGATACCATTGGTTTTGCTAAAGTCCTAGCCCCCTATAAAGTACCTGCTGGTTCCATGTGCCTGGTTCCCGTTACCGGGATGCAGACGCAGTCCTCACCGGGATACCCAGTATTAGTGGAAGCTTTGGGGGGGGATGAGGGCATTTTACCAGCTGGATTGCTGGTTTCCAGTGCTTATGTATGGGTTCAGGAAGGACAGTTAGTTGTTCCAGTTATTAATGTTGGGGGCAATGATGTAAATTTGCAGCCACGGACACACATTGCCACTTTACATGCAGCCGAGGTCATTGTAGGGGAGGTACCCTCAGTGGTTTTTAAGCGGATAAGCCCTCAGGAGGAGCAAGTTTTATTGTTAGAACATACTACTTTATCGGAGTATAGTGATTCATTGAATTCTGAATTGACACAGATTAAATTCCCAGGCCTCACAGATGAACAAGCAGTTAGGGCTAAAGAGTTACTTTTAAAATATACCCATGTGTTTGCTCGATCAGATAGTGATTTGGGACATACTGATGTCATCCAGCATGAAATCCCTGTTACTGATGCGGGCCCTGTCTGTCAGCGGTATCGTAGGCTACCCCCAAGTCAGTATGAAGAGGTGAAAATTCATATTAGACAGCTCTTAGAACAGGGCGTTATCAGGGAAAGTAGTAGCCCATACTCTTCCCCCCTGGTGATCGTCAAGAAGAAAGATGGCACTATGCGTATGTGCGTGGACTACAGGCAGTTAAACAGCAAAACAAGGAAGGATGCCTATCCTCTTCCTCGTATAGAGGAGTCTTTAGATTCGTTGACTGGTGCAAAGTGGTTCTCCACACTTGACCTCGCCAGCGGGTACAACCAAGTGGAGGTGGCTGAGAAGGACCGTGCCAAGACAGCTTTTTGTACACCCTTTGGCCTTTTTGAATTTTCACGGATGCCGTTTGGGCTCTGCAATGCTCCGGGAACATTTCAGAGGCTCATGGAACGAATTCTGGGTGACCAACGGTTCCAGTCCCTACTCTTGTACTTGGATGACGTAGTCGTGTTCTCCTCAACGTTCGACCAACATCTTAAGCGCCTTGACTTGGTTCTGTCTCGCTTTGAACATTTTGGCTTAAAAGTCAAGCTGAGCAAGTGTTCTTTTTTTAAGTCTGAAGTATCCTACCTTGGCCATGTAATTTCTGCTGAAGGCGTGTCCACTGATCCAGAGAAGATCCGTGCAGTAGCGGAGTGGAGACAACCTCAAAATACCACTGAACTTAGATCGTTTTTGGGTTTTGCTAGTTATTATAGGCGGTTCATTAAGAACTTTGCAAGTTTAGCTGCCCCTCTACATGCCTTAGCTGCTCAAGGCTTTCCAAAGAAGCATAAGCGACATCTTTCTCGTCATGTATTTGTACAGCAGTGGGATTCTATTTGTGAATCTGCCTTTCAGGCCTTAAAGCAGAAGTTGATTTCGGCTCCAGTGTTAGGTTATGCAGATTTTACTAAGCCATTTATACTTGAAATAGATGCGAGTCATCAGGGCTTAGGAGCTATATTGTCTCAGGAGTGCAATGGCCAGAAGAAACCAGTCGCATATGCCAGTCGTAGCCTTCGCCCTTCTGAAAAAAACATGGATAATTACAGTGCTTTTAAATTAGAGCTGCTTGGATTAAAGTGGGCTGTAACTGATAAGTTTCGTGAATATCTGTTAGGAAACAAGTTCACTATAGTCACCGATAATAATCCATTGTGCCACCTTCAGACGGCAAAGTTAGGTGCTGTGGAGCAGCGGTGGGTATCACAGTTAGCCCAGTTTGACTTTCATATATTATATCGACCAGGAAGTCAAAATGTCAATGCAGATGCACTATCAAGACGGTATACAGAGGCAGACAGTATAGTGGATGGCTCTGCACAAGTGTTTCAGGGGGCCAGAGGTGTGGCTATTGAACCTCACCTGGGTGTTCCAGCAGTTGTGGTGGCGGAGCAGGTTTCCACTTCTTGTTTTCCTGTGTACAGCAAAGAAACCTTGAGGGCATTACAACAGGCCGATCCCATAATTTCCGCCTTTCTTAGATATTGGTTAAGGAAGAGGAAACCCAGCCGGTGTGAGCGACTGGAGGAAGAGCCACAGACGTTGGAGCTACTGCGGCAATGGGAACGAGTAGAGGAAAGCGAAGGGGTCTGGTACCGGGGAAGGCGGGACCAGAAAGAAGGCCGGGTGAAGCAGTTGATCTTGCCAGTTTCTCTGCAGAGAGAAGTCCTTTTCCGGATGCATGAAGGACAGGGGCATCAAGGAATTGAAAGGACCTTTAAGCTAATCCGTGGACGGTGCTATTGGCCCGGGATGTATGGTGACATCGAGGAGTATTGTAGGTCCTGTGAGCGTTGCATTGTCTCCAAAGCCCCACAGCCTAAGGTTGTGACATCAATGGGAAGTTTACTAGCATCTAAACCTTTGGAAGTTCTGGCCATGGATTTTACAGTAATTGAGCCATCCAGTGATGGGCGAGAAAATGTTTTGGTCCTAACGGACGTATTTTCTAAGTTCACCGTAGCCGTGCCAACACGGGACCAGCGTGCAACCACGGTGGCAAAGACTTTGGTGAAGCACTGGATCCAATGTTATGGGGTTCCGGCCCGGATCCATTCGGATCAGGGTCGATGTTTTGAAGCCGACATTGTCAAATCCCTATGCAAGATCTACGGTATGAAGAAGAGTAGAACGACACCATATCATCCGCAGGGGAATGGGCAGTGTGAACGGTTTAACCGTACGTTACATGACTTACTCAGAAGTCTTCCCCCAGATAAGAAGAGGAGGTGGGCAGACTACTTACCCGAAATGGTTTTTGCATATAATTCCTCGGAGCATCAGAGTACAGGGTATTCCCCATACTTTTTGATGTTCGGGCAGTCACCCTGTGTACCATTAGATGTACTGTTTGGAGAAGAGGAGGGCTTTCAGGGCAGTGTTAATGAGTGGGTTCAGGAACATCAACAGAAGCTGAAAGTAGCCTATGAGCAGGCAGGTAGACAATTGGAGCAGGCTGCGGAACATCGACGGAGGGTGGCAAGATTACCATCTAAAAATAATTCTCTTTCTGTTGGGCAGTTGGTTTATGTCCGGAATCACAATTTTCTTGGAAGGCATAAAATACAAGACTTGTGGCTCCCAACACCCCATCGTGTCGTAGCCCAGTTGGATGGAGGCAAACAAGTATACACCGTGGTCCCGCTGGATGAATCCAAGCCCCCCAAGAACGTTCATCGCACAGAGTTGCGGGTGTGTGGTCCAAGGCAACAAGGGGAAACCCAAGGTCTGGTGACAGAAGGAAATCTAGAGCCGGTCTTGGGGAGTTGCAGTGAAGAAGAGGATTCTGCTAGCGTGGTGTGTGTTGGGATACCCAGGAAAGCGTGTGAGGCCCCTTTACTGGAGCCAGAGGGTTCAACTGTACGCGTAATGGATGACTCTAACCAAGAAACGGATTTGGAGGAGAGTGCAGAAGAGGAGGTGGTCCAAACCCCCCCGGTCATCCCCCGTCGTTCACAGAGAAGAACAGCTGGTGTTCATTCAAACCCATTCCATCTCCCTCAGGCAGTAGTCGATTACCAGGGTGGGGGGGGGTGGGGTTGTTGCTTCCAGTTTGGCTCAAGTGAGCTGTACCTATGCTTCAGCACTCAAGGACATTTTTACTGGTTTAGCTACTAGCTTAAGTAGGGAGGCTGTTACTGCTTTAAAGAATCCCCAATAGGGCTCTTTGTCAAATCATTGGGACAATGATGGGATTTAGCAGGCGAGGGTGTAACCGGGTACAAAATAGGGTGTAGCTGATTATTTAGTTTTAAATCCATCGGAAGTAACGTCATCATGGTACCGCCTCCCAGGAAAAGTTTGGGAAGTACTTAAGTGAAATGGCGAAAGTGTTTGGGCGAAAGCACAATGAAAGCATGAGATACTCCGGCGATAAGTAGAAACTCGAGTTTTCACTAGCAATGGAGGTGCAGTGAGGGTCTGGCATGGTGGTGTGAAGCTTGCGTGCAGATTTCTGCGTTTGTGTCTGGCGGTAACATTATCCCAGCGGATTAGTGAGTGCACCACTATATCTGCTGATGAGTGAGAAGAAGAGTGGTGCCACTGTTTTCTTGTATTTTAAAAGTGTAGTCGATTGATCTATTTTAAGTCTGAAAGCACTGTTGCACTTTATGCTTTGGTTAATGTGGGTTTTCCCCACTCTCAATCACAGTTGCACTTTATGCATATGCTGCTATTGCACAGTTGCACTTTATACTTTGCGATTAACTATTTGCTCTTGTACTGGTATTGGATGGCATATATTTGCATATTTGTATTTGCTGCTTTGACATATTTAAGCGTACTGTTGTATTGTCCTTTTAAACTTGCCTTTACATTGTAAATTACTTTCCAGCCGTGAATTAAATAAAATATTGGCTTTTAAGTATTCCCTGGTTGGCTCTATTCTCTATAAATGAGGTCAAGAACCTTTTAGTGTAAGGCACCGGGTTGCCAGGTGTCACACAAATAAGCACTACTACATTGATATCTACCAGATTATTACCAGGCTGCGCTAGCTCGCTACGTTAACTATCGATAGCCAGAATGGCATTCTATATTACGGTCAGCAGATAAGTGTTTTTTGTTTGTTTAGAACGGTATACATTTCACGTTCGAAAGCAATTAGAAAAAGTGGAGAAGAGCAGAGACCCTGAAAACGAGTGACAAGCTCTCTCCCTGTCCTGGTTCATGTGGATCACATTAGCTAATGTTGTGGGCAATGCTGAATGAAATTAAATTACATTAAATTAAAATGTAAATAATAACCGGATTTTGTGCTTGTATGTGTAGAGGAAGAATGACTGGTGTAAAGTCGCTTTTAAAATACCCGTCCCGGATACGGATATGTAGGCTATTGTTGTTTTTGCTGCTTCGCTCTCTGCTTGCGCAGACCATAGCGGCAAGCTGGCGCTCATGCGCGCCCCGATGTGAAAGTAGCGTTAGCTACCAAAAGCGGGAGCCGGCTATGTACGACCGGGGATTCTGGGTAGTGTAGTTCTCAAACTCCGTTAATTCAAATCAATTTAAGTCAATTCAAATTTGATTTAAACGAGGTGGTGAGTATATAATGGACTTTGTATCACATTATGCCAAAGTTTGGTCCATACAATGCTATAATATCATCATAAGGGTTACTGAAATGTCCCGAAGTGGGGGCAGGTAATGGCTTCCGGTAGTCTTCTGGAACCAGCCAGGGATAGGAGGGGTCGGGACTACGGAGCTCTATGACGGCTCGTCGCACGCCATGCGCTTGTCGGAAAATAGAGCCCTAAAGGTGCAGTAAAAATAGCTATATCAAACCTAGCTAACACGCACACACACAAAATTACTCACCATATTGCGCTGTTCAGTTGTTAAACTATTTATTGTAGCCTACATTTTGAGATATTTATATTTTATTCCAAAGTTTAAAGTATGTTTGTTAGTTATTCAAAAGTTGAAAAAAATGTATTTATTAAAAAGTTCAAAGGATTTTTAGTTGCCATTTACTTCTTGTTAATTATGTTTTGCTCACAATATACAGTTTTTCATTTGTTTAAATATTCCTGGAATTAAATGGTGCTTAATGATGTTGTTCATTCAAAAGTGTAAGATTTATGTTGCTTACTCAGAAGTTGAAAGAAGTGCTAGAGCTCTGTACATTTAGCTGACAGCATTTTCTGCACAGTAATAGACAACATTTTAACATGTTCCATCGGAAACCCCATGATCCAAATCAATACACTACTGTCATTTTAACACCTTTCAACGTCTTATCGTTTCCTCTTTATTTACTGTGGAAATCCAATGGAACATTTCCAGTGTGCAATCTGTGGAGATGAAAACAAAATTAAAAGGCATAAATTATATCCCTTGGCAGTTCCACGAGTCATTGTTCCTAAAATTAACAGCACTCTTGGGTCTTGACAAATACATTTCTGTAGCAAAAACAAACAAATACAGATATGTGTCTAGTGCTTTTTTTGTATTGTTTTTAGAGGCATTGCTCTGACCAAAGGGAACAGAAAGCTGTCTTTAAGTAAAAGAGGGTGTTTAGAATCACATTTCAACAGTAGAAACTTTATTCTCAAAATTTTATTGCATAAGGAATATTTAGTTTTAAGAATCATCAATGTTTTCCCAAACACTTAATTAATCATAATTGAGATATAAATAAACAGCAATGCCATTTAGAATGCAAACCTGTGGGTTTGTTGATTAATGTCAATTAGGCCGTGTGGTAGTGCTAGACCAAAGAACAACACAACAGTAGTAATAGTAGTACTATCCTGAGATTTACAGTCAGAAGACAATGCTTGTTTTGAAGTATGTGTTTGAATATGTTTGTGACTATATCTCCAGCCCCTTATATCAGCAAATACTTCCCTCTTGCGCATTCAGAAGCCTTTTGGTAATAACCTGTGTCAGTGGCAGGCAGTAACTGGAGAGAATAAAATTCAAGAGCTGCAGCAAGGAAACTGAGGTGGTTTCAACTGTGCAAATGTTCAAAACTGCGTTTAAATTGGCGTAGTTGAACTATTGAATACTCCCTTTGTAATGAACGCATACACAGGGTGGTTATATAGCTTTTAACAATCAATGCAGTTATGCAATAAATAGATGCAGTCTGGTGGACCAAAACGAACTAAGGAGGGGGGGTGGACGACTTTTATTAATCAATGCTATGCAGTCCCACCCTCCAGACCGCTAGCTGAATATTCACTGATTGGCTCTCCTTTGTAGTGAGTTTTGAGCAAGGACAGGCTTCGTCATGAGGGATACAGAAAGTAATCAGCTTCCGCAAGCTAACAAGGAACACAAATCCAAAGTGTCTAACCAAAGCTCACACGTTGCTAGACTTTATAATGGCATCAAAGTGACTCCTGTCCTGTATGACTCTTTCCAATCATGTCGTCTTAATGTCTGTCACCTTCAACCTGCTCCAGTAGCACCAGTTCATTGACAGGAGGAAGAAGGAAGCGGGACTTTGATTGTGTCAAGGTGAGAGACCTTGAAATTTGACTATCCCTCAAAAATTGATTTGCTCTAGGTCATCTCTATCTAAAATAGTCTTGCTTTTCTTATACTCGGAAGAAAGAAAATGGTGCATTAATAAGGTAATTCTCATTGCAAATTATTCCGGATCTTTCCATGGCCCAAGATGATGTCTCATATAGTCAAGAAGGCAGGAAAATACCATGCCAAAAATGTCTTATTATTCTATGTCTGATTCATCGAAAATGTCACTTGTTATTCCTAAAAAATTATCTTCATAATATCCGGTGTAAGGTCTGAGAGTCCATGATATTGCAAAGCAGTGTGTGACATCTGAAAAAAATAACCATTTAATTACATTGTGTTGTCATGAGAAGTACAAGGCAAAAGACATCAAGACGTCTTCAGCTGCTGACTTCTCAGGGGTAAGAGTGTGAAACTGCAGGAGAGGTTGTGATTGAAAGCCATTGACTCATCCCTCTCAGGTTTCTACACAATTGGTAGCCAGGAGTCTGCCACTGTTTAAAATGGCTTCAGGTGATGGGACCAGTAAGGGTCTAAATAGATGCCTGCCTAGCAACTGTAGCTTGAAAGCCATTTACATTAGGCCTGTATAACACAGCATCAGATGCTTCAAGTTCCTCTACTATGACTTCAGTTGAGAGACTGCACTCACTATTTCAAGTTGTTAAACTGTACTATACATTGTCCTTCTCATGTAAAACTCATCCTGGATAAAGCATGCATGCTTCTGAACTGCAAAGGGAGAAAGAGAAATGCTCAATTCACAGAGAGCAATATAGGTTAATACATTTTAAATATATGGTACATTATTTCAACAATAATAAGGTTGATAAATCATATTATTTTCCCTCCCATAATGCATTGCTGGTAAACTGCTCATTTAAATGAGTGTTCCTAGAGTAAAAACTGCAGATGTAGGCCTATCATTAATTATAGCAATTACAACGTGTTCAGTTAGATAATTCAGATGTAATACATAAGACAGTGTATGTGCGGTGGGGGGCTGTGGACTATGCTGTTTATTTTAAAAATAAAAAAAACTTGCACACTGCGTTGGCTCCCAGTTATTATTTCAGTCTATTTATTCCATTGTCAAAATACAAAGTTTTTGAGCCCACTCTTCGTCAGGTATACAAAAGGAAAGTCAAGCAGGTTCAGGTGTTTCCAATTATAATTTATATGCTCTACCCATAGGTGTACTCATGCAAATCTTTTAAACAGAACCCACAGAAATTCGAATGGATTCCAGCATCAGTCTAAACAAATAAATACGTCACATTAACGTTATAGTCAAGTATGATTAAAAAGCGACTTGTGTCTAGACCCTGAATGTGTCATATACAACCCATTTTAATAAAAATATCCCAATAAGCAACCTGTATGTGTGGACAATCCTTTATTCCTCATACATCTAATCTTTTATATCCCAATGTGGAAGATGCAGTATCATAAGAACAGTTTAATCGAAAACTATTCATTGAGCCCAAGAAGGGCCATAGTTTAGAGGTCGTGTAACCAATAAAGTTTGTGTTGGAGGAGACCAGTGTTTCAGTGTCTCCTTTGCGTCTCTGGGGTATGACTTATTCAATTCCTATATATCGTAAAGCCGCCACTGGTTGTTTCAATATGTTAACATGTCATGCTATGCGTATGGAACTTCGCTGTTCCGCTATGCGGGTCTTCAGAGCTCTATCTGTTTTTCCCACATAGGCCAATCCACACGGCCACTTTCACAACTTGAGGGCTCGAAAAGTTGTATTTTGACTACATGGAATAAATAGACTTAATAACTGGGAGCCAACACAGTGTGTGGCTTATTTATTGTTTTTAAAATATACAAATTATATTTTCTAACTCAGCACCTGGAAATTAGATGTGTGTGTGTGTACCTTGCAATGTACTTGCATTGAAGGTTTCTGCAAATTGTTCATTAACATAATCTTCAACAATCTTCTCCTCAGAACTCTGTACATTCTGGTATTGTAAGCAGGGCTGCCACCAGTGGTGCTTCATTTATTTTTGACAACATAATTTCATTGTACTATCATATCCATTTCTGTTTTCATTTAATAGTTTACCAAAAAAGGTAAAAGATGGTAACTTTACATTTGTGTCTCTTGTGCCCATGGGGAAAAGGAGACATATTTCTACATTTGTAGGGTGCAGGTAAATAACCAGTGAGAGGAAAGTTAAGTGCGCATACGACAACATCAAACACTCCTTCACAAGGCCAGTGACAGGAAGACATTCAGACAGAGCGATAAAGGTAAACATTCCAGTGCTACAAAGAAAAATTTGAGTTGAGAAAAAGGTTGGAAAAAAACTGAACACAGAGAGAGGGAGAGTAGAGTAGAGAGAGGGAGACGTAGAGTAGAGAGAGAGACGGAGAGTAGAGTAGAGAGTAGAGTAGAGAGAGGGAGACGTAGAGTAGAGAGAGGGAGACGGAGAGTAGAGTAGAGAGAGGGAGACGAAGAGTAGAGAGAGGGAGATGGAGAGTAGAGTAGAGAGGGAGACGGAGAGTAGAGAGAGGGAGACGTAGAGTAGAGAGAGGGAGACGGAGAGTAGAGTAGAGAGAGGGAGACGAAGAGTAGAGAGAGGGAGACGGAGAGTAGAGTAGAGAGAGGGAGAGAGGGAGACGGAGAGTAGAGTAGAGAGAGACGTAGAGTAGAGTAGAGAGAGGGAGACGGAGAGTAGAGAGAGGGAGACGTAGAGTAGAGAGACGGAGAGTAGAGTAGAGAGAGGGAGACGGAGAGTAGAGTAGAGAGAGGGAGACGGAGAGTAGAGTAGAGAGAGGGAGACGGAGAGTAGAGTAGAGAGAGACGTAGAGTAGAGTAGAGAGAGGGAGACGGAGAGTAGAGTAGAGAGAGGGAGACGAAGAGTAGAGAGAGGGAGAGAGGGAGACGTAGAGTAGAGAGAGGGAGACGGAGAGTAGAGTAGAGAGAGGGAGACGGAGAGTAGAGAGAGGGAGACGTAGAGTAGAGTAGAGAGAGGGAGACGGAGAGTAGAGTAGAGAGAGACGGAGAGTAGAGTAGAGAGAGGGAGACGGAGAGTAGAGTAGAGAGAGGGAGACGGAGAGTAGAGTAGAGAGAGACGTAGAGTAGAGTAGAGAGAGGGAGACGGAGAGTAGAGCAGAGAGAGGGAGACGGAGAGTAGAGTAGAGAGAGGGAGAGTAGAGTAGAGAGAGGGAGACGGAGAGTAGAGTAGAGAGAGACGTAGAGTAGAGTAGAGAGAGGGAGACGGAGAGTAGAGTAGAGAGAGACGGAGAGTAGAGTAGAGAGAGGGAGACGGAGAGTAGAGTAGAGAGAGGGAGACGGAGAGTAGAGTAGAGAGAGGGAGATAGAGAGGGACAGAAACAGAAAGAGAGAGACGACAATTAATCCCCTGGATGTCAGTAATCTCTCCACATGCCTCATCACTCATGCCATTCCAGTCGGAGCAAGCTGATTGTGAAATTAGCAGTCTTTCCACACATTGCATAACAACTCAGTGCTTTCAAGGGCAATTACCTCCCTCTCCTTCATTCGGTTTGCTGTCAGACAGATTAGAGACAGCAGAGGCCTCTCCAGAAAACAGGCCCAGTGGGAGGGAGTGCTGATCAAACTCTCCTTGAGAGGTCTTCTACCAACCCTAGCAGCCAGCAATGGGCATAAGCAGCTCCGGCACGTGTCAATGTATCAGCTCTCCACATCTCACAGCCATACCTACCTGGATCCAAACACAGAGGATTGTAACAGGCATTAGCAAACATACTCACACAATGGCATGTACCATACATGGGCAGACTTAAATGTGCAGGTGTAGCCTACAGTTGCACATGCACACACAGACACACAAAGGCATGTACAGTACCATACAAACACAAAGAGGCATAGGCTATCACTACACAAACTGTACACATACTAAACCAGCATCCAAAAACTGCAGGAAGTCATTCTGTCTTTCCCTCTCTTTTTCTTTCTGCCTCCCTACATCCCTCCTTCACTCGCTCCCTCAAATTACTCCCATCAGTAACAGAGTCTTGGGAGGCCCAATAGAAGTGAGAAATGAGCATGGACTGCCTATTACTAAAGTACAATGTAGGATTATTTCCCCTGGTAACCGATAGGCATCATGGTAATTTGATAGGCATCAAATGAGATAGAAAATTTAACGTATTTCATCATTTGTAATAATTTGTAATCTCTCAAAGGCTGCAGGCAGCCATATCTGTTTACACCTGTTACTTTATGTTAAAGAACCCAATTTTCTTTAGTACTGTAAAAGCAGAATAGAAAGACTTGAAAAAGAGGGAAGACTTTATTTTACCCCGTGAGACATTTTTTTCCACTCTTTAATTCCCCCGATGATGACACACACCGGGATGTGAAGCTATTTAAACTTTAACCTCCGTTCTAAGCATTTCCTTTTAATTAGAACAAGCCCAGAGTCCCTGGATCTGAACACCTGTTCTCACTGTGGTAACTGTTCCTTCAAATGAGGTGAGATAAGATTTTCTTTTGTCTTGATTAATATGACCTCAGTCTAGTGATGTTGTTTACTGCCTCGGTGCAGATGCCACTCACACAAAGTCACAATGGTATATCAAAGGGCAGCTACCATTTTCAGTACTGCCATCATTTTGCAAGCATGCTAGTGAACGCTGTCAAACTCAAAGCAGCAAACAGAAGAGAAGTATATGGACACCTACTCATCCAAAATCTCATTCCAAAATTATCGCCGTTAATATGGAGTTGGTCCACCCAACGCCCTTTGCTTGTATAACAGCCTACACTCTTCTGGGAAGGCTGTCCACTAGATGTTTGGAACATCTGCAGAAATGCATTCCATTTAGCCAGAAGAGCATTACTGAGGTCGGACACTGATGCCGGGCGATTAGGTCACAGTCGGTGTTCCAATTGATCCCAAAGGTGTTTGATGGGGTTGAAGAAAGCGCTCTGTGCAGGCCAGTCGAGTTCTTCCTCACCAATCTCAACAAACCACGGGGCATTGTCATGTTGAAACAGGAAAGGTCCTTCCCCCAAATGTTGCCACAACCTTGGAAGCCCTATGCCTCTTTGTGTTTGTATGGTACTGTACATGCCTTTGTGTGTCTGTGTGTGCATAGGCTACACATACACATTTAAGTCTGCCCATGTATGGTACATGCCATTGTGTGAGTATGGAAGCCCAGAATCATCTAGAATTTCATTTTATGCTGTAGCGTTAAGATCTGCCTTAACTGGAACCTAGGGGCCTAGGCTCAACCATAAAAACAGCCCCAGACCAAGGGGTGTCCAGATACCTTTGGTCATGGAATGTAACAGAAGCAGCACTTAAAAAATGTTTCAATTCAAATGACATTTTCTACAGAGAAATATCCAGCTGCATCGATATGCAACATATCTGCTGTGCAAGTCAACCTGTATAAGACCACCTGCTGTCAAATTAATAATTTATGAAATCAAAACACAGTTTTGGCAGGCTGTACATTTTTAAAACACTGTAATGCAAAAAATAACTAATTTACAGTTTATTTGGGATGTTCTTATACGCACAACTAAGAAATATTGAAATATTGTATTGTGCAACTGCCAGCCCACATGGAGTGGGTAAGTATGCACTCAACATTATTGAGGAATTTGATATTTGGCAGCAGTATGTAGTGGTCAGGGAATTGAGTAGCCTATGTGACTTTAAGGTTGCAGGGTTAATTCCCAGGTTGGTTAGTTGCATTGTTGAGCAAATTACATCACCTGAGCCGCTTTAGTGAATTAAAACAATAGAAATAGATAGTATGTAAAAGTCTTTATAAAAATGTATTAAGTTCTGTATAGGCCACCTGTAGGCTAGGTCACCCCTGGTAGAGGGACCTGTTATGTGAATTACTATATCCAGTACAAACAGACCTACAACTCCACTAATAACAGAATTTGGTAGAAATAGTTTGATACTGACATCTAGAGGCCTTTAAGTAAACTGAGGTATTAAGATATACTGCAATCACAGAACAACAACCCTTGGTGACCTAAATTAATTGGCCCTCAGACATGACATGACTGCACTCCTGTTTGGATCACATAGTTGCACAGTGGCTAATTGCTATGACAACAGAAAATGTCCTTGAACCCATACCATTCCTCACTGAAACAGAAATGTAATTTCCCCAATGTAAGTTCCCCAGAATCACCACATCTACAGCTTTCGTTGATAACTTACTTTATTATTATATGTATTGTATTATATTTATATACTTTATTATATATATATTTATTTATTTATTTATTTTTTGTACATTTCATTTAGTGAATGTACAGTTAACACGGAAATGTGATTAATGAAAACTACGATCTAAGTAGGGGCAAGAAGTCTTAGCCAGAGAATTATGATGTAAAAAACGTTAGAATATAACCGTACTAAACCAAAGATTTTACTCAACCTGCCACAAGAATGTCGTCATCATAAGGCGTCTATTCAGTTTCACTTTAAAAAAAAAAATTTATACAAACTTTTTATCTGCGCAGTACGAGTACACCTATGTTCGCTAAGGTGCAGCCGCAGATCCACTGATGGGTTATGTTGTGTGGATGACTCACATACGTTCGATGTGCGCATGGCACATGTATTCGCTTTTCAATGTGGATATTCGTGGACATGCGCACCACCACTGGACTTGTCAGAAAAGGAAACAGACAAAGCTGGCGGGAACTCTGAAAAGTATAGCACATAGGCTACAGCTGATTTCTACGATATTAACGAAATACAGTCATCATGTCTCGCACGTTAAACTGTATCGTTGCCGTTTGTCCTAATATGGGAATAGGCAACGATGGGAATTTACCGTGGCATCCAAAACGACTTAGGTAAAACAAATCATTTTCAGGGTTAAACATGGGTTGCTACTGCAGCGGGCTATTGCTGGCGAACGACCTTGCGAATTATCGCTATCTTTGTTCTGATTTATGTTAAAGTAAAGCTAACGTTACCGCTAAAATAAAAATAACAATAAACAATCTCATCACTGTCACTTAGGTGCTAGCTGATGCCTGTGTGACTTAATCTATCAAACGCCAGTGCTGTGCTTTATGAAGTAATTTACTTAAGTTAACATGATTGATTATGTCTGCTGCTTGTCAGCCGAGTATTATATTTGTTACGCATTTAACGTTAGGCTAATTTAAAAGTAACGTTATTATAATGTTCATCTTTTTTATCAGTAAGGAATTTAAACACTTCCAGAAGATGACAATGACGCCTACGGTGGACGGTAAGGAATAGTAGTGCCTTAACTTTTTACATTATGGGGAAGCTGTTCGTGTGCGTGGCGGAATTAACCAGTGGGATGTTTGGGAAGGCTCCACAGACATTTTGGTTGAAAAGCAACCAAAATATTATTCTGTGTTGTGTTGGAAATGTGCACCAAAAAAAGCAGCCTATAAACGAATGCTACTTTTCCAGATGCATTTACCTTTCGTGCTCAGAATCTGCATGCAGACTTTTTATCTATTTTTATACAGTCTATGCTTTGGATACTTATCTTTTTCCGTCTCCGTCACCAACCACTGTTTGACAGGTAAGCAGAACGTCGTGATTATGGGTCGGAAGACGTGGTTCTCCATTCCAGAACGGAACAGACCCTTGAAGAACAGAATCAATATTGTTCTCAGCAGAGAGTTGAAGTGAGTATCGTCTCTCTTGAGTAGCTACACACAACAACCGTGGATGCCGATGCATGCATAAGTAGCCCACACGGTGTGCGCTTCATATAGCTTCTCGGCACATTCAAGTAAATTGGCAAAATAATTAATAATTTACAAATCACGAAATAAATGTCTCCAGTGTAGTTGAGTCTAACGGTGAAAGCTAGATATTGTAGTGCTTTGCTGCACCATTTGTTGGTGGTGTCATGCCATTATTGATAACACATGAGCATTTAAAAAGCAATAACATTTTGTTTTCAGTGCCAATGGAGCTGATCATTTGTTGGTTTTATTTTGTAAGTACATCGACAAATAACGTTGTACGCAGTGGTGGGGCCAGGATTTTTTACCTAGGATGTCCTAAGGGTAGCACAGTCTAGCTTTGGGGAGGGCAAAATCCATCATCACAAAAGTCAACTATAATTCAAGATATGATTGCTTTTCTAGAAAAATATTGCAAACAGTCATCAGATCAGTTACTATAAGGACTCATTTGACATGTTCAAGATCAGGGCAACACAAGCAGTGTGCAGAAGTACTGTTTTTTCATAAGAATCCACAACATTACTCTGAGCTATGAATCTTGCTTCAATTTCATATCATCATCCCTCTGCCATTCATCTTAAACTGAGTCACGTATAACTTTGTTCTTAACTTTGCAATTAAACCAGGAAAGACTGTTCATGTTTTATTAGCTCATTTTTCTTTCCTTGTCATTTAAGCTTCCCAAAGTATGGACTCCATTCTGCCCCCAAACGACTGTGGAAATACATAACCTATAAAAACACTAAAGTTTCAGAGAACTGTAGGCTACAATAATGTAGATCAACACAGTATGGTATTTATTACCAGTTTAAAATGCCAAATAGATCATTTTAAGGCTGAAAAAAAAAACAATGCTAACAAAATGGGAAAATAAAATTATCCACACTTTGTAGCCTATTCAGTTTCGCAGACTCATTATTTCAGTAAAATGTTTTTAACTTTTTGAAGTTCACAAATTTTACAGCCTTTACTTCACACGGGAAAAATTTTAACCGTTTCTGTGGTGGAATGAATGAGAGGACATCGCTACCAAAAACGTGATTTTCCCCCCCAACCAAGTTATCAGAGCATACCAAAAGGCTCAGATCAAAATAACGTTACGTTAGGGAAGTGAGGCGCTGGCTGCGGTGCGCAGCTTCTGGAAGACGTTTTTTCTATTTTGAAGCCCACTTTTAATGTAATCAGCAACGAACAAACACAAATGCATTAAAAGTCTTTAGCATTCTGCAGGCTAGCTCTTTCGTTCAGCAAAATGTAGGGGAAATTTTAGGAAAACCTGTCTCATATACCTACTCGAAAATACTAAAATATAACCAACAAGCTCTCAACAGTGACACAATCAAATAGATAGGACATCTTTGTACCAAGTGGAAATGTAACCTAGTCAACTGCTTGTTTATGCATGTGATGTTCACGTTGGGACAGTTCTGCTCCAAAGTGGGTGGGTGGGTGTGTTTGTTTTCCAGTCTGGAGCTACTCCGTCTATATAAAAACAATCGTTTGTACTTGAAACGCTGTCAATGTGACCGTCATTGACAAATAGCCAATGACAGGAAGAACACTTTGGGTGGCACACAGGGTGGCCAATGCCACCCTGGCCACCCCTCTAGCTCCGTCCCTGGTTGTACATGTTCAGGATATAATATTGAAGAATTGAGAAAAGTGTAAAGGATTTAATTTACTACATATTTGATTTAAAAGCGACTCCTCCACATTAATTGTCCTTTATGTTCAGCTATGTGTTTTGGGAATTTATTGTTTTATGATGAATTCATTTATATGTGACTGCCAATTTTATATAGTGCCTTTTAGCGTTGGGCAGTCAGGTAGTGACAGCTCTGTTCCAGAGGGAATTTTTAAAAAGGAGGGTGAGAAACTGAAAAATAACGAAATAATGCCCATGTTAATAAACAGATAATGCAAACAGTGACGAAAGTAAACTACTAAATTACTGAAAATTGACAAACGGGTTGAGTTTGTTAAACATTAAGTATGTGCATTTAGACATCGATGCTGATTAAGATTGGTGTTGATGATAATGTTTGTAATAGTGAGCCAGGTCCAGTGCATGTGTACGGTGTCTGAATCAATGATAAAAGTCTTTTGATGATGTTTGTGTTGTACAGAGTACCCCCAGCAGGTGCACATCACCTGGCCTCTGATTTCAGCTCAGCGCTCCACCTCCTGGACACCACTGAGCTTGCAGGGCAGGCTGACCAGGTGTGGGTCATAGGTGGAAGCTCCCTTTACAAGGTACAGAAGGAAGCGCCACACCCTTTTCCTATTGATATTTTCAATGGTTTCAGCACAATGAATAAAGAAATATTTGCCAAAAAATTTAAAATTGTATGTGAACAATTATGTTAAAAAGTGCACTTTTCAGCTTTGTTACCCCTATGCATTATGAATGTCTAATATTAGTCCGAAAGTTCAATTTAATTTTGCAGGCAGCTTTCCCATTTAGGATCTTTTCTTAATCTTCAAATTATTTTAGTGGATTCTAACTATTTTGCTTTGACTGGGCAGTGTATTTACTTAAGAAATAGTGGAGGTGCCAACTCCACTTCCTTCAAGACCATGCCCAGATGTGATTCCTCTTAGTACAACTCTATTATATTTTGGCTGCAGATATAATCATTTTTTGTGACTGGTGCTGGAAGAAATGGACACCTTTGCCTTAACAGAGAGTGGAAACATCAACAGCGAATGACTCATTAGACACTGACATTTGTCTGCAGTATTTTTAATTTGCTCAAATAAATTACAGTTTTTAAAACAACAGCTACATTTCACAGATTAAAATGGACAACAGCCCCAATTTAAAATAGAGGTATGATTACGTATCTTGTCAGCTACTAAAGACAAGTTTAAAAGCTTCTAAAGCAGGGGTAGGCAACCCTGGTCGTGGAGTGCCAGAGATGTTCCTGGCTTGAGCAGGACCAGGGTGGCCTATCCCTGTTCTAAAGTAATGTTACCATGTACTAAAGAAAAAAAAACCTCTTGTGACTTTTATAAACAGGCACTCAAATTATAAGAATGGTCGCCACCACTTTTATGCCCATCCTCAACTATGGTGATTTGCTATATATGCTATATATTTACTTTGTACTCAAGGGTTTGTTGGCCATCTCTGTCCATGTGCAGGCTCACCCACTGGTATATTTTTATTTATAAATCTATCATAGGTCTTCTCCCCTCCTATTTAAACATTTTTACCATTCAGAAATGCAGAGGACAGTACAATCTTCGATCCCAAGATCTAATTCTATTGACAGCCCCTGCAGTACGGACAGAGATGGGCAAGAAAGCTTTTATGTTTTCCGCACCAACTGCATGGAATAGCCTGCAGAAGGTTTTAAAACTCAATAGCCTAGTTCCCTTAAACTATTTTAAAGCACTAGTGAGAGCTATGGAAGATGAATCCATTGGGAGTTGTTACTGTTCTTAATTAATCTTCATTGTCTTCAACTAGGCCAGGTCATCAACTGGCTCTGAGCTGACCTAGCACTCAGTTGCCATTCTCATCTTTCCCTGTCCCTCTCGCGCTCTTTGTTTTATGATGTATTGATGTTGAACTTGTATTATTGTTGTCGTCTTGTATTATTTGTTTGTAACTTTTTATGCTGCTGCCATATTAGCCAGGTCTTCCTTGCAAAAGAGATCACCTGATCTCAATGGGATTAACCTGGTTAAATAAAGGTTAAATTAAAAAAAATTAAAAAATAAGTAGAGTTCACTGTCAATAATGTATTGGAAGTAATCCCAGGCTGCGCTGTCTCTTTCGTCTGACACCGCCCTTCAGTGCATGGGCTTCTTCTGTGACGGCTAGCAATGTTCCATCGCTGTTTTGTCAAAGTCAAAAGTTCTATGGTCGGAGTGGTAATGCAGAAGGTCAAACATGCATAGTGCAAAGGGTTAAAAACAGGCCATCTAGCGGCTGCAGCTACCAAGAAGCCTGACAGGCAAGACAAAAAGCCACTCACCTTTTATCATCTTTTGTATAAAAAACTAAAAGAATAAGGAAACGATGTTGGTTTAATTTACCTTTAAATAAAAGGCAAGCACTCTAGTTTCAGTTCAGTTTTAGTTTCTTGGACAGGCGTATTATTTTTCTTTCAGTTCACGGATATGTCTATTCGCAGCTAATTTTAGTTTTCTTTTACGATAATAAGCTTGATGTGATTGTCCTGCTGTATTTGAACACCCAGATGGGCTGTTTCCAGTCAGGTCCCCAGTGATAAACCCATGAATTATTTATTTGTGTATGAATCAGTGAATTGAGTGAACAGGGTTCTCTCCCTGGCAGCTGGCTATTATGCTTCTGAGAGAGGGAAGGACTGCTTTTTAAACCTGGTTCATATGCATATATTAGTCGTCCAGATTTTCACTCCGAAATGGAAAAAGGGTATCCATAATTTCCTACGCAGGATAGTAAGCAGGCAGGATCGTTTCATAATAATGATGTAAATAAGTAAATTACTAAAACACAGTAATAATTTATACGTAAAACTATCAAAGCACAGGGTAGAGTAAATAAAATATAAAATATCAATATAAGGGCAAATTAAATGGTAAAAACATTTTCTCATACAGTTGAAGTCAGATGTTTACATGCACTTAGGTTGAAGTCATTAAAACTCATTTTTAACCACTCCACAGATTTCATGTTAGCAAACTATAGTGTTGGCAAGTCAGTTAGGACATCTACTTTGTGCATGACAGAAGTACTTTTTCCAACAATTGTTTCCAGACAGATTATTTCACTTTTAATTCACTATATCACAATTCCAGTGGGTCAGAAGTTTATATACACTAAGTTGACTGTGCCTTTAAATTTTTAATATTTGGTCGCATATCGCTTGCATGCCATGACTTCCTGATGTCTGTGACCCAATCAGACACATCTTATTTTCTGGTATTGGGGTCCAATGGGGCATATTTAGATACAGGTTCAATTTACCTCAAACAAGTCCAGTTTATCAAAACCTCTTTATTCGGAAGTAAAAACAAGTGTGAAAGTTGAAATTTATTTGCCACAATTTAAATATACGTATAACATTGCATGCTCTTTGATTTGAACTTGCAGAATTGACCTACCGTACTTACTTATTCTGCACACACAAAAGTGTATTGTTTCTCATGGTGTGTGGCTCACCTTTATAAGCTAACGAGGAAAATCTTACTTCTCTGGAAGGTGGAATTAGGCTTTAGTAGCCTTCCTGAATGTTAAAACCTGGAGAACCCAATATGCAACATTTTTCCTAAACAATGGCCGCACACAGTGCAAATACATCGGCAGTACTGCAGATGAGTGAAGAAGTCTGGTTAGTAGCTATGGACAGAACCACTGAGAGCGTTGTAAGTAGTAGAATTTGGAAGTTGACTCTGTTATGGGAAGTCGATGCAGTTTCTTGGAGTGTAGAACTGATACGTGTGTTTGTGTGTGTGTCATACAAATTGGAACTGATAAGAAAGCTGTGTGATTCCTAACATAATAGGCAGCGGGTCATAGTGAAACGCCTTACCTAGCAAGAAAAAAATGAGCTTCGAACATCCATTTAGCCACATCAGCATCAGGAGTGTCTTCGTTTGCCTTATCAATTATAGAGTCACAAGAGGAATCTGCTCATTAAAAAAGGGTGTTGCTATGGTAGCTCCCTCTATGCCCCCCTCTGTTCATCTAATGGATCAACTCGATAGAGGCCTTTGAATTCATTGTTCTAAATTAATTCCTGTCTCAACACACGCACACATACGGGCGGGCACGCACGCGCATAAATAAACGCACCTGGGCCAGACCTCATTAGTTTGATTGAGCTCATTTACCGGGGTTGGGTACAGCAAGGGGAACTGCATAACATCCAATAAGCACATTAACCTTAAATTTCCAGCACAGGCTCCACTAAAGGGATTAAGTCAGACGTTCCTCGTCATGGCAGTAGTAGTGCAATGATGATTGTTTTTCTAAGCGTATTCTGAACGACCTTGTTCCCCCAGTCTTCTGACTGTTCCATTGAGCACTACCCTTCGGAAAGGGCAAGACTTTGAGAACTGTTTTTACTGGCACTGGCGAATTGACATCATCCCCCTCCTCCATCCTCCTTGTGTCTCCAGGTGAAGCCGTGTCCTTGCTTACGCGAAACAATAAACTACGCGCACACCTTCTCTTTTCTGCCGCCTGTTTCCATGGAGACTTCGCCGCTCAAGGATACGGAGATGACGTTTTGCCTGTCCCCTCCAGTCAGCTTAGCCTTTATTTAAAAAATAGAACATTTTTATTGAAGCTTTTTTTTTTTTTTCAGTTTACAAAATGACATAGAACAAATGGTCTGTGTAAATGGGAGGAAGTAGTGCTGCTGCCGCCCCCCCGTGCGTGTGTCATACCTGCGCCGTACCTGTGCCTTTGCCATTACAGGAAGCCATGGAGGCCCCCTGCCTGCGCAGGCTCTTTGTGACTCGCGTCCAGCAGCAGTTCGACTGCGACACATTCCTGCCACAGATCTGCCTGGACAAATACAGCCTGCTGCCCAGGTGAGTGGGTCCGGCGGCACCCCCTCGTCTCTCTCTCTCTCCTTTCGGGCCTCCGAAATCTCTCTGAAAAGGTACGAGCCTACTGTTCAATCACCCCCTTTCCTTCTCTCCCTCTCCCTCCTTCTCCCGGTTGTCTTGTTCATGAATTTCAGTTTTAAATTACTGTTATAGGCTGCATTATTTCTAGTTTTCGCTCCAGACTCGACATCATCTCTTCCACAGGCTGTCAGGCTGACTCACCTGACCCTTCTAGTCACATCTACACTCCAAGGAAACCTGTAACAATTTATTCATAATAACATTATGTAGGCATATAATTATATAATAATATTTTAGCCTGTATAATTTAGTAATTTGATGATTACCTGATCATTAGCAGTAATTAGCCATATTTTATTTAAATTCTGCATTTTAGCTTCTATCACAGCAGGAACTCCTAGGCAGGCTGCCAGGAACATAATTTGGCATGGGGGAAAAAAAACCTGGTTTTTATTTAACTAATTTCTCAGATTTACTACTCAGTTATGATGTTAGGTCTATTACCATTCAGTCTGCCTTTTCCTCAGTCTCATAGTTCCAGCTGGACGTACACGGAATTATGTATTGTAGGCACATCAACCAATGAGCCAATCAAAAATAGCTATAGACCTGGCCAATTGTAAGTTTTAGAATCCAAGGAAAAGCGAATGTCTCGTTTTGTTACGGAAAAATATCACAAAGGATAATTGTATTTCACTACATCTGCCATCTGTCTGAATGTTAAAAAAACAAACTAAAAAATCCCAAAGGTGCTGGGATTCATTAGATACAGATTTAAGTGTGTGGCATTCCCAGACATCATATTGTCTAATTTTGGCTGAAAGCACGCTAAATTGTTAGCTTTTGTCAACCTGCTGGAAGCAGCAGTGTTAAGGCCTAGTTATGCTTCTTGCGGAATTTGGCGCGCACCAGCACACGCAAGCTCATGCATCCGCAATGACATCATTTTATTAATTTCCACCCATGTCTAATGAATAGACGTTGGAGGAATTGACGTTATGCTTTTTGAACGCAGGATGGCACACATGGAGAAGAGCAACACTCGCAGATTTTATCAAAGGCTTGTTACAGAGCGTATATAGCATGGTAGCCTATATAGCAGTGGTCGGGAACCTATGGCTCTGGTTCTTTGAAATATGGCTCCCGAAGTGTTTCACAAAAAAGGCTAATAATAATAAAATAAATAAATAATTGCAAAATTGCTAATATGGTCTAATAGATGTACAAACCCCAATTCCAAAAAAGTTGGAACAGTATGTAAAATGAACATAAAAGCAGAAAGCAGTGATTTGTAAATTCTCTTTTACATATATTTAATTGAAAACGGTACAAAGAAAAGAAATGTAATGTTTTACCTTATCAACTTTATTGATTTTTGTAAATATATGCTAATTCCGAATTTGATGCCCAACGTTTTTGGAATTGGGGTTTGTATTTTACGTCTACTGCCGATGTTTCGCTCGTGAACGACTTGTAGCCTATGCTACATCAGTGTTGTCAGACAACTGAGTGAGAAAGAAAAAATCAACTAGTGAGAATCTGGATTTTAATTGATTGACTGTTGCGTGTTATTAATTTACCGGTGTAAACGCAGCAGCGTTTGATTTTGCATCTTTTTTACATCTTTTGCATTATTTTATCGTCAAAAACGTGTAATAAAAGATTTGCTGCAGTAAAAGATTGGTACGAAGCCAGAGTTCTATTTTCTTGAAGGGAGAGAAAATGAAAGGTATGACACCAATTGCAATTATTACTATGAATGTAGCAAGGTCATATTAAATGGCGATATTTAATCAAAATAAAACAACAATTTCAGGATGTAGTCTAGTCTAAACTAAAGCACTGTGAATATTGCCGCTGAAATTACATAGACTGTACGTCATGCTTTGATAAATATATATACTGTACGTGTGTGTGTGTGTATAACAGTCTCTGGTGACACTTGTGATCTTTTGCTTCCTGTCTGCATGCGCATATTCAGTGTGATGTCGCAAGAAAATCTATAAACTTTATTTCAGCGGCCTCAGACAAAAGAACATTGAGTAGGCTATCCATCAGCTAGTCGTCATCACAAGTTCAATACGACCAACCAGAGTCTAGTGTGACTATCACTTTATTGAATCGTGTCAAGCAAAATCATGCATTGGTTCTTATTCCTATATGTATTGTGGGTATAATTGGATTTAAACTATTAATGTAAACCCTTAGTTTGGTAGAAATATGCAGCAATTTCTTCATTATAGCCTAAGGCAGGGGCCGTCCAGTGCACCGCACCTCTCAATTTCACCTTAGGCCAGGGGACCTCAATCTTATCCAGTAAGGGCCGGTGTGGGTGCAGGCTTTTGTTCCAACCAAGCAGTAACACACCTGATTCTACTAATCAACCACTAGTCTTTGCTAAGGACCTTGATTAGTAGAATCAGGTGTGTTACTGCTTGGTTGGAACAAAAGCCTGCACCCACACCGGCCCTTACTGGATAAGATTGAGGTCCCCTGGCCTAAGGTGAAATTGAGAGGTGCGGTGCACTGGACGGCATATTGTTTGCCCGCAACTTCGCCAATAGAAGTAAGTGGTTACATCCATTCAATATCATAGAGTTCAGTGCTTGGCCCGCTCACGCGGGTGTCGCAATCTCTCTGAGTGCCATTCTAGTTGGTTGTGTTATTAGTTTTGCGTGTGCAAAAAAGGTTTTCCACACACTACAGCTCTTAGTAAATCAGGACCTTCGTTTACCATTGTAAACTCTAAAACACAGTACCAGCAGAGCGGGTAGCCAAGAACATGCCGCAGGTATTTAAAATGAGATTTGCATTGTTTTGGTTGTAGGCTACTTGGAAGATGTTTTAATCTTGTATGTGGTGTAATTTTATGCTTGATGGTACTGTGGTTTAGAGTTTGTATCTTTGTTTTATAGATCATGTCGCGGTTTTAATTTGTTAGCCCATTTATGTTCTGGTAGTTATTCCCCTGATTGCGTGTAGTATATCATGTCCTGAATGGCTGAGCGCCACAACCGCAGCCGTTTAGCATGGTGGCCGTATCTGGTTATATTATCTTACTGTATTTGCCTGTACAATAATAAACTTGGTGTTTTGTACATTGGAGAGGATGGTGCATTAATTACCCATGCAACATATATGAACATACTGTATGCCCAAGTACCATAAAAGTAAAGCCAATGTTACTATTAGCTCCAAATAATTACATGTAATGAAACAAAAGCCTAAACAATGGCAACAAAACAGATGAATGAAACAAAAGCTTAAAATTGTAACATAATTCACTCGCTAGCTACATTATGACATTTCAGCATTTAGCTAGGTTATTCACGTAACATTGAAATGTTTATGAGCGCTTGTGTGACATTTCTCACCTGAAAATAATAGAAACATTAAAACAGGTAAGCTGGGCTGGGATTTCAGCAGCTTCTTTACTGCGCTTTATGCACGACACCTCGTGCAGCGTTGGGAGTATAATGACAACTCGTCCGTGCTGGCACGTCCGTGTCCACAAAGGGCTTGGCTTGCGGACGGACGGACAGACGCACGGAGCACATTGAGGCCTTTAGTCAATTCACGTTAAAAACATTCAGTTTCCTGTCCTGGTGCGACAAGCAACACGTTACAACAATTGAATTGAATTGTACAGAAAAGACACGCCGTCACATACGTTAGAGATCACAAAAAGGTCTCCGAAATGTCTCTCGCATATCATGTCCTGTACACGCTCTGTCCCTCTCTCCACAGTTTCCCAGAAGTACCGAAAGGTGTGCAAGAGGAGAATGGGCTTCAGTACCAGTTTGAGGTATATGAAAGCATTCAAAACGAACAGGACTGACTGTCACAAACTCCGACACACCGCCACGCCTTCAGATCAAGGCCACAGAGATGCACTGACGCACAATAGTGTGGGTCACTGCTTGGCTGTGCTATAATTATTCTCTTTGTTGTAAAACATTTTTGTGCTAATAAAAGATCCCATTCCACTTTCTGGGCCTTCATTTAATTTGGTTGGTCACATAATGCTCATTAAGCAGCAATGACTTGGCCATATCATCGGCCAGGGAGGACACGCGCCTGAAAGCCTGCATGTAAATAGTGCCGTAACTTATTAGCCACATGCACACCCTTCAGTATTGCACAAGATGCCTTTGAGACACCACTGTTCACATCAGAACAAAATGTATTTATATAGCATGTTTTACAAAAATCTGTCAATATGCTTAACAGGATACCCTGACCTAAACCCCACACAAAGCCAAAGGTGACAGTGGCAAGGCAAAACTCCCTCGATGACATGGGGGAGAACCGTTGGGAGAAAGCAGACTCACTATTGTCGTGAAAGGAGTGTCTTGTCCACTACGGCCTGGCCTTTGCATCTGAGAATTTTAATATTTTGGCCTGTGTGGCCTTTGCTAAGATTGCTCAAATCTTTGGTCTGACCCGTTTTTTTAAAGAGTTTTAACGGGATACCAAGTGGGCAGTCTTTTTTAAATGCATCCAAGCAATTCCTTCTGCCGCACGAAGCCATTAGCGGTAATTTAAGTTCATTTCTAATAGCATTTAACATCCGGAGATTGCCACTGCACTCAAAAGCAGCTGAGCCGCACCGTGCGCTAACAATGGAGAGTCCATTTGCATTTCTGATGGAACCACACAGCCATTATCAGCACTTCTACAGATGGAAACACTTGGTGCATGCATATTAGTGGCCGAGCATCTCTCCGTCTCTCTCGCACACCATATTATTGTAGTTGTTGGTGAAAGGGCATTTAAGAAACGGATTCTCCTTTAGGAGTGAGTCCCCATAGTCAGAAAATCACAGAGGGATAACAGCCAGGTTTCTTTTTTTATTATTTTATAAATACAGTGGTTCATGGCCAGTCAGGTCTGAAGTACAGACAATAGTGTAGTACTGTCAAAATGCCTTATTCTTTCATACAGTATGTATGGGGACATTTATATATGTACCCATGTAGACGTAGAGTCCCTTCCATAATGTTTTTTTTTTTTTTTGATTTGGCTCTACTCCACAGTTTTAGATTTGTAATCAAACAATTCACATATGGTTGAAGTGCAGATTGTCAACTTTTATTAAACATTATTTACATATTTTTGTTTGACCATGTAGAAATGATAGCACATTTTATAAATTACCCCCCCATTTCAGGGCACCGTAATGTTTGGGACGTATTAATGTTATGTAAAAGAAAGTAGTCGTTTAGTTCTTTGTCGCATGTCCGTTGCGTGCATCACCAGGTGCTGAGTACATTCTCTAGTGATGCTCTGCCAGGGCGGTACTGCAGCTCCTGCTTGTTTCGGGGGCTAGTTGCCTGAGTTTTCGCTTCAGCATATGAAACGCATGTTCAAATGAATTCAGATCGGGTGATTGACTTGGCCAGTCATCAGTTATCTCTTTGAAAAACTCCTTTGATGCTTTAGCAGTATGTTTGGGATCCTTGTCTTGCTGTTGGATGAAGCGCCGTCCAATGAGTTTGGAGGCATTTGCTTGAACCTGAGCAGATAAGATGTCCCTGTACACTTCAGAATTCATTCTGCTGCTGTTATCAGCAGTTACATCAGCAATGAAGACAAGTGATCCAGAACCTGTGGCAGCCATACATATCCATTACATTACAGGCATTTAGCAGACACTCTTATCCAGAGCGACTTAAACTTTTTAGCATTTAAAAAAAAAACATATTACCCATTTATACAGCTAGATTTATACTGAAGCAATTCAGGTTACGTACCTTGCTCAAGGGTACAACAGCAGTGTCCTACCTGGGACAGTTCCTTAACCATTATACTAAACTGCCGCCCACTACTACCCAAACCATAACACCCCCACCACCATGTTTCACAGATGAGGTGGTATGCATCTTGGGCAGTTCCTTTTGGCCTCTACACTTTGCTCTTGCCATCGCTCTGATACAAGTGAATCTTGGTCTCATCTGTCCACAAAACCTTTTTCTAGAACTCTGCAGGCTCTTTTAGGTACTTCTAAGCATGTTGTATTGTGGCCATCTTGTTTTTGCTGCTAGTGGTTTGCGTCTTGCAGTGTAGTGTGGTTCTGTTTGTGAAGTCTTCTGTGGACAATAGTCACTGACACATCCACACCTCCTGAAGAGAGTTTCTTTTGCAATTACTGAGCTCACCAGTGCTCATTCTTTTTAATCACATTTCAAACAGTTGATTTTGGTAAGCCTATGTTTAGCCCACGTCTCTGACTGTTCTTTTCTTATTTCTCAGCCTCATAATGGCTTCCTTGACTTTCACTGGCACAACTTGGTCCTCATGTTGACAAAATCCAATAAGAGACTCCAAAGGAAATCAAAAGCCTAGGATCAGGACTAGATACTGAAAGTGCTCTCATACCTGCACTAAGGAAGGAATTGAACACACCTGACGAATCAGAAGCCGTTTGTCCCAATCATTATGGTTCCCTGAAATAGGGGGGCTATGTATAAAAGTGCTGTAATTTCTACATGGTGAAAACAAAATGTATGGAAGGGTATTTTGATACATTTGAATCTGCACTTTAACCACATGTGAATTGTTTGTACTCCACAATTTTAGATTTGTAATCAGAGTCAAATGAAGAAAGAAATTTGGCGCCAAACATTATGGCACTGTATATCTTATCTTATCTTTAAACTGGACACATTAAAGCATTTGTCCAGTACAAAATTAACCCCATCAGTGCACGTCTGTGGGAGGTAGACAGTGTCACGTTGCCCCGTTGATAACTGACAGAAAACATGGCGTCATTACATGCCAGAATGTTCCTACTGTACAAGCAGCAGGAAGTGCGGAGGGGGGTGAGGAATAACTGTCTAATTACGCACAGATTCTACCTGTGAGCACGCCAACTTCCCCCCTGCTGCCCTTGAGATCAGCTCCCTTACTGGTCGGGCTCTTCCTGTCACTCAGTTCAGAGTCTCCACCCACTGTTCCTGACTCTCCACTCAAACCAGTGGCAACTCTCTCTCCCTTGCTATCCCTTCCCTCTGTAAGGGAGAGAACAGAACATTGCCACAGACCTGAGAGGCATCTCACCTGTTCCACACACGCACACACAGTCCTGTCTGTATGCAGGTAGCATTCAGTCCACAAACTGCCGCGTATCTTTTAGTCTTTTCTTTTGTCTGCTCTTCGTCTCTCCATTACATTCTCCTTGGTCTCTTATTTTCTGATGTAACTTTAAAAGCAGTATTGTAAACAGAACTCTGTGTAACAGTGGATTATTGCTCCTTTGCCAAGATGTAACACAGCACGAGAAGGAGTGCATCCGAGAGGCCTTGAGAAGAAGGTTTATAACCAAGAGCTACTGGTGAGTACACACTCTCCACGTACACAAACAGACGATGCGAGCTGGCGGTAGGCTTCGGTTAAGGCGCCCGACGTTTTAAGACGCGCAAAGCAGAACCCTTTGCGCTGGGTTACGGCTCACAGTTTTAAGATGCGCGAGGGCAAAAACCCTTCTGTGTGCCGAACGCAGTTCTTTTGTCTTTCCTTGTCGCACGCTTTACACAGGCTAGAAAGAGATCATTTCCTCTCTTTCCACACTCGCACAGCGATGCCTGCATCGCTGCCCTTTTCCCCGCTCTCTGCACGAGAAGAGGCAGCAGGAGAGGCTGTCAGCAGCCACTCCACATTCTTTATTTGGTGAGCACTTGTCCCCCTGGCTCCGCGTTCCCGCTGGCTTCTCTCCCTCTGTGCTGAAGAGCAGCTTTCAAACAGTGCAACCCCCCCCCAGGGGTTTGAAGAACCCAGGCAGAACATCGCTGACAAGGCAGGAGTCACCGTCGCACGCCACACTTGCAGGATATTGCGCCCGCTAACTTCACCCATGGAAACTAGAAGCGCCATGCAGGACGCACTGTAGCTTGTGCAACAGGTCAACAGCTAAGACATAAATAGCTCACTACTGTAGAAACCTCCTTGCACAGCAAATAGAAAAATTTCATTCTGGAGGAAAAAGCGCTAGGGATATAGGGTGTATGTTTTGTTTTGATGCAAAATGATAGCAGAAATGACCCGTGGCATCAAGCTGGCTTCCATTTCATAGGAATATTCTCCCGCCTTTTCCTTAAATTTGCATGCAAAGTAAACCCTAAAGTTTTTTTCTTTAAGTAAGAATTAACTAAGCTTAGTGACTGCCCATGTTCTGTTTAAACTAGGGTGTGCCTTTAACACATTGGATGACATCAGTCACTCAAATTGTTCAACCTGCACATTATGGCTGGGGTTCTCTGTTGGGGTCTCTGCTGTTATGACAGCAGACTGGTGCCTCCCAAAGGCATGACATCACTCCACCCCTCCCTAATGACTAGGCAGAGTGTGTAAAACGATGGCTGTGTCCGAATCGGCACTCTTCCACACTGTTGAGTAGCCTTGGTGAGTAGATAGGACGAGAAAGTCGTTGAGTAGGCGAAAAATTTTCAAATTGCAGTATACTTGAAACACCCGTATGACACACTTCCGGGGTTTCACTGAGAAGTACACAAACATTTTGGTCGCATAAATATGACGTGAGGCTTCGTTTTTTTTTTTTAAATCATAAAAATGAGGCGCAGCTTTGCTGAAGTTGCCCTTTAAAAAACAACAGCGCAAGGGTGGGGCGTGGGGTTGCCAGATCTTGCAAGACTTTGCAGACAAATGGTGACTCAAAACTAGCCCAAAATATATTTTTAACCGAAACCAACATATTTTAAATAGAAATCATCATATCAGCACCCGTACATACTATTAGGTAGACTTGTTGTGTAGACAGGACGAGAAAGTTGTTTAGTAGGCACAATTTTCTCTAAATACTTAAAACCCCTGTATGATACATTTACTTCCAGGGTTTCGCTGAGTATATTCGGGAGCACACTTTTCAAGAATTACACTAATATTTTGGTCGCATTAATATGACGTGTAGCTTCGTTTTAAAAAAATGAGGCGCAGCTTCGCTGACATTTTCCTACGATAACAACAAAAACCGCACGCGACATGGTTGCCACACTTACGACACTTCCACAGTATGGTTGGAAAATAGTATTAAGGATATTTCTTTTGCGTACTGCACGTCACGGCAAAACTGCAAGTTAAACAGCACACGTCTGCCAGTGCGCTGTACGCAGGAGACAGGACGAAGTAGATAGGGCTCTGATTTGGACACAGCCCATGTCATGAAATGACTGCTCCTAACGGTCACTTACATTCTTGCGGCTCATGGACACATTCGAACAGGCAGTCGTGCTAAAGCTGAAGTTGAGCTCACCTAATCAGCTGGCACAGCTAAAGGCTGCTTTATTGCTTTGTTTCCCATTGCGACCGTGTCCTAAAGATAGGCAGGTGGCTGCAATCCACCCTGTGTTTGCTTTGCTCTGGTACAATCCTGAATGACACCACCAGACCCTTTCAATAATATACCTTGGGTGGGGCTTCGACGGGGTTGAATTATTTTGTGAAATAGATTCCAGGTTTACATTCCTGCCAATCAGTTAATCTCAATGACAATGATAAGTGAAGGTCAAATTTAGATTTTACAGATTACTGATTTCAAGTCGTGTTCCAGTTTTTGTGGTTGCGACAAAAATAAAAAATTGCCGCAACAATTTTATCTGGCAGCACCGATTCATCTCATCCATCTCTAAACAAAGGTAGAAATTCTTCTGCTTCTACATAAAATGATGGTGGATTCAATCAGTGCATGAAACAAGTCACTTCATAGGAAACAAGAATGCTACCTTCGGGTGTTTTAGAGGACCTGAAAATCTGGCAACAGGTCAAGGTCCCCAGACCAACCAAAGCATAGCAGAAGCTAGGTTGAGGGCACTTTCATTATGCATTGCATTTCTGTGAATCTCTCAAATACTAAACTGAATTATCTCTGGGCTGTATGTATTCTTTTGGTATTTTTAAGAATAAAGAAAATTATTATTTTGTGCTATCATTATTCTTGCCTTTTTACCTGCTCAGAATCAATCCAAGGTGTTTGTTCAGCCTCACGCACGGCCTGAATAGCCCCGACAGCCTTCACCACCAGCTTCTAAAGGGAGTGAAAGCTTATTATGGACTCTCTGTTCAGCCACTGCTTCAAGGCCATAGATAAAGAAAATGTTCACTGCAGATTTAAATTCCATCAATTTGGGTATACAATGTAAGAGGACATACACAAGGCAAGGTTACATCATAATTTAACTCAACTCGACACCTTTTTCATTGGTCTGGTGAGAGTTTGTTCTACCAACAGAATAAATTAATTATGGTTACAGCATATATATACATGATTTTTTGTTGACCCAATAAAACCATTAAAGATATGGCTGCATGCAAATCTAAACTGGTTAATGATCCTACCTCACCAGAGCTCACACAAACACACTTGAGAAAACCGTTTCTGTTATTAATGCACCTGTTCTCTGGGGCTAGTGTGTTCAGTCCCTGGAAAATTGTTCAATGGTATTTCCACAGTATATATAATCACTCGTCCTACCTGGGACTCGAACCTGCAACCTTTCGGTTACAAGGCCAGTTATATACTACACTGCTGGCTTTCCCTCTAGCTTTGCCCCCCCTTTTCCTCAAGCCCTCGCCTTGAAATCTTCAGTTGTGTACCTAAAGATATAGACCTCTGAGAAGCCTTTCCCTTTTTTATTAGTGTGGGGAAATACATTTGTTCAGTGCGCTGTCAAAAACTGTCTTGCCATCGAAGATACCACAGTCACAGCCAGTGCGCAGAGAGCTTAGAACGGGGTAAAGGGAAGGGGGTTTACCCTGACACTGACGAAAAAAGGGCTACTGCTGCAAAGGTCACCGGTCTAACATGATCATACACAATTAAACCAAAGTCCAGGTTCGCCTTTTTTCCCCACAAGGGTTTCATATACTAATACACAACAGCTGTGTTGAGGACAAAAGAGTGCTAGGCTAAAGCAAGGTATTAAGATGCAAAAGAAGCGCTTGAGCTGGTGAACAATGCTTTTTTTCCCCATTGAGATTGAGTTATTGCCCAAGAATGCATTTAACAATAAATGAACACCATAATGATAAATAAAAGTCAATATACCATGTCAAGTTAAACTAAAGAGTGTCTGTCAAAAAGGCAGATGCACTTAAGGAAAATAATAATTTACTTCCAAATTCAAAGATGTTCCGAATTCACTCCATTCAAACGATAACTGGTTGAAGATTGTGTGGATCATTTTATTGTTTTGTTATTTGAACACAGACAACAGTCATCTTTAATTAAAAAGTTAATCTTTTTAAATACCTGTTTCAGACCTGTCAGTGACCATGTGAACATCCACTACAGAAGTTACCCACTGGAGTGCAATTAGTTCCTTTAGCTGAACACCTGTGGTCGTTACCTTGGCGAGTTAATCATTTCTCTTGTTGTGCAGTGCGCTAAGAAAGCTGGTAATAGCAGGCAAGACCGTTTGGAAAGTGTAATTTGTTCAAGTGGTTTTGGTAATAACTTGAGCACCTACTATGGTGCACTGAAATATCTGAGTGGCAGAATGTCTTGATGAAAGCTAATCATTTTTGTAGCGTTCATTTAGCATTTTTACGTGCCTATTAGATTACTGCTTTCTCTCAGCTGCAGAATTGCCAAGTTTAGTTCTTTGATGAATGCAACTTCTCGCCACACTGTTAATGAATGGAAAACATACGTTTGATTTGGTTCCCAGAGCCTAAGAAAGGACAGCCGGGGGTCTATGAAGCTGGAGTCTCTGAGGTCGTGAGCAGTGATGGAGGACGTGACCGAGGTGCGCACCGACGGCAGCTCCCTGCTGAAGGCCGTCTACCAGAGCCGCCTGCGCCTGACCCGCCTGCTGCTGGAGGGCGGGGCCTACGTCAACGAGAGCAACGAGCGCGGCGAGACGCCGCTTATGGTGGCCTGCAAGACCAAGCATGCCGACCACCAGAGCGTGCCCAAGGCCAAGCTGGTCAAGTACCTGCTGGAGAGCGGCGCCGACCCCAACATCCAGGACAAGAGCGGGAGGACGGCGCTGATGCACGCCTGCTTGGAGCGGGCGGGGCCCGAAGTGGTGGCCCTTTTGCTGGGGAGCGGGGCCGACCCCAGCCTGGAGGACCACCACGGCTCCTCTGCCCTCATCCACGCCGTCAACACCAGTGACAAGGAGACCCTGCGGGTCCTGCTGGACGCCTGCAAGGCCAGGGGCAAGGATGTGATCATCATCACCACCGACAAGCTGCCCTCTGGGCACCAGATGACCAAGCAATACCTGAACGTGCCCCCGTCCCCTCACCTGGCCGACTGGCCACAGGCCTCCCCTGGGATGGTGTGCACGTCCCCGTCCGAAATCGAGCTGCACACGGCGTCCCAGGCCGTCCGCGGGCACCTATTCACCTTCGGGGACTGCCAGGGCTCCGGGTCGGGCGTGGCCGCCTCCCAGCCCGGTTCTCCCACCCACATGCCCGGCCCCACCCACAGCGGCCTGGCCAAGCTGCTCCACTTGCATCGGCTCAACTCCGAGCCCTGGCTGAAGATCCCGCCGTCCTTGCTAGCGCAGCAGATGAAAGCCTCCTCCCTGGCCGAGGACCTCCCAGACATCACCCCCGAGGAGGAGATCTCTTTCAGGCTGAATGGGCTGAGCATCCCCAAGGCAGCCGCGGCACGCCAACAGGGAGCCGACGCCCGGGACGCACCCTGCAGGGCCCAGGTGACGGAGCAGACGGCGTACGGCGACGGGACGTCCGAGGGAGGAGCGGGGCTGAGCCAGAAGACGTCCTACGACGACATCTCCCCCCTTCACTCCTCCGCCTCTCACCCGGTCCTCCGCCGCCAGTGCACCGCGTCATCCACCGCCGCCCTGGACATGGACTGCTACCCCAACCTGGCCGTGTCCAGCCTGTGCAACATCCTCCATCGCAGGACCGTGGGCATGGAGCACTACAGCTCCGACTCACAGCTGTGCCAGCACAGCGCCCTCCATCCAGACGACTGCAAGGGGCTGCTGGAGAAGAGAAGGCTGGTCTCCTCCCGCTCCTCCACCCTGCTGGGCTCCCGCGAGTCCATGGAGGGCACGCCGCAGGTGACCAGGAGGCACCCGGCCCTGCTGGAGCGCCGGAGCTCGGGGGCCACGCTCCCCGACCACATCCCCTATGCCAGGCCCGGGTACCTTCCCCCGCTGAACCCGCACGCACCCATCCCCCAGATCGGGGTCACCCCCAGCAGCAGCAGCGGTGGCAGGGCAGGGGGCGGGGGGCGGGGGCCGGCGCTGACGTGCTCAAGCCCCTGGTTCCCACGGCTCCCAGCTACCCCAAAGACCCCAAGGCCAAGAAGATGCTCCTCAGGCGACACTCCATGCAGCCGGAGCAGATCAAGCAGCTGGTGAACATGGAGGAGGTCGTCAGCCACTGAGCCTCGCGCAGATGTGGTGCAAAGAAAATGGCCACACGTTCTCGTGCGCCACTGTGCTCATAAAATTTCATGCGCGCGTGTGCACCACGTGTTTCACATGCATGCGCATTCTACATTCCATCCAGCTTTTAGCAACATAACATATTCTTGGTATTGTTGTTACGCGTAACTATTTTTGCTTGCGATAAATTACAGGAAAAAGTTAATCTAATGAGCCTGTACATCAGGGGTACTCAAATCTGGCCCTCAAGGTCAGTACTACTGCTGGTGTTATCTTCTGCCTGGTAGTCCATAGTCCAATAATGTCACTGATTGGCTAGAAATGACACTCACCTGGTGCGTCAGCTTTAAATCAGTCCCTGATTAGAGGGGAGGAATGAAAACCAGCAGTACTACTCGCCCCCAGGGTCAGATTTGAGTATCCCTATTGTACACGATACATGACGGCATCCTTCTTTTAACACTACTGTGATTCACCCGGCCAACGTTTGGTAAGAGAAGATGCTATATTGTACATAACCATGTTATACAATACTTACACACTGATCGTTTCTCTCATTTTAAGTTAAGGGATAATGTCAGTACCTAATCAGAGGGGGTCAGATATTGCAGAAACTCAGCTTATCTAAAGGGTATGAGCCTGAATCATTGTTCAGGCACTGCTGAGCAATGAGCTATTATTCTATAGAACCCTCTGACCAGGGGCAATGACTGCCATCCTGCAGGCCAGTGACAGAACAAATGAAACAGGCCAATGTGTACTAAAATGTCTGGGAAGAGCCTTAAGAAAATATAGAATTATCAAGTGGACAAAGTATCTTATTCATTATTTCCAGACTAAAAATAAAGCACTGCTGCAGTTACTTCAAATAAGCTGCTCGCTCGGTCTCTCGTTTACAGAATCTTCGGTGTTTGCACATTATGATTAAGAAAAGCAAAATGGAGCCTAAAAATAAACTTGCACCTGATAACCTGTATTCATTCCTGGAGAAGGGCCACTAATGCAAGAGTAATTGTTTTCTGTTGTTACCTGTACTACAGTTACCTTGCCGTTTGTGCAATCCGTCTTTCTTCCCAATGGCTATGGAATCGCGTCGCCCCAGCTGACGCTTTCTGCTTCCTGTGTTCTCATTGGTCTGCTGCTGTGATTTTGTTCACTACACCTGAAGCTACGCTCACCTACACCACTTCCACCTAGATCGAATGGCACGTTTGTTATTCCATGATATTCATCACAGCTTTATCTGTTCACGACTAAAGGTTGCGGTTTGTGTAAATATGTGGACCATTTTGTGCAAATATGTCACATCTTTGAGAGAACTGGATGAGGGGGGGGGGGGGGGGGGGGGGGGGGGGCGGATTGTCACTACAGAGCATGCTGCATCTGTGCTGAGACACAGATGGTAAAACATTATGACTAAGAAAAAAAACAGATCCTTAAGGCTCTTTTAATAGGTGATATACTGCATAGTGAATCTGAATCTGAAATAAAGTAAAGGCATTGCTGAACCCTGTTTTTTATTTCCATTTAATTCTCTTTTTTCCCTTGTGGACTGTTTCAACACTCATTTCAAGCATATCAGACATTCTAGAATCAGGACTGCAGCTTCTCTAAAAAAAAAAAAACCTTCGTCCTAGTTTTCGGTTCTCTCCATCTCTATTTGATAGCACCTCCAGGCTGTTAAAATAAACATCCACAATCGAATTACAGCTCAGCTGCACCCGGGCTCCCCCCTCCCCCCTCTCACTGTCCAGCTTGCCAAGCCATTAATAACCACGTAAAAGTAAACGGAACTCTCCAGGTGGCCCAATACAATAGATCCCATTGCTGCTTGCCAAGTACCTCAGTGCTCTCTATGCACCATTTCTGTATTGATGCTTCTCTGTGATAATGAGATATTAGATCCAAAACCCCTCGCCTCACTGCAGCCAGTCCATAGATCTCAACATGGAGTGGCAGAGTAGTAATAAAGACCGTGACACAGGGCTCGTAGCTCAGGGGCTCCAGGTGCAGTTCATAGGTGGGGCACTATTGTCATACCCTTGAGCAAGCTACTTATCCTCGGTATTAACCTCAGTGAAATATCCAGCGGTATACGAACAACAATACGAAAAACAAACAAAAAGAAACGTAAGCTGGCAAGTTGCTCTGGATGAGAGCATTCATCAGACGGCCTAATGGCCAGGAGATCCATTGAATTCAATCTATGGCACCGTAAGCGTGATTGCTTCTTCAGAACTGGCTGCACAAGCAAGACCCCCCCGTACAGGGCTGGCCCTAAACACTCCCAGCGCAAGCACCAAATCACACACATCGCTCACAACTGAATGAACACACACACACACACACACACAATAGAGACAGACAAATTAATTAACAACAAATCACTTTATTTGAAAACAATGTAGGCTATATATTAAACGTATTTTTTATATTTCAATATATTACTTGACTTAACTCCACCTGATTGAGCCATCTCCATCGGTGTACGTGGTAGAGATGGCTCAATCAGGTGGAGTTAAGTCCAACATATTTTTCAACAAGATATCAAGACACAAAAGTGCTCCACCAAACGGTTGAGTGGCCATTAAAGGGTTACATAACTATTTTATATGCATCTACCAGGCCTATTTATTAACCGCACAAAAAATGCAAATATGCAAATTATCCAAATACAATTTAACATAGATAGAAAGCAAATGGGAAGCCTGAAACGATTTGGGGAAATACACAGGGCCCCAGGACCGAGTTTGAGAACCACTGGCATAGAGTGTTTATTCCAGCGGCCGGCCCTGCCCCCTTACACCTCATCATTACGCAATCAGGTAAACGGGATTGTCCACTACGTGCTCACCGACCGAGGCCAGGAGTCCCACAGCGAAGCATATAATTGGCCTTATCCTGACCCAGAGAGGCAAGGATTCAGGCAGCAGGGTTCTCGTCGCAGATTTCACACTCAGCCCATTGGGTGCCTGCTGTCTGCCTGCACCAGAATAGAACATATTACAAATACAAAATTAATTGGCAGCATCACGTGGAAATTCGCCTTTGGCTTCGCAACTACTTTGAAAACAAATCTCAGCATTCGTCAACGGAAGGACAGTGTGCAAACATCGGGAGTAATCCATCATCATCATCATCAGTAATCCATCATCGTCATCATCAGTAATCCATCATCATCAGAATCTGAACTGCGCAAAGTAGAAAGTGCAAAGAACGCGAATGCAGGCCATTACCCAACACCATTCAATATGCTGATCGCACACGGAAAGGTTTATTTAAAATGTCTGCAGCAGCTCTTGGCAGCCTCAGATTCTAATTGACGGGAAAGTGGACGGGAAGGGTCACGTTCAGCGCATTCCATTTTCTTTGCCAACTGGGCAAGAGGCGCAGTCCTCCGGCACAATACACACTCAGCTAAACTGGAGGACTGTAGAGTGTGGGGGGGGGGGGGGGGGTGGGGAAGAGCGGCTGGCGGCATGTGCTTGGGAGCGCACACAGTTTGTCTGCACTCTCACAAAAATGACAGGGCCATTCCAGAAATGGTACAGGCCAAAAAATATGACTGGGCATTTCATATTAGGCCAAAAAGGGATATGGGATATCACTGAGGGGATATGGAGACACGCAGGTGTTTTTCCTCTGGGCCTGCAAAGGAGAAAAAAAACCTCAATAAATGAGTGGAGAAACATAACGAATACAGATGCTTCCATACAGGTGTACTGCATGATACAATTAAGCAATTAACATCCCATCATGCTCTGTGGCATGTATAAAAATGCTGAGCAGGGCCCAGTTAACCTCAATTTTAGATCAAGACAGCAAGAGGAAAAGATCTAAGTGACTTTGAAAGAGGGTTCATTAATGGGGCATGGATGGCAGGAGTTTCAGTCACAAAGACTGCTCAACTGGGCAGTGTTTCAATAGGAACAGTGACTAAAGTGACATCTGCATTTAGATCTTTGGGAAAGACATCAGTAAATAGGGTCGGAAATTGTGGTCGGAAGTGCACATTCGATGACCGTGTTGCTTGTGCTTTAGTGCGGTATGTACGGAAAAACAAAAGCGCAAGTCTTACTCAGGTGACTGAGAATGTCAATGCAGGACGCGATCAGACTGTCAGCAAGAACAGTCCGTCCACAACTACAAAGTGAGGGATATTATAGTAGGGTTGCAGTGCATAAACCCCTCATTACAAAGACAAATGCACATTTGAGAGTTCAGTGGTGCAAAAACCATAGGCACTGGTCTAGAGATGTGGGGGGGGGGGGGGGGTTATATGGTCAGATGAGTCATGCTTCACTATGTTCTCGACAAGTGGGCGAGTGCATGTGTGGCGTACACCAAGAGAACGCTACAGGCCTGAATGCTTGACCCCTACACTGAGGGGGTCCGGTGCTCTGTTATGCTGTGGGGGGCATTTTCCTGGCATGGTTTGGGTCCACTTGTCCCCTTAGAGGGAAGAGTCACTGCAAATCAAGAGTTATTCTGACTGATCACCTTTATCCTATGATGAAACATTTCTATCCTGATGGGAGTGGTCTCTTCCAGGGCAAGAGGGGCCACTGAATGACGAGTATGAAAATAATGTGAATCATATGCTATGGCCTTTGCAGTCACCAGATCTCAACCCAACTGAACACCTATGGGAGATTTTTAACACCGACATGTTAGATAGCGCTTTCCACCACCATCATCAAACTACAAATGAGTGTTTGGGAAGAGAATGGGGAATGGTGTTCCATCCCTCGAGTAGAGTTCCAGAGACTTCCAGAGAATCTATGCCAAGGCCCCTTTAAGCTGTTCTGGCGGCACGTGGCGGCCCAACACCTTAATAAGACACTTTACGTTGGTTTTTTTCTTTAAATTGCCACCTTTCTGTAGTATGCAAGTATGCATAATGGAACACAGCCTAAGCCATAATCAGACTCACAATACACAAAGCAGACATTCAACTCAGTATTCCCAGTATTGAAAGGTCGATCTCCACAATTGCTTAAATCAAAGTACCATGATTTGCCATGACTCATTATGAATATTCATGAAGAGGCAGGGTTGAAAACAGAACATATACCAGCAAACATATACCAGAAAACAGTGAACACAGAATTCCACGTGCGTATGTACACACAGAACTGTATCACTGGCAGGGTCAACGGTCGGATCACTTGCATGTTTCCATTTGAGAAGAAAATGTTGCTGTAGTTCAACAGGACAGAAAAGACGCTTCCTTCTGAGAAAAATGATCTCCTAGGAGGTGAAGAGAGAGACTAATTTAGTTGTTGCATTTTAAACATGCATAGTGGGCTCATGATTGTTTGCACTCATCTGGAGTGATATTTCCTACACACTTCATCAGTTCTGAAGTGCTGCTTTCTGGCTGATTCTACAGAAAATACCAACCCAGTGTGAGGTTTCAATGAGCAAGGCAGACACCCTTTTTAACAGGTGCAAAACACCATTTGCATGTAAACTATTTTTAAATGAGGATAGACATTGAATAACAATGGTGCAAACAGAGATATGCATTACAAATACAGTTAAATGCAAAAGTATTGGGACAGTGACACAATTTTTGTTGTTTTGGCTCTGTACTCCAGCACATTTGACATAAAAAAGGGATTTGACATAAAACGGTATTTACATCCATATGGGGTGATCTGTGTAGGAATTACAGCCGTTTTTTTTATACAAACCCCTATTCCAAAAAAGTTAGGACAGTATGTAAATGCACATAAAAGCAGAAAGCAGTGATTTGTAAATTCTCTTTTACATGTATATAATTGAAAACAGTACAAAGAAAAGATATTTAATGTTTTACCTTATCAACTTTATTGATTTTTGTAAATATACTCTAATTCCGAATTTGAGGTCTGCAACACATTCCAAAAAAAGTTGGGACAGGGACAAAAAAAATAAAAATAAAAAAAAACCCTGTTTGGAACATTCCACAGGTAAACAGGTGATGTTATCATGACTGGGTATGAAAGGATATCAAAAGACTGATATCTTATTATCAGGTACTCTTACAAGCGATACTATAACCTCTGCATATGAATGGATCTCTATGGGAATTGGGGGGTGGGACTAGATTAAGCAGCAAATTACACGGGAATAGTATGGAACCCATGGTTGGCTAAATGGCTGTAAATCATCAAGGGTCTGAGGTATCAAACAAGCCTCAAACCCTCACTCTGCCGCCAGATATGCAGTAGATATGGATGGATCACTTTAAGGGTCGTTTCTCCTGACTCATATTCCTATTGAACTCTATGGAAAAACAAGTCAAGAAACAACCCTTCTAGTGATCCATCCATATCTACTGCATATCTGACAGATATAATGGTACACATTATAAATTGAATATATGTATAAAGAAAGGAGAGCTCCACACACTTGCCCGTTTGTGAGCAGTAAGGCGCGCAGAAGCTGCAAGGCTAAACTGGGAGAGTAGCAGCGGAAATCGCACAGCACACAGGAGAAGGTAGCCCCTGGAAACCTGTTGCTAAGAGATGGCGCGTTTTTGCCTTTGTCCATGACTGTGTCCGAATCAGAGCCCTATGTACTGCGCCCTGTCTCCTGTGTACAGTGCACTGGCAGAAGTGTGCTGTGTGCTGATGGTTCCTGACAGACCATGCGAGACACTGGCTGCATTCGGAGCCAATTTAACACATTCCCTTCCCTTGCTCTTCCCTCGAGTGACCCATCTTGTGACAAAATTTGTGATGTACAACAAGCAAACTTAACAGGTTCTCTGCAAGGGAGGATAGACGAGAAATGAACCAAAACGAAACTGAACCGCCCTCAACCGATATAGGCAGTACTATCCACAGTTCTGTGGTGCCGCCAATGAATGCTCTATGGTGCTAACCCATCGTTGAAACATGACCGCCCATTTTTTCAGTGTGGAGCATTGCATTGTGGGAGTCTCGTCTTGCTGGAAGCTTGCATTTTATACCCTTGATGGAAGGGAGGATAATCGAGGGAGTGGGGGAATATAATTACTCCCTCCCCTTTCTTAAAATTGGAGATGGCCCAATCTCAATGTCCGCCCTCACACTCTGACTTTGAGGCGCGTTCCCGATAAGTCCGCAAGGGCTCAGGGCTTTTTTTAAGGGTGATGTCAACCAAAGTCTGTGGGGGCTCAGGGCGGACATTGAGGCCCAATCTTAATCCCAATACCAAACACCCCCCACCCCACCCCCTGGCAAAACTATTTGGGGTTGGCATTGAACCTGTGAACGCCACACAATACTTTAGTCATAAAACAAATTGGCCGACAAGTCTCATTCCTTCAATTAGCACTGCAACTAGTAGAAAGAAAACCGTGTCAATGTATAGATGTGCATTTTATAGACACGTTTTATCACACGATGAATGTAATCTTTACCAGGTGTACATGGTTGGTTAAAGAAACACTGTAAAAGCACCCCTTACAGGTACTAAATATTTAAAAGAATACTAACTGTAATACACCAGTTCCACAAGGGAAAAATTAAAGGTCCAACAACCACAATGTGACATACAAATATTTTATTCTATAGGCAATACATCTATACAAATTTATATTTTCTGAAGGAAAAAGATCCTCAACTTCCAGATGTAAGTATCTTCAAATGCATCTGCTGGTTTTCATGATTATATACAGGTACATATACAATTCACAAAACGGTACGGATAAATAGCTCCTTAAAAAGCATAAAAAATACATTTTTGTCATGACGTTAATGAAAGCTCCATTAATCAACATCGATCTTCATTTTAAATGGCGACAAAAATTCAACTCCTCGACGCTTCACGGCAAACACAAAGGAGCAGAGCGTCCGTCTTATTTTAAAATGTCACAAAAGTAACCAACTAGAACACCATCTCCTTCCTTTGCTCAGAAATCTCTGGAAACCGCCATCTTTTTGAGAATATTCACAAAACCTCCTTAAAGCCATACATTTATGTACTAGTTCCACTCCCCCTTAACTATCGATATCATGTTTGCGCCAAAGGTTAAGTCACCATGGGTATTAAGCACGCAGCACCGGCGTCATAATTTAAACGAACAAAAGCACAGCATTAATAAGGCTGGCAGGAGTGCACAGAGACGCATACCTCTTCATTTGTAGTGCCTTTTAGACTGGAACAAGGAAAGGAAATACCAGTCAAGAGTGATCAAGAGAAGCATACTTCTCCCACTGGCAGGGGACCACACATTATCAATATGAGGGGGAGCATTTTTTATTTATTCTTTTTATAAAAAACAAACAATAATATTGGATGAATGTAGATGTATTCAGTGCAAACACTGCAGGGAATTGCATCATAACATTGTGCCAATGGGTCACACAATCGTGTTAAAAAATGCACATTATGCAGCTCATAGACCCCACAAAGCCCAGTTTATTTTTCAATCAAAAACAAAGTATTAAGCACTTGAGAGGGGCTAAAAGTTTAGACTTTAGTCAGCTGCACTTTACAGCTTTGGCTAATCAGAGACGGAAGGGGCATTACTGAAAGGCCACACTAGCTCCAGGATTGGCTGAGCGCTAAAGATGTGCTTGTGCACCTCCAGGCAGAAACATAAAGAATGGAAAAGTATCAATGGCAGTCTCACTTTCCCCACCTGGTGGCCAACACACAGCATGACAGCTGCTCCTCCATCCCCTCACTGAATAAATTAAAGTGCAAATGCCAGGGGTGTTTTTTTTTGTTGTTTTTTTTCCCCCAGCGTGTTCCTGAAGTCCTTCCTAAATGGGTTGGCTGGTGCAGAATAGCCTTCACGGGCACCGAGGCAGTATTAGCAGCACTGGACTCAGCTTGAAGAGTCAACTAGAAACTTAGCAGCACTGGTGGCTGGGTTTGTGGCACTGACAAAACAATTTTTTAAAACCCTCCAATTCAACCACAGGAATTCTACACGTGCCATGCTTCTTCCCTGGGTCATTCAATCTCATTACCAATTCAAGAACCTTCAGCTTGCCCGAGTACGCATCACACTCACTCTCTCACACACACTCAATGTCACGCTCACTCACACACTCACTCTCTCTCTCTCTCTCTCTCTCTGCCTGTCTGTCACACACACGCTTTCTAAAAACGGGGATCACTTTGATATAGTGCTTCAATGTATAAAATAGCCTAATTTAAATCACAGCTGTCTTAGATGTTTATCAACTGAGGTAAAAATGAAAGCTTATTTATGTACCGCATCACAATTGGTGTCTAAAGCGGTCTTTGTATGTTTAAGATAGCAATTAGAGGCTAAACTTACACATCCAAAAATGTCCTATCAAAAATATTAATTTTATTCAATGCATGAAACGATTCAAAAATATGTTCGAGCTCATTACTAAGAGCTTGATATAATTTGAGTAAGCTAACATCTTCTATACAATCACAAAAATAGAATTGTCAGGTGTGCAAAGTCCCCCTAACTTTACACACCAAGAGAGAAAAAAAATAAACATTTTACTTTACCCAAAGAAAGAATTGTCTATATAAATCCGCATCTATAATTTATAGGCTTACACAAAGGTACCTTAAAATTGCCACAATATGAAACAATACTTTCAAATAATAATAGTTATAATGTACATCCCTAATTACACTTCAAGAGTGGATATGGGATGACCTTGAGGGCAGTGTTTCTAAAAATCTCTATGTATCTTTTTAACCTGCATTCCCATGTTACTTACACCTTCAAACTAAAACCTCAGAACTATTGCTTTCAATAGCAAATTGGTTTTGAGCAACAACAAAAAAAAATCATCTGCCACACCCACACTAATACATGCGATTGGGACGGTGTTCTCAGTCACAACTCGAGTAATTTTACTCCAATGAGAGACTAGCAATAGCTCAACAGCACCCCCTACTGATTCCATCTCCTCTCAGAAACCGGAGGGCTCCGGAATGCAGCACACCCTAAAGGACACAAAATGGCCGCCGTTGGCTTTGTCTCTCCCGTTCTGAAGCCAGAGCCCGCACTTCCCCGTTCCCGTGAGTTCCGGAGTGGAATGGGGTTTAAACCATGTTGTGTCTGTGACAGGGGCTTCATGAGTCCTCTCCCCCTTGGGGGCGGGACTCAGCTGGTGCTCTCGGTGATGTAGAAGAAGAACTCCATGTCCATTGGCTGCTGCGGGACGCTGGAGCTGCCCCCATGGATGACGGGGATCAGGGCGCCGTCCAGCTCGTTCATGTAGCGCTGGGGCAAGAGCTGCCCCCCCGAACCAGCCTGGTACTCCACCTGTGGCACACAGGAGGGGGGCGGCCAAATTAGCACAGGCGATCAAACCCACCCATGCATGCACATGCAGTGCATAAGTATTTGGACAGTGACACAATTCTTGTTGTTTTGGCTCTGTACTACAGCACGTTGGATTGGAACAGTGACTATGAGGTTAAAGTGGAGACTTTCATTTTCATTTTGAGAGTTTTTACATCCATATCGGGTGAACCGCATAGCAACTGTAGCCCTTTTTATACATAGTCCCCCCCCCCCATTTTAGGGGATGAAAAATAATTAGACAAAATAACAAACTTAAAGTAATCATATTTAATATTGGATTGCATATCCTTTGCATGCCACAACAGCAATCACGGAATCACAGCAACACCCAGCACCACCATCATCCCCCACCCACCCCAACCCCCCATCCAAGATCGCACCAGCACACACAAACCCCCCCCCCCACCGGTCAGGGGTCACACCATCTCACCACCCCGCCTACAAAGACACGTTGGGGAACACACCGATGGACATACTGGTGTTGATAGACCCCCGCCCGCCCACCAGCCCCGGCCCGGGTTTACCATGTCGGCGTCCGTGGAGACGCGGAGGCCAAGGCGGTTCCTGCCGCTGGCCTGCAGGACGCTGAGGTGAGGGCAGAGGGCGGCGCAGCTCGCCATGGCGATCTCCCGCGGGAACTGGCTACGGGACGGCAGGAACGGCGACAGAGAGCAGTCGGGCGCCTTCAGCAGGTAGAACACCTGGGTGGACCGCGGGGGACAGAGACAGGGCGGGTCAGAGCGGACAGCGGGCGCGGGGCTGCAGCCGACAGGAGGGCGTCGGGCTTCGGCCCACAAAGCGAGAGGACGCTGAGCGGCGCGTGGCGGACGCACCTCGGTGCACTTGATAGTCTTGCCGTCCAACTCAAACTCTCCATCTTGCTGCATGCGGACGCTTGGCGCTCCTTCTAGAGACTTCCCATCCACTGGGCTCGACACACTGTGCAGAGAAACAAACAAACAAACACAAACACACACACACACACACACACACAATAATATAAACGCCAAAACACACCACACAGCAAATGAAACTGTCCCCATTCTGTCCTGGGTGGCTGCAGAAGCAATTGTTCCACAGATGAAACTATCAACCATGACCTTGTGATGGAATTTGATTCACAGGAAAGCCATTTTCATTAGCTTATATGCACTAATCCGTATATCTGCCAAAGGGACTGAAGGCGTGAATCTGATCGGTCCAAAGCGACAGGCGCCGGGGCGATCAGCCGCGCTCCCCGTGGCGTACCCGGCGTTGACGGGTGCCGTCCAGTCGACCCAGCGCACGTGGACGTTCTCGCGCACCTCCCCCGAGTCGGCCCTGCCGCAGGGGATGTGGAAGTCGGCCTGGTCCCGCAGGGCCTGCCGCAGCGCCTCCATGGTGTCCGGAGGGATCTGCACCATCAGCCCGTCTGCCAGGTCAAACGGACAGAGAGGAGAGGGTCACGCGCGTGCGCACGCCGGGCCAGCCTCGAGAGCAGCCCCCCCCCCCCTACCCACACTCCACTGCTCTGGCGTTAACGCGCTAGGGACTCGTTTCCGTGAAAAAAAGAAAGCTTGCCGCTGGTCCTCAGTACCTTCCACGATGCTGGACTTGGCGATGAACCCAGAGGAGGCTTTGAGTGCGCCGTTGAACACCACGAAGCTGGCCCCGGTCACTGCAACACCAACAGCAACAGTGCGGTCCGTCAGTCCAACGCCTCTCCCAAACGCCAGCTTACATTTCAGCCATTTAGCACATGCTCTTCTCCAAAGATACTAAGGTTACACTATTTATACAGTTGTACATTAAATGAAGACTCAGGTTAAGTACAACAGCAGCCCCACCTGGGAAATGAACCTACAGCCTGAGTTATGAGTTCAGTTCCCTGTCCATTACATTACACCACTGCCCACATGACCACGTGAACTAAATCTCAGCCAAACACCCATTACATTACACCACTGCCTACATGACCACGTGAACTAAATCTCAGCCAAACACCTGTTACAAATACACCAAGCATATACACACAAACACAATCTCAGCCAAATACCCGTTACAAACACACCAAGCATATACACACAAACACAATCTCAGCCAAATACCCGTTACAAACACACCAAGCATATACACACAAACACAATCTCAGCCAAACACCCGTTACAAACACACCAAGCATATACACACAAACACAATCTCAGCCAAATACCCCTTACAAACACACCAAGCATATACACACAAACACAATCTCAGCCAAATACCCCTTACAAACACACCAAGCATATACACACAAACACAATCTCAGCCAAACACCCGTTACAAACACACCAAGCATATTCACACAAACACAATCTCAGCCAAACACCCGTTACAAACACACCAAGCATATACACACAAACACAATCTCAGCCAAATACCCGTTACAAACACACCAAGCATATACACACAAACACAATCTCAGCCAAACACCCGTTACAAACACACCAAGCATATTCACACAAACACAATCTCAGCCAAACACCCGTTACAAACACACCAAGCATATACACACAAACACAATCTCAGCCAAATACCCGTTACAAACACACCAAGCATATACACACAAACACAATCTCAGCCAAACACCCGTTACAAACACACCAAGCATATACACACAAACACAATCTCAGCCACGGGTGTTCACCAAAACACAACCTGATGCAAACATCTCACAAAAAGCATAACCCACCATGCAAACAACCTCTCTGTTTCAGTCTACTTCAGCATGAACTATGGCACTACGCAAAGAATGGCGAGACGCTTCAGTTTGTATTACAAAAAAATGATTCCCTATATATCAGTGCTTAGTGCTCACAAACACTACCCGTGAGTGTAAACGTGCACGCATGTCTCACCTTTCCTGGTGTTTCCCAGCATGCTGTTGGCTTGGGTTTGGTAGTTTCCGTCCTCGTTCTGGAAGCAGACCAGGTGGGAGTCGGCCTCCGTGCTGAAGTTGGCGCCCATGCTGATCACGTGCTCGTTGGAGGCGTTCACCACCTTCAGCATCTGAGAAGCAGGGAGACCAGCGCGCGGACGCTACAGCGTTAGCCTGTACGCACCAGACCTGCTCTAAAAAAAATGCCTGTAATGCTCTCTTCCGAAACAACAGTGCTCAACATGTGGTACTGCTTCACGTGTGGTAGCATCTCCTCACAGTGCGTAGTTCTACGTGGTCACGTTGCCTATTTGCGAGACGTGAAACGGTACGTACTCTGTTTAAAGTTTAATACTGTGCTGTATGTCAGTGTTCGAATTTCCTTAGGAATACGAATGACCCATGGATGGGGCGGCCTCCAGTCAGGCTCATAACATTATTTTATGTATTTTACATAATTCACCATATTTTACACCGTGCCGCCCAGTACTCTGAGCCTCACCAGGTGGTCAACTCTCAACTTCAAGTCAAATTTCCAAGGATGTGCTTTGCTAATAAACCAACGGTCAGTTACAACTTCTAGTGAACAATGAGCTCGTGTAGGTGGGGCTCCAGTTGGAGGCGGTGACTCAAGCCAACTCAACCGCCGCACAGCGCAACACAGCGTGAAACTCCTGACCTCCTGGAACCTGGTCCTGGGGACCTGGATGTAGCTGTTGCCCATCTCCATGTGAATGTGCAGCCCCTCCACCACCGGCAGGCTGTACTGGTAGTTCCTCAGGTCCTGGAGGGGGGGGAGAAAGAGCGTGTTCAGCGCTTTACCGGCCGGTGCTACTCACTCGGGTAGCGAGGGCGGGACAGAGGTATAGCAGAGAGGAGGGAAGGCGTAGACGCGTGCAACTCGCACTCCGGCCCAGAGACTGCTCTCTGAGAGGCGCTTTAACATGGGAGGCGCAGAAGCTCACCGAGACCGCAGCTTCGCTTTCACGGCCACGCCCATCACATTTATCGCATTGGCCTGCATCCCAGGTTTTATTTTGTAGTTTCGGTGTTATAATCGCTTCACTTACAGATTCGGACTCCAGACCGGCCTCCACCCAAGGTCCGTTTCGGGGTGGAGGTCTAGGCCTTGTCCTCGGTAAACGGAGCGAAAGCCCGCTGCCATTATCGCGCGGGACAGCGAGAGGGGAAAAGAAGCGCCCGTGCCCAAACAGGCCAGCAGCCACCCTTTCCTCAGCAGTGGCTAGAGAACAGAGCCAAGCAGCCATCCGTGAATCTGATGCTTTAATCCTCCGGCCTACCTGCCCGCCCACGCTTCCCTGAGCCTGCACCTAACCTAAGAGCGACCCAGAAAGATTACCACGGCGGATCAGCCGGCCGACGTCTAAAAGGCACAATCCGAGGCCCGCGGTGTGAGTGCCCGCAGTGGCCAGGTTCCGTCAAAAACAACCGTGGCACTGCGCTGCGTGGGAGACCCAGCAACGCTCCGCGTGGGAGACCCAGCACCGCTCCGGGTGAGAGACCCAGCACCGCACTGCATTTCTGGAAAAAGGGATGCGGGAGGTAAGAGGGGACTTTCATTGAAAACCCTGCGCTGATCCATTAGGTGCTGTATGACGGCCCTTCCCTCGCTACTCTCGCCACATGTGCCGATTCCCTTCAGTGCCTTTATTCGGGGGTTGTTCGAATGGAGCTTCCAGCTGTTGATTCCTGGTACATGCAGTCGCAGTAACATTAGCGGGACAACACTGGGATAAGCGCAGGCCTGATTACGGTCATGGAGGCGGTAGGAGGAGAGCTGCTGCTATCCTGGCTAAGCCTCCATCTGTCACTAATGCACCCGCAGGCTTTACGGTGAAAAAGGCCCACAAATCCAATCACAGCAGTCGAACACATTTACGTCACTGCAGGACCCCTGTTTTTAACAGGACGTGCTGAGCACACCTATTAATGTGACTGCTGACAAGGGGGGCGCACACGCCACCCACACACCCACACACCCACACACACACACACAAACACACAAACACAATGAGACACTTACAGCCAGCAGGTTCATGATGGTGTGCCCCGTCTCTCTGAACACGGCCTTGCGGAACCTGACGCTCAGCAGGGTGCAGGGGTACACTGTGGGGCACAAGGGGCACGCGGTCAGACAGACGCAGAGGAACAGGGGGGGCGGGGGCGGGGAGAGGGGACTCACCGCTGTGCTCCGCCCCCAGCCTCAGGAGCAGCCGCAGGGGAAACACCTGGGACCAGGGCACCTCCAGTTTCAGGATCAGCACCCCGCACAGGTAAGGGCTGGGAGGGAGGGCCAGGCCCTCCACGGGCTGGAAGGTGGGGGAGAAGAAGAGGAAGCCGCCGTGCTCCTTGCTGCCCAGGAAGCCTTCTGTGAACGTCACGTTGCCCAGGTCCTCGATGAACTGGCCTACGGAGAGAGAGAACGCACCGGGCCTTAAAAACGTACGTACGATAAGTAGGCTACAAACAGCCCAGATAAAGTAGAGTTCTACCATAAAGTCGCGGCTATCCATAGGCATGAACATCAAGTTCACACAGCAAGCTATGGCTAAGTCTTAAGGCCAAGTCAGTAAGACACGACAAACTGCAACATCATGATGGGTATACCACTGCCCGTGAAAGCACAGCCTTTCTCACCGACTGTATCCAGAGTCTGTACCTTTGAGCGCATCCTGGTAGATGGTGACGTACAGGCTGAAGATGTCCCTGGGCACGCCGTTCTCCTCCGGGAGACACTGCACGACAAACACCAGCTCCCGCTGGCCCAATCCCTGCAGCCCGTTGGAGCTGAAGCACCAGCACTTCTGCCCGGAATCTGAACCGCAAGGCATCATGGGAGCAGAGGGGCGAGTGGGAATAAAAACAGGGGTGACTATAGCGTGGAGCCCACAAAAACAGCAATCCACCACACTGTTTACACGTCATTAGATAAACAGGGGTAGATGCACAGTAGTCATCTCGCTCTAGATCAGCATTTATTAAAACTCCCTAAGGATTGGGCGAACATCATGCACTTCAGAATAAGCTTGAGGAAAGCTAGGGGCGTACATACAGGTGACCAGCTTGACGTTGACCAGCAGGTTGGCGTTGAGGACAAAGGTCAAAGGTCGTGGACCCCCTTCCTCCAGGAGCAGCAGGATCTGGCTGGGCGCAGGACGCTCTTCCACCAACACATCTGTGGAAAACCGAAGAGAACCAGACCACACTCAATCTCAGTACACGCTACGCATACCTAGCTACACCACACACTTTTCATAATTAATTCATGATTCATGATTCAAAGAAACACATTGAGCATTTTCTATTCAGGAACGAAATACCAATTAATTTCCTTAACTGAAATGGAACTGACCTCAACCCTTATTTACAGATGCCCTTACCCAGAATGACAACCTTTTGTTTTGTTGCTTGCATTTTTTTACATAATATACATTTATACAGCTGGTTATACACTGCAGCTATTTAGGCTAAGGATACAATGGCAGTATTACACTACAATGCCTGATACTGAACAATCTAGAGGGGAAGACGAGTAGCCTACAATGTAAGCAAAGGTAAATCCATTGTGGCAAAAAAAAAGTATGCGTCGTAGGCAGGGTCCGCGCGGACCTAAATGACATCATAGGAGACTAAAAACAGACCCTGAGTGGACAGCCGCCTAAGCAGTCCGCGCAGCAGTCGTTGTGTCCGCGCAGACCCTGTCATTTAACCCACAAGGGTACCTTCTGCGTACCGTAACCTTCTTTGTGCGCAAAAATGATGGGAAATGTAGTCTACAAAGGGAGGTTGGTACGCTTGACTATGAAAGGCAAAAGTCCGCGGACGGTCCGGACCGCCCGTCTGCGACGTGTACGCGTCAGGTATGGCCCGGTTCAGTTCTCATCACCTTCATCTTCCTCTCCGGTGGTGATGAGAAGAGGGGGGCAGTCCCAACTCGTCCTCCGGAATGAGGGTGGGGCTCCGCTCCACATGGCCACCCACGCTGCACAGCAAGCTGTAGTCCCAGGGTCCTCCGACCACCGGGCGCTCCGCCTCCCCCGGGCCTTCAGGTGGCGCCGCAAAACCGTCCGGCTCGCCCTCCAGTCCCTGGGCTCCCTCCTCCATCTCTACAGTGTCTTCTGGTGGCTCCACCATTTTGTCCTGGGGGTGTGGGGGGGGGGGGGGGGGGGGGGGGGGAAACTTTAAAGCAACCACAACCCTTAGGGAAAAGAATCCCTCCGCTCAAAGCTTGTGCCAAACACCTGATCTATCAGTCCCATTACTGAAGTCAATTATAGGCCTTTTTTGGAAGGGGGGGGCTCTGCTGCCCCCATGGAGTCAGTAGTTTCCTAGGGCTGGTTCTCATCGCACAACAGCTAAACCAAGGTTAAATAAAACCCCTGCTGACAGCATGTAAACACTGATCATTTATCTCTCCTACCGCAACTATGGGCAGATTTCCCTGAAAAACTCATAAAAACAAAACAAAGAACTAAAATGCATTCAAGATTTTTCACATTTAACACTAATCTACGACATGTAACATACTGCAATAACTACAATAATATAAATTAAAAAGACCTGCAACTGTTATCAGGACCGATAAACGCTCGTGGTTCCGAACATGACGGTCACGTAAGGAGAAGCGGTCACTGGGGCATTGATGTCCCTCCCTCTTACCGCCGGGGGTTCGGGCGTCACGGGACTGGACTCCTGCGAGGTTCTCCAGCCCCCCACGGACAGTTTGGTGGTGTCCGCCACTTCGCCGTTGGGCAGAATGCCGTCGGCGAACCACACCCTCTTGTGCTCTCGCGGGAAAACCGCTGTCACAAGGGAAGAGGACAATACATCATCAACACTTGTTTACACTGAGCCCGTCATAATTTTCCCCACATCCACTCCCTAGGGCTGACCTTCCCCTGCCAATGGAAACTACAATGCTCTGCATTCATTTAGCACATGCTCCTATCCAAAGTGAAAATTAAAATTGACTTTTTGCCTGTGCGGTTGCGTCCAGAGGATCGGGGGTTCGATCCCCGGTCCTGCCAGATCCTGAGTATGGCCGGTGCCTTGAGGGAGCGGCAATTGGCGGCTGCTCCCGGGGTGGGGGGAGGGACTCGGAGGGAATCGTCGAACATAAGACAGCCCCGGGCGAGCTGGAATCACGGTTAGGAGCTCGAGGAGTCGCGCCCTGAGGACGAGGCGCCCTCTTTCCTGCTACCGGACAAAGGGGTTATAGCGGCGATTCTCTAGCGGCTGCTACACGGGGGGAAATTAATTGCATAGGGTCCAATTGGCTACCAAATTGGGAGAAAAAAGGAAAAATCAGAAAAAAATAATGTAAAAAAATAAATAAATAATAAAGATTAAATTAGTAAATTAAAAATTTACAAACAAATTTAAATGGAGCCAAAATGGCATCAATCCATTCCCAGTGTGTTAGTGTTTTCCTATGGCAGGGATTTTCAGCGTTTATGTCGCCAATGTCGCCAAATAGTCATGCTAACGCGCTGCAGCGCTTGAAACGGCCTTGTGCGCTCTCACGACACCGTGCTTGCACGCCGCCGATTTGCTCGCGGGGCACGAGAGCCTACCCTCGTTTCCGGGTTGCTTGAGGACGGAGACGGGCACCATGACGGTGGGCGGGGGCGAGTTGAGGGTGCCGGCGGCGCGGGCCTGTTGCATGGGCGGGATGGTGGAGCAGTACTCCGACGGGATGTTGGGGTTCGGGCCCGGGCCCGTCGGACTCATCATCCTCTCCAGGGCCTGGGCTGCAAAATGTCAAATAACCACACCCCACGTTTATCTCCACGTTCATATGCGTCAAATAACCACACCCCACGTTTATCTCCACGTTCATATGCGTCAAATAACCAAACCCCACGTTTATCTCCACGTTCATATGCGTCAAATAACCACACCCCACGTTTATCTCCACGTTCATATGCGTCAAATAACCACACCCCACGTTTATCTCCACGTTCATATGCGTCAAATAACCACACTCCACGTTTATCTCCACGTTCATATGCGTCAAATAACCACACCCCACGTTTATCTCCACGTTCATATGCGTCAAATAACCACACCACACGTTTATCTCCACGTTCATATGCGTCAAATAACCACACCACACGTTTATCTCCACGTTCATATGCGTCAAATAACCACACCACACGTTTATCTCCACGTTCATATGCGTCAAATAACCACACCACACGTTTATCTCCACGTTCATATGCGTCAAATAACCACACCACACGTTTATCTCCACGTTCATATGCGTCAAATAACCACACCCCACGTTTATCTCCACGTTCATATGCGTCAAATAACCACACCCCACGTTTATCTCCACGTTCATATGCGTCAAATAACCACACCCCACGTTTATCTCCACGTTCATATGCGTCAAATAACCACACCCCACGTTTATCTCCACGTTCATATGCGTCAAATAACCACACCACACGTTTATCTCCACGTTCATATGCGTCAAATAACCACACTCCACGTTTATCTCCACGTTCATATGCGTCAAATAACCACACCCCACGTTTATCTCCACGTTCATATGCGTCAAATAACCACACCACACGTTTATCTCCACGTTCATATGCGTCAAATAACCACACCACACGTTTATCTCCACGTTCATATGCGTCAAATAACCACACCACACGTTTATCTCCACGTTCATATGCGTCAAATAACCACACCACACGTTTATCTCCACGTTCATATGCGTCAAATAACCACACCACACGTTTATCTCCACGTTCATATGCGTCAAATAACCACACCCCACGTTTATCTCCACGTTCATATGCGTCAAATAACCAAACCCCACGTTTATCTCCACGTTCATATGCGTCAAATAACCACACCCCACGTTTATCTCCACGTTCATATGCGTCAAATAACCACACCACACGTTTATCTCCACGTTCATATGCGTCAAATAACCACACCCCACGTTTATCTCCACGTTCATATGCGTCAAATAACCACACCCCACGTTTATCTCCACGTTCATATGCGTCAAATAACCACACTCCACGTTTATCTCCACGTTCATATGCGTCAAATAACCACACCCCACGTTTATCTCCACGTTCATATGCGTCAAATAACCACACCACACGTTTATCTCCACGTTCATATGCGTCAAATAACCACACCACACGTTTATCTCCACGTTCATATGCGTCAAATAACCACACCACACGTTTATCTCCACGTTCATATGCGTCAAATAACCACACCACACGTTTATCTCCACGTTCATATGCGTCAAATAACCACACCACACGTTTATCTCCACGTTCATATGCGTCAAATAACCACACCCCACGTTTATCTCCACGTTCATATGCGTCAAATAACCAAACCCCACGTTTATCTCCACGTTCATATGCGTCAAATAACCACACCACACGTTTATCTCCACGTTCATATGCGGTTAACTCACATTCACGTTCACATCCACACGTTTCAGAGACGCATTGCCGCTTCTCCACACAAGGCGTTTACTTCACAGCACATCTCTTTGCGTAACGACTCTCGCATCACCGTGTACGTCTCTCTACGCAAAATGACACGAGTTTCAGAGACCGTGTTCAATTCACTCAAATCTCTGCACACATCATCACGTTCCCGCGGCCAAGTTGGTGCACAGTGCATCTCCGTTTCAGATAGTGTTCACTTAGCGTACAGTTCAGCCTCAACGTACAACCATTCCTCGGAAACCCCGTTTGTGTTCACTTATCCAGTGTATCTATAATTAGCTGTTAATGGAAAAACCCAGATAGCTTAAAGCCTGCAACAATAGTGCACTGCAGTGGCAATTCTGTAATTAGTTAAACCCCGTGATAATAATTCACTGAGATAACGCTTTGCTTAATTTAGGTACAATGGGATTCAATGCTCAGAAGCAGCTCTCCTCAAAATAATTAAAAAACATTGATATGCACATTGGTACACATCGCATATAGTGCATATCGCATATGGTGCACATCGCATTTGGTGCATATGGTGCACATCGCATATGGTGCACATCGCATATGGATATGGTGCACATCGCATATGGTGCATATGGTGGACATGGTCTATATTTAGATGAGGCGCAGACCTGTGAAATAGAGTCCATTAACCCCACAGAGCGGCCACACGCTCTTCATGCTCCAAGCCTTCATTGGTGAAATGACCACAGGGCCCGTAATTATGGAAAGGCGGTCTCCACTTTACCTGTGGTCACCAGTAAAGGCGTCGAGCGTTAAGCGTGGGCTGCCCCCTTGGGTTACTGCGCGGACACCAGCGTCACAGTGACGAGGTTACCCTGGGCCGCAGGTCACATGGACTCACTGCAGCCTGGTCTCACTCCCAAGTCGTCACATAGCGACGCTTGGGCAGCTCCTACGGCGTCATCCTTTAGACGCAGAAGGTGGTCTTTTGCGTCATTATTTGACGCACTCGTCGCAAATTTACGAATCCTACTATGGCGAAGGCTTTGCTCATGATAACCGACTGCGAGCATGCCCGCTCAGTCTTCGCCGTGTGCGCGTTGATTTTTCTGAGTTTGTGATTCCTGTACCCCACCCTCAACCCCTAAACATAACCTCACAGGAGTTAATGTAACTCGGTCTCATGCCCGAACTGTTAAGATAGTGGGCGAGCCCGACCACAAGAGTTCACGTAACTCTCTACCAGATGAAGGGAAAAAAAGCATAAAAAATCATAATATTGAAGTGCCACAACCAAAGACAAATTATGTGGCCACAACCGTCAATATACGACGCAAAAGGCTACCTTTGGCGTCACATAGCGACGCTTGAGTCCGTGTGAGACCACGTTGCACTGCCGGCTGTGCTGAGGAATTCCACCACCCCCCCACTCCCTACCTTGGGAGGGAAGCACATGGTATACAGCAACATTTTATCCAGGACTGCATCTCCACAGACAGATCAGAGATCGAAATCCCTCCCGCATGTTATTTTGGGATCTGAGAACGACTGAAACCACCAAAAAAGATTTATGATAACCTCGCACAGGCAATACCAAAAATAATAGAGGAATGCTGGCTAATGACACCCAGCAGAGGGCTTTCACAAGTAAATCACAAGTAGGAATCAAGAGCCAAGAACCAGCAGATTTTCTCAGACCATTGCTATAATTGGCCGCTTATTCGATCAAAAAAAAAAACACGACACTGAGGGAAGGTCACGACTCTGCCCTGCCCTCCCCACCCACCACACACACACACACACACACACACACACACACACACACACACACACACACACACACACACACACACACACACACACACACACACACACACACACACACACACACACACACACACACACACACACACACACACACACACACACTATGGGGCATTATGCTCAGATGAGCACCACGGACACGTACTACACTGATCTTATTGATCACACATCGTAAGAGCTTCATCGACCTGCTTCTGCTGGCGCTCACGTCTGCTCGTTCATCGTCTACTCTGACAAACGGCTCCGCTTAGCAGACGCAAGTTAGCTTAACACAGCGCAGCCGTCAATCGCTGATGACCAATACGTATGATACAATACTAAAGATAGGCCTCAATTATGAACAAGCCAATAAATGTTAGTTCCTTTAAAAAGACAGAAAACGCAGTCAACACAGGAAAGAGCCCCTCACTCTATGGTCCCCACTCTGCCAGGCGAGCGCTATGAGACAAGGTGCACGCGTCTGCGTCCGAGTGTACGTGCGCGTGCTTGCGTCCGTGCGCACGAGGGCCACACTCGCATCTTGTGAACATTTCCCCCGGCGCCACAGTAAACAGCAAGGCCACATGCATGAAATGCTCTCCTATGCGTCACCAAACCCGAGCGTAGCTCTCACCTCCGAGAGTTTCCTCACTCATGGCTGCTGCTGTACCGGACTAACGCACAGGCACACCAGAGGTTTCTGAAGTGAACCAGACCTCGCTAAATGGATCTGCCATTGGACACTACACATGCCCTGCATGTCTGTAAGGAGCCATGGTCTCTCACAGGATGTAGGCGGATATCTCTTCCACAGGAGTACGTGTACATTTCAAAAAGCGTCTCAGAACGCCTCAGACAATGCAGCAATTGGCTATTTAAAGGCAAGAAAGACCATATCAAATAATGTTTTGCCAGAGAACTACTTTAAAATTCATGGCTTTCCCTTCCGCAAAAAAACCCAAAAAAAAACCTCCATGGTCAATGCATTATTTATGGGGAAAAGATTCATTGTCAACTCCACTGATCTCAGAAGAGATCTATAAACAGAATCCTGATGTTCATTATAACCTTGGGCCACATTCTGAGGAGTGAAATGTGCCAGTCAGGCATTGTGTTTCTTTTAGCCGTGCATTTTGGCCCACCTTCCAAAAACACCCCCACACGCCTGACCTGTCCCATTTAATCAGGCAACCATACGAGCGAAAGTACTTTCTGGGGCAAATTAAACCCACATTGTCTCAACAATTCATCAGGAACTGTCAGGTCAACCCACCAAGCAGTCTTTTCCAGCCAACCAGTGGTTACAAATAGGCAGAGGTGTTACATCCTTTAAATCAGGGGGGGGGGGGGGGGGGGGGGGAAGCAATGCTGGTCCTGGAGAGCGACAGGGTCTCCCGGTTTTTATTTTCACCGTAGAAACAGCACCCAAATTAAAATAAATGAGGTGAATGTAATCACCTCCTTTACTTGATTAATGACATGCTGAGTGACAACAAAAACCAGCAGACTCTGGAGCAACAGGATCAACAGGCTCTCCAGGGTTGGCTGCCCCTGCTTCTATATTTACTTTTACAAGAAACATACATTTGGAGAAGATGCTGTAGACCATGTCACTAGGGGTAGATAATCCTGATTCAACCTCATACTGAACAGTATAGCTGACTTACCCATAGCTTACTGTGTGTACCATATGCAATGTTCATTAGAAGGGATCGCCTTTACATTATGAGAAGGATGCGCTTTGTCTGATCTGTTTTGTAGTCGCTTCAATGACCTTCGGTATGCACTTATTGTACGTCGCTTTGGATAACAGCATCTGCCAAATGATTGTAATGTAATGTAACGAACACTCTACGAATGAGATGTCCAACTGAACCAGAGCTGTGGATCACTTGTACCTACGAAACACTACCAACCTTGGCTTCTGCCGTATTGCTTTTCCATGAAAACCTTGTTGGCCCACCAAACATTTTCAAAAGTTCTTATACAGTACAACAGAAAGAAATACTACATTCCAGAAGACCTATGACTTGCATTAGCCATATGCTTCTACGAAACTGTTACTATGAAGTGAGAAACATGCATAGATTTCATCGATTAAACTAATTCTCTAAAAATGTGACGTTCACATTTTTATATCCTTCCACCACTGTAAGTGGCTTATTCCTGAGCTTCATTTGGATATGGCAGATTTTTTTCACCAGCCTACAAACTCAATTGTTCTGAATTGAATCTTCATGATTTTTTATTCATTTACATTTTTTTAATGGTAGTGCATTGCATGTCCCAGATAAAGGCATTATTCAAATCCATAGTGCCTTTAGTCTATCCTCATGTTTAGAGTACAGTTCATAGCATAGTGTCAACATGTTTTCCCTTTCTGAACTATTTGTATACGAGCCATTTACTTTTAAGACTTTGTTACTTAAACCAATCTTCAACTGAAAGAACCAGATGGAATTTTCCCACCAAAGAGTACAGTGAAGTTTTCCATTAAACACAAAGGAATAAAACTACAAAATTAGCTGGCTAGTTGAAAAGCTGTTTATCCAACTAGCTGTAGCCTGCGGGAAAAGTATTGGATTGGCTAAGATACACAGCTAGTAAGTAAAAAATTAAATACTTTTTTTAAAACCCACACTCACCTCGGTGAATTGTCTCATAGCAAACAACGCACACTCTGGCCTCCTTCTCCAGGTACTTCAGCCTGCATTTCTTGTTGCAGCAAACAGCACAGTATACCTGCAAAACAAGTTAGAAAAAAGGCCTAAGTCAGACTGCTGCTGACAGACAGCACCAGCATCCCCCTGCCTTTCTACACAATGTGCATTGCACCTGGCTAGAACAAGCCCGTTATCAAGATGGAAATCCCTGCCTTTGTTGTACAATGTTGGACAGGTCGAGAGTACGTAGTGACTTTTTTCACCACCTTCAGGGGCTGTACCATTGAAAACATAATGCTGCTAGTCTCATTAAATGCTACTCATAGTAGGAGGCCAGAGAACCCACCAATGACCGATAATTTAATATAAGCAACTTCTCTAAATTGCAATCCCTGGACGGTGCACTTTCATTTTATAATAGACAAGGGATGGGTATCGTTAGGATTTTATCGATACCGGTACTGCTTATAGATACCAATACTTATCGATACTCTTATCGATACTACTCCCCACAATTTTGTTGAAAAAAAAAAAGAGATGTTGTGAAAAGAATTAAGTTATTTTATTTTACTTTTAGCAAAAAATAACAGTTATTTTGATTTTAAAAAAATTTAATTAAATAGTTTCCTCAGTTTCCTGAGAGTATATAATGAGGGGACCAATTGCTATAAAAAAACGTCTGGTAGTGTGTTTTGTTGCTGCTTCACTACAAATACAATAAACTTAAATGAACAAGATTATAGATTACCAAAGAACTATAGTTCTTGAGCTTCTCAGAAGCTAACAGAATAATAGTTATAAATAATACAGTGGTGGTGAATGGGTTGTGCTTGGGTGTTTGTCTTGAACTGCTATCCACTGAAGGAGCGGGGGCTGCTGCTTGGCTGACGTTAGCTATAGGATGAGGAACATGTTTCAAAAGCTTTTAAAACTAATGCTGACGTTACTAGATTACCAGCATTATTATAACATAGTAACAGCGCTGGACAACGATGTGTTGCTCCAAGGCATTCTCTAGTTAGCTGTTCGTAGTGTACAGGGAATAATTTCCCAAAAAGCTATTGAGTGTTTTAGCTCTGGGTTTATGTAATGCGGGCGAATAAGCTATAACGTTAGACAGAAGATTCACTATTTAAACTAGCCCACTTTTCGGTGAGTTTTCAGGAACATATTCCATGTACATTACGAACAGGTAACAGAGAATGCTTTGGCGCAACAAAACTTGAATACTGTCGTCGTTCCAGGTCATTTAACATACAATACATCGTTGTCGAGCGCTGCTACTATGTGGCTGGCCATCGAATAAATGCTGACGGTGTTATTTTCCGAAGTTAATAACTATGGACTTGTTTTATCTTATAACAAATGTTACCTTGACTTGATGAGGTCCAGACAGTCACGTTATTTTGGGGAATCGCATCAGCTTCAAGCAATTTCACAATGCGCACGATTTAAACAGCACCTACTCTGCCAACGTAGGTGGTGCTAGTCTGTTTTCATGAGTGAGGGGGAGTGGAATGCATGACGTGGGATTTAAAGGTGGATTGGGCAAGAGGTGTTAAATCAAAGGTCATTTGTCGATCCTGTCCATTAAAAACAGAACACGCCGATTTGTGTCAGCTAAACGAATGGAGGACGTATGGGGAACCGAGAGCCCTGTGTAATTTGAGATTCTTTGTAACAGAATCCTATTTTTGTTCATCCATTTGCTGTGCCCAGTGTAGTCTACCCATAGTGGTCCCTACTGTGAATATTATCTATAAAATTGTATTTAACCACTTGCACTTGTCACTGTAGATCTACAATTGCACTACAAATACCAACTGCTGAGTCAACCTCAAATCTACAGCATTAATGTATAATTAGATGCAAGGGAAGGACAATGCACAGTTGCAAGTAATAAAATATCATGACATGTGGTAAAGGACTCAGTGTGCCTAAAGGGCACTGAATAATGGACCCTCAACATGTCAGGAGCAAGATAATAGTCTTTCTGTTCCCTGCATGGTAATGAACTGTGGTCTTGGTCAAATTATGCAGTTTGTACCCCATTACAAAATACAATACATATAAATATAGGCCTATATTTTGACATGTCAACAACAAAGTCAATATGTTCCCATTATCACAAAGACCAAAGAAGCATTGAAGGACATTTTTGTGGAAATAAACACGTGTACATGTACTGTAAAAAAATAAAAAGCAGCCACAATCCTTTTCAGCACTGAATAATCTTGCATTTTGAATCTTTCAACATCACTCAGAAAAGTGCAATTTACAAAATGACTCAGTATCAATTCAACTGACACTGTTTTTTATTGAAAATAATGTATTTTTATACTTTCAGAATGGCTAAGCTGCATTAACATAGGTGGAGAGAGAAGTGACTGATGGACTTACTTTGCCACATGCTCGGCAGTGGTGCCGCCTCTTGGTGAAGGTGAACTTCTGCAGGCAGTTCATGCAGTGAGGAGCCTCAGAGTCAGGCATCCAGGGGGGCTGCCTCAAACCCAGACCATCTTCCTCTTTCTCCAATTGATCATCAAGGGAACCGGCCCCCTCCCTCCCAGTCTCCCCCGGGTAAGGCGGAGGCTCTGACATCTTTCCGAACCCAATGCTGTTTTCATAGCCATCTTGATAAGGATAGCCAGTACCAGTCACACATCGGTTGGGGGCGTCACCAACAGCAAGCACGGAAGGGGCATGAATGCTGTTCACCACCATGTCTCCAGCATGTGGTGAATCAGTCATCTCAGTCCTTCCATGGTCCTCACTCTCAGCAACTGGCAAGGTTCTGTGAGCTTGGCCATACAGCTGCTTGGGTCTAGCACCCCCAAAATAAGGATGCTGGTTTGCATTGAGGGCGGACTGGACCACGGCAGAGTCGGAAGACTCCTCTTGACAATCCTTGGGATTGACACCTGTCCCACAGGGGCTGCTGTCCTGAGATGGAGTGGAAAGGTTTGAGCCGTCACTGTCCTCCACCGACGGGGGCATTCCGTCGCTCTCTGGCGAGGCAAGCCCATCGCCTTTACCCCTAACACAATCCTCGAATTCTCCCTCTGCCAAACTATCTTGGAAGGCTACGTGGTGTCCTTCCACATCTCCATTCATTTCCGAAAACCCCTCGTCTGCAGGTTTCTCCGAGGCCGTCCCCACAGGTTCCTTGTCACCCTGCCCCATCAAAAAGGCGTCCAGCTCCTCGTCCGTCACAAGCATTCCACCTTGCTCACTTTCGGGGAGGAACTCATCCACAAACACAAACTCTGGGGGGGTTCCTGGGCTCAGGCACGTGGAGGTAGGCTGGACTGCCTCTGCAAGGCTCCCAGTGTCTTCATCCGGAGATGTGCAGGCTTCAAACGCCTCAGAACAGGCCTGAGTCACAATGGCATAGGAAGATGGCATCACCTCAGGGTCTTCTGACTGATCGGTGTCATTATTGGAGGCGGCATCTGGGCTGGCACAGTCTGTGCGGTTCGTGATTTCAGCCAAAGGAAGAGCATCCCTCTCATCCTCTGGGACGGCGGAGGCTTCAGTCACCTGTGCGGTAGAAGACACAACCTCCGCCTCTTCCTCAACCCCCGGTCCCATCCGCTCCGCAGATTCCAGAGAAGATACAAGCGATCCGCACATGGACACAGCCATGGGGATGCAGGAGAGGGAAGACTCCCTCTCTTCCGTGGGACAAAAGGCAGTGCTCTTGTTACCCTGCGGAGGTGAGCACGCAGTCCGAGTGTTCGAGCTGTCCAACTGTACTTCTCTCGCCGCCTGCAGCTCTGGCTCTTCGACGTTCAAATTTCTGGTCTCCGCACCCTCTGTACAGTCAGGAATGGGGCTTACAGTGTCCGTCTCCTCCCCGCTACCCTCACCCCTATCAGTGACCAGATTAACATCCACCTCTCCTTCCGCAACACACAGAACCCCAGGATCCTCCTCTGCGTGTTCTGTACTTGCAGGACAATGGTCATTTTCAAGAATCTCTTTCTCTGTGCCTATAGCCTCCAGACTCTCTGAGTCGCTCGGGCTTGGCAAAGCGAAATCTTGAGGCTCACAGGAAGTCTCTGCAGCTGCTGGCAAAATAATATCCAAAAGGCTCAGGGAGGCTGAATGCACTTCAGTTGCCAAGTGGTCACTGGCCTCCTGCCCCAAGTACCCACCTCCAGGAAGAAAGTCATTCCCAAGAGTTCTAACATACCCAGCCTGCAACAAGCCTCCAGGAGGAGACACTACAGGAGAGTCAAAGTCCACCAGCAGGTCCTCCTCCAGCTGCTTCTCAACAATATCCAGCTCCTTAAAGGCATCATGGCTGTTGGCCCGCAGGAGCACAGCAGACCCCGTATCACTTACCAAGTCACACACGGGCTTCAGGGTCCTGTCAGGACATGGTGGTGCTGTGCTTTTCACCGCCCTACTGTCCACAGAGGATAGGAGGTCCACACCTGTTAAAGGCTTCCCTTTAACATCATGGTCTTTCTGGTAAAGGCTGTAGCTTGGTGGAGGATCAGGGTACTGCAGCGAGGAATTGTAGTGTAGGTTGTGGACGTCAGGAAGCGCTTCGGGGGCTGTGGAAGATTCTGGGGCAAAGCACGGAGGGTTGAGGGAGGCGCCAGGGTAGAGGGAGGGCGGAGTCGTCGACTGTGCAGATTTACAATCATGCTCCTCTGGAAAGGAAAAAGAAAAAGGCAGAAGATGTTTACACACGTCAATAACTGGAAATTCCAACTGACCATTAACTATCAAACAAGAAAAAAAAATCCTGGATATAGAATGTCCTAATCCATATACTTGCCCAATATTCTGTTAACAGTAGATGAAATTCAAGCAGTGAGAAAAATCGCCACTTTCTACAACCAAGTATAATTTCACCACTCTTTATATTGCATAGTAATTCTGTACAAGAACCCATGTACTTCCACTACATTGTTTAAATATTACCTGTATTCTGTTCAAAATCATCCAGCAGTTTATCCAGGTCACAAACCGCTGCCTTAAAGAAGCTGTCCATTCTGAGCAGGGAACAGAGTCTCTTCTCAGCCCTTGCACACAAAAAAAAGGAAAAGTTGAAAATATTGCACAGGTCTTTAATTAAATGGAAATGGAACAGATCCACACTTGGCACATATGGGAGGATTATTTTTTATACTACCAAAAGAAGAGGCTTCTCCATACTGTGAATTTTGCACATTTTTAAGTAAGGTACAGGTCGTTCGATTAAGTCTCATCAGTAATGCACGTTTGATAGAGACTGTAGGTACCCTTTTAATGTTTTTAATCTGTTATTTACAGAGAACATCACACTGTTAACACAATGATCATATAATAAAAACAGCTTTCTCTATAATCTCAACCCTACACTTGGCAGAGAGAACTACTTCTGACTGATTATAACTGCTAAGCCAATCTGGAATTTTACATCACAGAACTACTGAATTCATTTCTCAAGTTGGCAACCTGGAATTTTTTTAAATCCTTGTAGCTGTCACTTAATTCTGTAGGGAGAAAAATTTTGGAGTGCATCCATTAAACTATTTTTAAGAGCAAAAGAATTGCCAATGTCCTTAAAATACAGAGAGCAAAGAAGAAAGGAGTTCAGGTTACAAGTGTGATAAAACAACTTCCCACATATTTTCTCAGAATCTCCTGGGGCTGTCTGGCCTGCCATAGTTTGGTACAGGTTTGCCTTCTGCCACTATAGTCGGATGGAAGAGGACGAGCAGCACTATTCTAGTGGACAGTAATCAAAGGCTGTAACATATAAAATATATGTCACATGAATACTCTGTCCATTGCCCGCTATCGGTTGTGCAATACAGTGGATCTCATTAAGAAATAGTTAAGCTCTGCAAAAATCTTATTAAATTCAAGATATTATCAAAGAATCAATGATGTCCTGGTCCTGGTCCTTGCCACGGAACACAGAGGGGGAAAGAACAAGTTTATCCATCCTACAAAAACTTTTAATCACACCCAAGGATCGGAAACCACTTGTTGGGAGTGTCCCAGTTCTCTTCATTAGACCCGTCTATCAGTGGACTGTGAGGTTGTGCAATTATGCCTCCTTTGTGTAATCGGGTACTTTAGACCCTGCGCTCCAACACCTGGCGGTCAAAGATCCGCTTAATGATCTGTGAAACTGAATTCTGTGCAAGATATTCGACCATACAGGTCTTGAAAGAGGCCACCAGTCAACAGACTTGCAAGCTGTTGTCAACTACAGCAGGGATTCCAGCACCCGGTTTCACTCCTACACCACCTAAAAAGCCTACAATGTAATAAAAGCTATAAGGCAGGGGTAGGCAACTGGTCCTGGTATGCCAGAGATGGTCCTGGTTTTAGCTCCATCCAAACCTATAACCAATGAATCAGGTTTAATTAACATCAGTGGGAGCCACTCAGCATTTCGCCATTCAGAACATTCAGGCTCAGACTTTTTATCATCCATCAAACTCTTGTGATCAAGCTCAGATGGAACAAAAACCAGAAACGCCACTGGCACTCCAGGACCATGGTTGCCTACCACTGCTATAGGCAAAGAAGGCCGATGTATGCGCAATCATCGTAATCACATGATTTGAGAGTCACATCAGTGAGTTGTTACTAATCGTCATGCGGAAAAGTGAGGGAAAATTCAGTTACTCTAATGTTTGTTAGCCAACGTCACCGTCACTTAGCCAGCTGTCCACTGATCAACAGGGTGTAAAAACTAGCTAGCTTGTTGCCCATGGAGCTAGCGTTGCCCAACAATACACATTAACGTTAGGTGCATCTGTATTGTGATTGCTAACGTCTGCATTTGTAGTCAAAAAAACAGGCTAGCTAACGTCACCAGGTTTGTACAGATAAGCGATTGTATTCCTAACAATGTCCCCAACACTAGCTAAACCTCCTAACTGTTAGCAACCATCACCAACAAGAATTCCCCGGCGTTTAATCAAATTGGCTAGCTAGCTAGCTAAGTGGCGAGTTAGCTCGCTATCTTGAAAACTAACGAGCATCAATTGAGTGACAAAGCAGGTTATACAATCAGCAGCAAAATATTTGGCAAACTAACGTTAGACTAGCTTGCAAAATAAGCACAACTCCGAACTACAAATGTATCCGAAACGTTAGCTAGTCTACAATATGTTAAATCATAGTTTTACAATTCAGCAGCTAGCTAAGTTTGTTGTCCGTTCGAAGACTATAACGGAGGGGAATGTGCGGGTCTATTTAGCGCTAATTAAGTTAGCTAGCTAGCTAGACAAATGATTTTCATTGTGGAAAAGTCGGGCTAGCAAGGTGGGTAGCTAGCTTGATAGCTAACGTTACGTGACTGTTCAGAATCACTTTCGCAAATCAGCCAACATTTGTTTGTAACGTTATTGGCTTGCCATTATTGTAGTATGCTATAAGTTCGTTAGCTAGCTAGCTAACTTTAGCTAATGTGTTTTATAACTTGTTAGCGCAAACTATCGAGCTAACATGAACTAACGTTAGCCAGCTAGCTACCTGGCTTAGCTACTGCCTGGAAAGCTAAACCCAAGCAACAGGCAAAACACATACGATGCTGTGCTAGTTAGCTAGTTATTCTATGATAGCCAGGGAGTGAACTTGTTTGGATTGTTGGGATACAAGTCTAGCTAGGTGGTTTGCGATCTAGATAACTAGCAGCAAGGTAACTTCGATAAATTAACTAGCCAACGTTAACTCTGAATGAGAATAACGTTAGCTAACTAACTCGAACTGCTGGCCCCAAAGTGTAGCTAGTTTGATAGCTAAGAAGAGCGCGTACACATTCGCTAGTTAGCTAGCTTGCTAACGTTTGTAAAATCAAATAAATACCTAATGTTAGCGAGTTGTCTTCTAAAAGACTTCTAACAATTTTGCTATATCAAAATCAAAGAGCAGACAAGATCTGCTAACGTTAAGCCTTGTCTAATTTATTTTTGTGAAAAATAGCAGCTTGCTAACGTTGCCTACTATTCTACTTGATGATGGCAAGCTAACGTTACTGTTTAAAAAAAAACAATAAACAAATCATGCAACGCTCATGTCACCTGAAACAGCTTCATCGTGGTGGTCTTCGCCCTATAACGTCACCTTTCTGATTTTTACTATTAATAGATAACGTTATGTCTCTAAATCAGTTTTCAGTTATTACTGATTCCATTTGGAGTTTTGTTAGATACCCGCACTACGCACCGCACCGACGAACGACCATCTTGGATGTGGTGCCTACCGGTGCAGGCACTATCACACCGTTCATAAAGAGACAGCTACACTTGTTTTTACTTTGTTTTAGTTTTCAGATAAAGTCAAAGTCGGCCTCGTTAAGGCTGTTGAATAGCTTGGTTGACCCATGTCTACCCCGTCGCCTTCCCCCCATTATTGTAGGGTTATGCAGTTCCATAATGTTATCTGTAGCCTATCAGATGTTGTGTTGGGTGTGTGTGTTCCAAATTGAGCACAACCTTAACAAAATACATGCTTTTAAATTATACTAAGTTTGATAAACTATTATACTTATTGAGATTAATTGTCCCACTTCTAAGTACAGAAGCGGGGAAATTTTACACAATGGCAGTTTTACAAAGGGGATGGTTTTTGTAAAAAAAACAATTTTAACAGGGAGGATGGCATCCCCTTGCATCCCCCCTCAAATCGACCCCAACATACAAGTATTCTAATAGTTTATCAAAATTAGTATACTTAAAAGCAGTGGTCGATTTGTAAAAAAAAAATTCAAGGGGATGGTGTCCCCTCAAATCGACCCCTGCTTAAGAGTAAACTTTAGTTTATCAAATTTTTTTTTTAAAGGGTATTGCTCTTGCAGGAAAACACAACACCCATTCATAATCTTTTCCTGCTCCATTTGGTTATTCTGTTAATGTCATTGTTATTACAAGGATATTATAGAGACCTGATAAGGCAGACATGTTTTTCCATTCTATACTTCCTCTAATGATGCTCGTTGTTGCTGTCACCTCAAAAATCCAAAGAATGAGGAGGTTAAAGAATGATTCAGTCTGCTCTGACTTTGGGTATGGCAGATAGAGCCACTTCTCTTCCTCTTTCCTGTTCATAAGTTACGTATCTCATGGGAACGGACATGACATGTTTTCAAATATATTCTGTTTATCTTTATATGGCCATCATTCTCTTTTTTCCGCACCTTTTGAGTGACTATTGGCCCCTGTCTCATGAAATATGTAGCCTACATTCAGTACCTTCTCTCTGTTTTCTCTCTGTCTTGGTCACCCCAGCCTGATTAATCTTTAGTGGCCTTTCAAAAAAGAGTTTACATTTTTTTGGCAGAGCATGTATTCCAACTTTGGCTTTGGGCCACATTAGTGAAGCTGCGCTGTCGTGTATGTGGACCAAATAATGACTTTTTTGGGCCACTGGCAATATTTTGAAGGATTAAACTGTATTCTAAATACTGTGTAAGTGCAACTAATGGAAGTCTTATAGGTAGAATCAACACAAGCAAACAATATTTTTTTCCTGTTTAATGAATCCTTCTTGTGTTCTCACAATCAGCATGTGTTTATGTACAGTAGAAGCCATTTATTTATTTATTTGGCCCTGTTCCATTTTTCTCTGGCTGTCAACACAATAATAGCATCTTGTCTGTCGAAGGCCATTCTGGATCCAGCTAACTCAGTAATCCGGCTTTGTGAAATACCCCCCTGATATTAAAGAGATGTTTTTTATTAACTTATAATTGAAAGTAGTTAGCATGTTCAACAATAAAGTTATTTGTCATACATCAAAAATGGCAAATGTACAAAGAGGCGCTTGGCAGCTAAACATCTGTTTAATTGACAATTGTTAATTTATCTACAACTAACAAACAGACACTCAGACACAATGTCAAATAAATGAGCTTTCTTTGGCATACTCCCATCTCATTTCCATACTCAGTTAAATGTTAACAGAAACCTTTGTTAAGGTTACACAGAAGGTTATATACGTAATCAAAATATCTGTTGTGTCTTTTAGAATCACGTCCGAGATGTTTAACAAATATTACAACAGAATTTAATGTCTGTTGGGATGATAAATCAAGATATGACATGCAATGTAAAAATAGTTTGGAAGTCATGTAATGTTAATATTCATCCTTTCAAACATTTAGACATTTTATTTCAGATGAAGTAAAAAAAATTAATAAGCACCTTCAAACAGACTATTTCAAAAAAACCTTATGTTATATAAAAAATTTTTTCCAGATGTAAGCCATAGTGCCCCAAAGAATTAACTCTTTGCATGTCACAGAACAGCACCCTTCACAATTCTACAGCAATCACACAGAAATAAAGTGAACCATACAAATACACAGGGCAGGATTTTTAGCATATTAATATCTTAGCTCATTAAAGGCTACTCTGTAGATAACACTTTTTATCCACCATAGCACTTGACAAGTGTTTATTTCAGGAAGGGACAAACAGTCAGTCATTGTCATGCCATTCACTGGCAAATTTCTCTTCATCGCTGTCCAGATCCTGCCAGATCTCTGTCAGTCAGGTCTTCAAGCCTACAGTCTGCGGGGGTCAGGTAGTGGACCCCACCAAGCGTAGGAGCTCCATTTCGGTGTAATATTTGAGTTTGGTCAGATTTGATTACAGCAGCAGTGCCCCAAACTGAATGACCAATCTTTCCCTCACTTAGAATAAGGCACATGAATCTATTAGCTATTTATATGAAAATATTAGAATGTGAATGTACAAATTGAGCCCAAGCTACACTTTCCATGAGCTGCATCATTTGTTAGTGCTTGGCTATCCTGTCTGTGTGCCATATGCAACCATACAAACAAAATTAAAGGGATAGTTCACTTTCTGGATTTAAAAAAATATTATTTCAATTTTTTTTGTATTTTTTCGATTAGCCCATACAGATTTTGCTATCTGTGTGTTCTCGCAGCTTACTTGCTAAGGTATGATAACAGTACCCTCTACATACCAGCAGAGGGAATCGTCTTACTGTCCTTACAGAATTTGCTGGTCAGAGCCATGGGACTGAAACTAATGAGCAGCGGAAAAAAACACCATTCATGACAACAGCCAGGCATATGATCTGGGTGCTTTGCCTTTATCAATGTGACAATTGTGCCTTCTGTGCAATTGGGACTCATAAATCCAACGGTGAAACTTGCTGAGAGATTCACAGTTAAAGGGAATAGCTGGAGAGGAATATAAAATTTGATCCTTATTTTGTTTTTAACTAATGTTTTAACTTTCGTTTGATTGACGTTTTAATTACTGGTTCTTTGATTATTGTTTTAAGTTATGTAGGCTAATTTTCTTATCTTTCTCTTCTTTGTTGTAACTCAGTATTGTAAGCAGTATTGTAAATGAGGGGCTCTCCCTCAATGCTTCCCCGAGGTTTAAACAAAAGTTTTGATTCATTCTAGGTTAGCATTCTTAAATGTATTGCCTTACTGATGTCACATATTCACTTGCTGGTCTGGGAAGCATTGTCCACTGTTACTCATATCACTCAGGTGGATGCACTTATCCCTAACCATTGTACTACACTGCCAGCCCTCCGTTTCTCTTGTATTAAAAAATACAAACATGTTCAAACACCAACCCTTATGGAAATGTAATATACTGCAGTATATTTTAAATATATTGTGAAGATAATTTTGATATATTTACAATATACTGCAGCATATTCTTTTTCCATAGGGGGATGCTGCTGAGCCATCTTGCGCTTGGCATTGTTAAATCTATCTGAATTTATGCACAGCACCTATGACACTATATCTCTGCTGGGCAATAGTTTTTCAGAAATAAGGCCAAGGGTGCATTTTCTTTTAGAGTTTCTGTTGCAATTGAAATGTGTACATCACGTGTCCGTTAATTAAAGTACACCACTGAAGAACTTACATGAAAGTTAATCTACGTGTAACCCAAAATGGCATGTTTTGAAAATGAACGGAAATGCATCTAATTGTTTTGAAATAATTCAAACTACCGCCTACCCTCTTTGCTACAGCTCAAAAACTACTGTAGGCCTAAACCAAGTATAGCTATGTGAATGATACCAGTAAGGGCTTGGTAGGTCCAAAATAATTATACACAACAGGCACAGAGAGGGAAAATGAAAACTGAAATGTGAAGCAAGAGTTGGATTTCATGTTACAGTATGTTTTCCTGCTAAGATTATGAGTAATCTTTTAACTTTGGTTTGTCACTTTGTTCAACCTCACTGTAGGATACTTCTGACTTGGCAGTCGTACTTCCCAGGTAGGTTGTTCTCTACAGGCCATTGATTGACGTCACTCTCTGGGATGGGTGGATCACGTGGTTTGATTCCTGGCGCCTGTAAACCTCTGATTTTGGACACGGATTGTAAAGGAAAACTAAGAAGGTTGCTTGAGAAAATAGACTACTGTACTTTGAAAAGGTAGGGAAAAGCTTATTAAAAGCACATGCATTATAAACAGTTGAAAGAAACAATAATATGAATATAGTTCTGTGTGCTAGCCTATCTACTCTATATCTATGTAAGTGTTCTTCACGAGTGCTTACGGACAGTGCGCTTTGCTTGTCACAACATGTTAGTGTTTTGGTAGTAGGCTATTTATGAAATGACGCCAAAACAACATATATAAATATAATATAAACTGAATGACCTTTTAGTCGATCGCTCTATAACATTTGCCTTTATAGTAGATCGCTCTATAGCTAGTATTCGGCGGAAGAAAGAGCTGCCGAGTTTCCGTAACCGCAGCCTGCAACTTTGCATGTTTGTACTTAATGCTGTTCGTTGTCGCCCCTTTGTAATCCTGCTCTTGCTATTATGATGTGCTTAAAACTTTACTAACAAATTCATTTAGAGTAATCAGTGGGCTTTTAATTTCTTCAGGATACACAAAACAAACTTTGAAACGTTTTGAATATTGACGTTGAATATTATCTCAATAGTATTTTATTGTTTAATTGAAGGAAATACAAATCGTTGCTGCTACGAGTTTAATTGTTCGGGAAAATTTCCCCTCGGCAATTTGCTGCAGGTTTATTTCCAGTTTCCAGCAGTTTCTTTAATAATGGTACTTTTATTGTTTTATTCAAATTTATTCTATGTTCAGTCACATTAATATATCATTATTGTTTCTGTAAAAATGTAGCTATTAAAATGTCAGAATATTTAAATGTCAGACAAGGAAGAACGATAACTATGTACATATTTTGAAAGGCATGTTTGCAGTTTCCCTTTGTAGTGCTCTTCTTAAGTGACTGTGGTGGATCTATATCTGTTGCCATCAAGTACATTAACTCTGCTGTGAAGGAGAAGGCAAACCTAGCTTTTGGAATCTTGTTTTCCATGAAGAGTATGCTGATGGCTTTTGCTTATTATATGGTAAGTGGGTGATGCTGACTGGTATTTGTTGGATTTTGCAGCTGGCCGTGATTTTGTGACTTCCTCTTTGCTGAGATCTGTATTGTTTTGTGGGATTATGAAGGGTTTGTTTTTTACTTCTATAACAGTTTATTTGACACCCCTATAATAACACTGTGTGCTCATTATTTGTTTGTTCAAGCTTAACATCACAAAGCGTGCTCTACTTATGGCCTGGCATTTTAATTACCTACTTGTGGTGATAATTGAGTGCAGCAACTACACAGTAAAATGTTTAGTGTTAAATCAACTCTGTTGGAGTACATTTGATCCCCCTTGGACTTATAAGCTCTGTTTAAAATTAAATTAACACTAAAGATTTTACTGTGTGCTCTTAAATCTCTTGCATACTCAGTCATCATTCAATCAATTCACTTCCCACCCTTTCTACTCAATACCACTATCTCTCTCACTCCCGTCCTCCATCTCTCATTCTCTTTATTTCCCTCTCTATCCATCTATCTCCCTCTCGTGCAAGTTTATTCTCCCTCCTTTATTCACTTGCTTGCACTCTTCTCCCTCCCAATCTCTCTCCTCTTTCCCCCCCCCCACTGAGCAGGTCTGAGTACATCTCCCATGTCTTCTGGAGGAGGGTCGGCCTCCCGCGGTGACCAGGTTCGAGGCGTGCTCCGCCATGACCAGGTCTACGACCAAGGGGACAATGACCCCTTCCCTCCTCTCCCAGAAGATCTTCCTGTGGGCCCAGAATTTGACCCCAGTGGCAGTGAGGAGACCTACAGTGGCATAGACCTCAAGCCCGTCCACCGCTTCATCCCAGACTCTTGGAAGAACTTATTCCGGGGAAGCGGATCGACAAAGAAGCCTTGGTCTGCTCCAGCATCGGACAACGACAACAGCAGCAGCGGCGGTGGTGGTCACTGCTCCCCTACGCAGTCCCACCCCGCTGCCGCCCCTGGTCCTACTGCATACCAGAACCAGAACGGGGGCCCGGGGGACAACCACACCTCCCAAAAGGAACGAGAGGCCAAGCTTCTGGCCACACCGCTGGACATGGTGGATGAGCCCAGCCAGCATGCCGACCTGGCTTATCAGAGGCGGCTGGAGGCTTACCGCCGTCGCCACGGCTGCATGAAGTCGTGGGCGGGGCTGCTTAGGGTCTTGGGCTGCGTGGAGCTGCTGTTGGGCGCAGCCGTCTTTGCGTGCGTCTGCGCATACATCCACAAAGACAACGAGTGGTACAACATGTTTGGTTACTCGCAGTCCCAGTCCCAGTCGTACGGGGGTGGGTACACAGGGATGGGTATGCCCGGTATGGGTATGCCCGGTATGGGTATGCCCGGTATGGGTATGCCCGGTATGGGTGCGGGGGTGTACTATTCAGGCCCCAAAACGCCCTTTGTCCTAGTAGTAGCGGGGCTAGCCTGGGTGACCACGGTCTTCCTCTTGGTCCTGGGCATGACTATGTACTACCGCTCCATCCTCCTTGGCTCCAACTGGTGGCCCGTCACCGAGTTCATCATCAACCTGGTCCTAGCAGTCCTCTACCTGATCGCGGGCATCTTGTATGTCAGGGACACCACCCGCGGCGGGCTGTGCTACTACCCCATGTTCAACAACGGCCTGAGTGGGTCATTCTGCCGCACCGAGTCAGGCCAGACGGCCGCCATCGCTTTTCTCTTCATCACCATGGTTGTGTACGTGATTGGCGCCATTTTGTGCCTAAAGGTCTGGAGGCACGAAATTGCCCGGCGGTACAAGGAGGGCCTAGACCAAGAGGTAGGGAGAACCTACAAGCTGTAACACTACACCCCTTGGTCAAACACGTTTGCAATTAGAATTCTGAACTTTAATTCTCTAGATGCTGGTGAAATTTGAAAACATTCCTGCAGGTCCCTTAGGAATTTCAAATACACATGTACAAGCAGGCAATTGCACGGAATACTAATTTTGTTTCTGTAATTTACAGGGTTATCTTTTGGTATTTCTTTTTTAACTTTTAAGTACTTTTTATGTATTTCAATTTTCAAATAATTATTTGAACCAGGTCTGGTGTACTATAAACACACATGAGAGCCACTTACAGGAGGCACCTGGAAGATCTCTGGAAATATATGCCAATGGAATTCATTCAGTGTTTTCTGGGAAATGTTCAGTAGTAGTTTGCAAATGAGGCAGTGGGAAGGCATTGAGTTGGGCAATCGTACACACCCTCCAGGCCATCGTCTCTTATGACGCTAAAGAGTGAAACCTTGGTGTATGACATTGAAATAGTTTATTAATATTTTATGCTATTTTTATTCAATAGTATGTATTTGTATAGCATATATTGCATAGATATAGCACCAGAAGTCAGCAATTCCTTCTATGGCCAAATTGAAGTGGCAGTTTCTCTTATGTGTCTGTGATTAGATGAAGACAACAGAGCTTTCTGCTTCAATGGGAATGGTAATGCTGTAATGGTTGTTTTTATTTTTCTTATACATTTTTTCTTATTCTTATAAATTGTGGTACATTTTGCTGTTGTAAATGTTTGAGGCGACTACTAAAGAAAAATATATGGTAGAATTTAAGTAGACTTGCTTGGTTTAACAATGTTGAGAAATGGGCCAGGCCAAGGGGAGGTTAACATCAGTAGCAAAATTTGAAACATTATGAAATTACTTCCTATCTGCCTGATCTTGAAGCCAACATTCCAAGGTGCACAGAACAAAAAGAAGTATTGAATTATTTCTACTAGAAAAATAGTTATGGGCTTTTGAATCCACAGGGGACTTTCCCCCTGATTCTATCGAGCAACTATTTTTAATAAAGTATGAATAAATAGCATTTTTATAATGATGATATGAATAGGCATCCCAGAAGAGTGAATGGTTTAGGATAAAAAGTCACAGAATTTTTTTGACATGGTATTCAAAAATTTCTCGATTCTCATTTCGGCCTGTCCCTCCGTTCAATTTTCTTAACATGAATTTTCTACTTAGAGAGGGGAAACATTCCAAAAGAAAGCTTATTCGGATGTGTCTTGATGTAGTATAACCAGTTTTGAAAAAAAGTTGGCAGAATTATGATTTTGAGAGGGGTGAAAATGTGTCCTTCCGTTACCATTTGTCAATGTCCCTCCGTTACCATGACCATCTGACTTTAAACCTCGCCCCATAAAAATTGAGCAGCACAAGTGACTTACCGTTTTGCATATTCATATTTAAGTGATAATAGTACAATATGAAAGAGAAAGATAACCCTTTTCACCTCAGGAACCGTATGATATGCATGTCTGAAAAAAGTGTAAAAAACAGACGTTCATTTTCTGTCCCTCCGTTACAACCAAGAGTTGTTTGCCCCCAAACTTTTTTCCTTCAGTTTGTAGTCTAAGGTAGCCTTTATATAATACCAGTTGTTATTTTACTCAGCCTTGGATAGAACAGGAGTACTAGGGCAAAATACAGCAAAAGTGTCCCTCTGTTACTGCTTGGCCTGGCCCAAATGTATTATATTTATAATTATATTGGTGAAAGGTGCTTATCATAATTTAGTTGAACCCACCTTCCTGGTTATCATGCGTTATATTACCACTGAATTATTATTTCTTTTTTTCTGCTCCTTGTGGTGTCTTGCCCATAGCCGTTCGACAATGCTGCAGGTTTAAGGGGTCCAGAGATGGTACAGGCCGTAGCCAAGGCGACGCAGCCAGAAGTCCTCAGAGGACACGCCCCACCTGCTCGTCTCATGCCAAAAACCTTGATCATGCCTGATTACATCAAGTGAGTATTATCAGTGTTATCTGGGTGGGTGGGTGGGTGGGTTTCATTGGTCTCATTGCACACCAGCCACCCCTGCCGGTCGATGGGGCACCCACAAGCCCATCTGTTCAGCTGCACGCAAAGTGTCTCCCTCAGACTTGTCTGTGCGAGCCCGACTTGTGAACTAGTGTTGTAATAAGCAGCAGGCTGACATCACATTCCTGTCTGCGCTCTCCCCAATTGATGGCGGAAGTTGTGGCAACTTGGTGCTGACGATTATTGCATTCCGATCTGAGGAGAAAAAAAAGAATGTACCCCTTGTCAGAGAATGTACCCCTTGCACCCCTCCCCCCGCAGGAAGTACCCCAGCATTCGAACGGAAGATGAGCGGGACCAGTACAGGGCGGTGTTCAAAGACCAGTATGCGGAATACAAGGAGCTGCACGCAGAGGTGCAGGCCGCGATAAAGAAGTTTGAGGAGATGGACGTGCTTATCCGCAGCCTGCCCCAGCACCCTGTCAATCACATGGTCAGATACCCTTTCGCCCTCTACCGCTTCCTCTTCCTTTTCCTCATTCTCCCCAGGGCTATTACAACAATGTTAGGACAGACTTTGATGTGGCAAGGCATTGGCGCCAAGCCGGAAGTAATTTATTTCCATGTGGATACATCCCAGGCTGCATTGACCCTATTATAGCTTTTATGTTATGCTATTTTAAATACTGAGAGATGCTGTTTATGTTTAAAGTTGGTATGCATTTCCTACTTTCTCCGTTGAGCTCTATTAAGGTTGGGTATACTGACAGTTTCCGTAATGACATCCTCAAGGTGGAACGTACTACCAGCTTATGGACACACATTGTTGATGGAATCTGTGAGCAGTATTGCAAAGATAAATTATTTCTTTTTTTTACCCACAGGAACGCAGCCGGATCAACACACTCCTTCTGGAATATCAGAGGAAAAAAAATGTAAGGGAATCTAATGATCTCAGGCGAAAACCGTTTTTTTCTGGAAGGCATGTGGACAAGAGACGGCACCGTCCCCTTAATGCCTCTCCATTTTCGCTCCATGTTCTTGTCTTCCAGTACTCGTGAGAGAGTGCTGGGTGCTACTGGGCTTGGTAAAGCAGTGGGAATCTTCGGTTTGTCAGTGCCTGATGCAGAGTGCTTGGTTCTATGAGGCCTTGCTTTGTCATTGTTGTCAACTTTCTGTGGAGGGAACAATGGGTGAGGCCAGTAGGGGTGAGCGGGGAAGTGGGAGTGGACTCACTGAGTCTGCCCTCGGTCATTCAGCAGGCCTTCTGGAGTAGAATCCCTCTATTGTGTCTGTGAAAATGCTCAGAAACAAGGGGGAATCCATTAGCCTGCATAGACCCTGACGTGATTTTCACACGCACACACACACAAACACACACACCCCCCACAGAGAGAGGGACAGAGAACTATACTGAGCAAATGAGAACTTTGTAGGATGCAAACTGGCCAGCCTCTGGTACACGGACGTAAATTAAATCATGTGCACGACATCACTTGCTTAAATTCTTTTTGGGAATCTGAGCTTTGTTTGAAAAAATCACTGATTTGAACGAACTGAGCCCTTGTCTTCAATTAATGGCATATCCTTTTGTTTACCCCTGTGGCACTTCCACCTTGAGTTCCTGGTTGCCGCGTTTCCTTGGTAACCAAAGAACCAGTTTTCTCAGGTGTACAGCTTGTACAGTAGTTGGCCTTGTGGAGGTTGTGCCGCGTGACTGCAAGCTGGCTTATTCATTGCAGAAACCGAATACGCTTATCGTCGCACGTTCCTCCAGCGCTCTGTATCATGCATTATCTGTGTTCCTGAGTCTGTGATAGTGTTCTGACGGCTGCTTTGTGATTGGCAATGTAGTTTGGATTTATATGCATATAAATATGAGGTTTCCTTTCCACTGTTCACTTCTATCTGTAAACAGTTAAACAACATTGATGACTTGGGCTGTGTTCAAAATATTGATACAGCAATATATCGTAACTTGACGACCCATGCGACCCATTTGACACATGGTCGTAATTAAATTAAGTGAAACGTGCACATCTCTACTACCGATGGGGTGCTGTTTTAAGTGCAAATGTTTAAGCATTAAAAATAATACTTAGCAATTGTAACCGTTTTCTTTGTTTAATACATCATATAGGAGCCCATTTGGACTTCATAGGCCTTTGTGGTTTTTTGTTGTTTTTGGCTGGCTTTTCATGGTTTCCCAAAGTTCTTTTTAACAACTTATTAAAAATGCCAAATTATCTGTCATCTGCTGGGATTTCCACCTGCAAAATACAATGTAGTGATTTTATGGGAATGTAGGTAACATTCTGTGCAGCTTCACCTGTTATCCGATTACGTCACAGCATTCAAAAGTGAGCAATTGCAGCTGAAGTGGTTCTTTAAGGATTTGAACGAATGTGACTGTTTTTTATTTGTATGAGTTTAAGCACTAAAACTGAATTAATGTCCTTGCTTTGACAGGATCCAGCATTCTTGGAGAAGAAGGAGCGCTGTGAGTATCTGAAAAACAAACTGTCCCACATCAAACTGAAGATCCAGGAATACAACAAAGCCACAAAATGGACAAACAGATACAGCTAAACAATGGCTGGACAGCGAGTGTCCACTGCCTGCGGCGACAGGTCTAACATTTAATTTAATAGTGTAATAGTGTTCATACTTTCTGGGACATTTCATTGAGCTGATTCACATCCTGCCAAAAACACATTGGGATTGGCTGCATCTTCCTGTAAGATGAAAAACATTACACAGCCAAAAGGCGCACAGGAAAAGTCTCTTGCCTTCTCCACTGCCAACATGTGAACAAAAATGGGATGCTATTTTATGACTGATAATATCCATTTATTTGACCTGAATCCAGATTCGGTGCCAAAAAAGTATTATCTGTGCCGTTAACTGTTTTAAAACCACATCATGAATCTGGATTTAACTGGGATGTTGCTTTCTGTGCAGAGAGGAATCATTTCTGATTTGTGTCTGCATACTATGTTAACAAAGGGAAGCCCTTTTCACTCATTTTGTCATTTGGTGTAACTTCCTCCATCGTTTTCCACTGACGTTAGTGGTGAGAAGTCTCTGCTGCCCTCTGCCTGTTGCAGTGTTGAGGTCCGACACATTTGTACATACTGAATTGTTTTGTGTAAAAATAAAAATATTTATTTTTTGGCAGGTGCCCTTACCCAGGGGCAACTTTCCATAGCTTACATTTTGCATGTTATTTATACAGCTGGATATTAGTAGAACAATTCCAGTCAATCCCCCAGCTCCTATACAGGATTTGAACCAATACTCCACATTGACACTGAATACATGGTCATGTGCTCTAGTTATGCCCAATTATGGTTTAAAAGGTAAAAAAAATAATAATAAAAAATCAGGAAATTGTAGATTTCCAATCTTTTCTCCAGGCCTCTGTTCTGATCTGTAATTAAATATGATGGTGCCGCATTTTTGTGGTTGCGAAAAACGTGGCATGTTTTGATTCTGTGAAGGTTTTATTGAGAAATGTACAGCTTTAAAGCTGGAGGACGCAACTTAAAAAATATATATATATCAAAGAAACTGGTCATACCTAGTTATTAGCAATCATAGAAAGATGCATTCTAAAACCACGATTCGGCCCGAATTTTGTTTTCAAAACAAAGTGGCTTATGACAATGGAAGAGATAGGCCGGTTCCCATCATGAACCAATCAACAGTGAGATTGACCTTGCCAGTTCACCAGCTAGAAATTTCACAGCAAGCCGTTACACCGGCGCTATTTCACGCAAATAAAAAGAAAAGGGAATTGGATAAAGCTCGCTCGAAAACTGGAGTAAACAGGTGCTCATTTTAGAAGGTGACGAGATGTTCGGGAGCGGATTGGTTTACAGACCGACATGGAGCTCCCATATTCTACTGGACAGGAAGGTCAAAAGTTTCAACACAAATTTACCTGGACCTTCTGCTTGTCAGCCAATTGCAATTACCTATAATGAATAGTAGCTAGGTTGCTATTATTGATAATGATACTTTATTCGGTGGCTGTCGAATCAATGTAATTATTTCTGGACATACAATCATCAACACAACAACCTATTTCAAACTAAAACTAAAGCTTTCTGACCAATCACCTTGAGATGTTTGCATTCAAATTTGCCAATGAGCTGAAGGAACAAAAGCTTCTGGTCAGGTTAAGGTGTGAATTGATTTGGGCGGGAGGCAGTGAGGTCTCTCAGACAAGTTTGCATATTGTCGGGGCAAATGGTGTGGAGGCAGGAGATGAGGGGATTATTTTGTCACCAGTATAAAATTGTCCTTGATTAAATCTTACAATTCCAAATTGGGAAAATGGCTTAAAAAAATGAATGGCACACTGTGATAATGTTGCCATTCACGTCATTGAGAATGCCTGAATAGCCTTAAAATGTAGCCACATAACATTGCAATGACAGGTGCACGGTCATGTACTGCATCTGCCAGGCATGTAGCATTGGCAAAACATGCACAGAACAGACTTAATTGCACACTGCCTTTAGCTCAGTCTCTTCTGGAATACCTCTCAGGTTTGGCTCTAAAGTGTTCTTGGTGTAATTATATTTAGTCACTTAGCCTTGCATGTATCGTGTGTCCACTGCGTAGCTACACTGGCTAACATGAATAGAATCTTAATCCAGTGCTCAGAGTGCTCCGACCTGTTCAGAGATCCTGCTTCTCTTCTCCGTCTACTTACTCTCAGCTCATACAAGTGAAAAAGTACATCAGTGTTTTTTCTCTTAGTGAATATGGCTAGTGTTAAAATTGGAAATGTTTTGGCTATGTTCAGTCATAATAGCAGCAGTCATTTCCAACACTAAATAGCACAGATAGAAAAGGGATCAGTGTACTTAAATTATGTACTTCTTATCTTTGACATATGTTATTATATGGTGTATAAATATATCAGATCAAAAACGTCTACGACATAAAAAAAAGCCAAGTTACTCACGCATAGCCTACATAGCGCTGTCCATAAGTTCTTAATTCCAACTTGCAAAAACTAGGCCTGCCTTTAAAAGTCTTGATATCAAAATGTGGCCAAGTTACAACTAACAATATTGCCTATCGTAGCTCACACTAAATAAACTAGCTCTATTCCAAAGCAATGCTATCCAAACTTTCCTAAATTATTTAATGCAACTTGGCCCTGTGTTTCTTCATCTTTATAGGCTATCTATAAGTGACTAACCATGAATCAGATATGTTTGGGGAATTGGCGGTTTATAAATCCGATCGCTTAAAGGTTTGTAGCTTAAAAGAGGCTATCCTCAATTCTTAATGTAGGCTATTATCGTAAATTCTTAATTTTCCTAGTTAATTTTATGGTGACCTTGTGTTATGTGTGAAAAGGATAAAGTGAATAGAGCTGAAGTGAAGAAATTAATGAATAAAGAAATGTTGGCCGAGGCAAGGGGTTTCCACAGTCAGTCAGTCATGACCGCAAGAGCAGAGCGTAACACCCTCCCCAAACCAGACAAAAGCGAGCATCCGGTTTGGGGACGGTGTGATATAGTACAAGTGAAATACAAGTGAAACATTGAACAGTTAATATTGTAAACCTCTTTTGCCTTTGCAATAAAAATACGTTAATGTGTCAATGTGAAAATAATAACAGTCTAAGAAATGAAAAGTACTTAACAGTTGCACATTGTTTTTGTGGAAAATACACGTGCCCTGCTGGGTTCGAACCCACAATCCACTGTGTGAGAGACTGCAGTTTTAACCACTAAGCCACAGTAGCTTCTTGGAAAGCATGAAGCCATTAGCTACATTAACATTAAAAAACATTATTATGAAGCGTTTTTATTGGACGATAAGCTTGATGAGCAGGTATACGGACCATACCCTCAAAGAATAATTCTCCCCATTGGATAACATCGCGACGGAGGCAGGCAGTTTGGCAGGAAAAATGGGAAGAAGAATAAGAAGAAGAAGAAGAAGCGGAAGAGGAAGGAGAAAAACGGCAAAATAACCCAAGTTTGGGGCTTTATTGTGTGGATGTGTGAAGTTGTATCTGAATGCTGTGTGGTTACATGAGGTCAGAACATACTGAAGTTAATGTTTTTAAGGGCTGAGAGTCTATGGTCATTGTGGTTACTTCTGTAGGAAACCCTGAAAAGTGCTAAAATCTCGGTGCTGTATAGGTATGGGGCATGCCCCGCCAAGCCGTAACTTGGCGGATGGCATACCTGCCATCCCAATTAATCCAACTTCTATAAAATGATTTATCCATCATCAGAGGGAGCCTGGTTTCAGGTGGTGAGCAAAGAGCAGAGGTAGGACTCACACATTTCACACTAATCCATTGTACATTCATTCACACCAAAACAAACAGGTGTGCATTTCCTATCATTGTTAAAATCTTCTGGCTGGTTGCAAGTCATATCTTGGGTAACAATATACGCTTGATAACATTGTAATGTGAAGTTGACGTCGTATGAAATTTCTCCAGTTACTCATAGCAAAGTAATAATTATACAGAAAAGAAGAGATATTGTATCAGAGCGTTTGTATTGTATCGAACATAATGCTCATGGATTGTGGATTGAATTTTTTAAAAATATAACCATTGATAAAGATGTAGAGTGGGGGTTCAACATTGTGGGAAGTTTGTGTGGAATCACAAATAGAAAAAGCAGCCACCGCTCTCCAGAGAAGGCCTTCACTCAGCATCACATGCTGTGTGTCCTTTCAGGCCTATAAAAGCTGTGCCTCAGCCACAGAAACTGCAAGCTAGGACATGATCCTACCTGTCTTCGACATGCAGACTTGTCTAGGGAATACGTACGAATCTGTTAGCAGTGAGCAAGATGATTAGTAATATGATTTCTGAATCATCAGAGTCCTCACATGGGCACCATGTAATTTTTGTATAATAAATCAGTCTCATAAAATTTTATATACTATTCTCAAAAGAGAACGTACTAACTAAAATGGCCAACTTCAATTAATAATTAAATTAATTATCAATAAAATTACACATTAATAATTATCTTAACAAAATCACAATATTATGTACTCAGTTGATACCGAATTAATATAAATGACTGAAGGCATTTGGGGGAATCCCTGCGATTAGCATTGGCTGACACACAGACGAGCCAGTGAAGGCCCTGGCAAGCCAAGAGCGAACAGACACAACTGAACTGGGGGTAGGAGAGGGGCCCTGTTGCCCTTTTTATAAACTTTGCCAGTCATGCATTTACGCAGCGCAGTAGCGAATTACAGAGCGGAAATCATAACCGGGACAACGTCCTACGTCACTTGCAACATGGAGGAGGAGCCTCCGGTGGACTGTATGGAATTGTACTTCCTGTTGACCCTACACTTGTTAGTCAGAACAAAATTTAGTGTTCGCGACCTGTCCTATGAGTTCCACACAAAGCAAATAGTCCTAATTATATTCCCAGAAACTGGGTTGCTTTAATTTAGATTATTTAAAATAAAATAGAGTTTGAATTTATAAATTGCCCACCATAATCACATTACCATGTTTAAATTATCCTGTTTTTTAGTGTTTTTATTGTTAAAATGATATGATTTAAATAATTATTGTAGCCTACACATAAATCTATAGCAAGCACCCTGTGTTTACCTTCCTCAATCGAAAACAGCCTCGATTCCATTAACGTTAATAGCCTAGATGCAAAATACAACAAGAGGAACGCCTGACTACTTGCTTGATATTATCAACCTTAAATACGTCGCTTCACTCCAGCCCGCGAATAGCCTATAACACACACATCCCACACCCCCCCCCCCCCCACCCCCGCTGAGGCCAGGAAACCGCACGACTGCTTATTGGTGCAGCAAGACAGTGCATGTGGGATGTCTTGAACTATGTAAACAGTTTTTTAATTAGTTTGCGCTCTTCATGTAATCCTGAGAGGTGTAATCCAGGTGCGTGGGGTGCAAAAATACATGAATGAAAAAATGAAAGAAACCCACAGACTGGCATAAAAATAAGGAGAAAATCCAAACTAAGGTGTACCAATGCAAAATGTACATTTATTCACAACGTGCTCGTGTGAAAAGTGCAAAACGAAAAAGGTGAAAGATGCCAGTTTTATGAATGCATCTTCCAGATACAGGGGGCAGGACAGCTGGCGCTATATGACATTTTGGGAGCGTTAATTATGCTAACGGGATTCACGTGAATGAGCGTTCATTTAAGAACAGGTGAATTTACACTGGTCTGTAAGAGTATTTCTGGAAGTTGAGTGTTTGGTGAATCCGACGTGAAATCCTTGTACGAACATCTCTCAAGAACGAATATAAAAGAAAAATAAGAGAATGCTAGTCTTACATGAGGCCCAACGTGAGATTAGATTTTGGACAAAGTCCATCATGTCTTACCCTCAGTCCAACTTCTAAACTCCATCCTCTCAGCTGGATACCTTACCTATTATTGCAGCAATACATGAATCTGGTGAGCATCTTTAAGCATGAATGCTACATCCGACACTCATACCACTCCATCCCCTCCCCCACCTCATCAGCTTTCAAACCCCTCCACACCTTGTTCAGTCCTTCTCTGACCACTAAACCATGATTGAGGCTTTGGTCTCATCTGTATTCTTAAAATATAATAATCAAGAAGGTTGGTGTATGTGTACAGAAACATAAGCAATGTTTGTACAAAGAGCAGTTGAACTGGTAGCTCCTTACCTTTGTCCTTGAAGGTAGAGCTGACGTAAATGTAATTGTATGTACGTATGTGACAATTTGTCTGCAGAGGGGATCAACTAAGACAAAAGTTATGCACTGAGCTGGATGAAATGACTCCCTACGGGACATAGAAAACCTTTTGTTGGAGGGCTGCTAAGACAACTTAACGGTGTATAACTGGAGTCTCTTTCCATTGGATATCTAATGTCTGTTGAGCGAGTGTGTGTAAAATGACAAGCGTAGTGACTTTTTGCCAAGTCCAGAAGCAGTAAAATAATTTAATTGACAAATGCAAAACGAAAGCCATTTCAAATGAAGACATTTATTAGTTTCTCAGTTCATCTCTTCGACTGCTCATTTACTATACAGATTTTTTTCTATATGGAATTTTCTAGAAAAGAAAAAAACTTGATCAGACACAAATTTACACTACATATATAAATAATATTTCTAGTTAGTACTGTACATTATATCACCAAAAATTGGTATAATTAAATTGATCTCAAAGATAAACTATTTGTAAACACCAGCCTATTCAATATATAACGTCAGAGGTAAAATGGTCTTGGCTGAAAAATTTAAAGAACAAAAGAACATAAATCTGTACATTATTAAGAGTATGCAGTTTTTGTTTTTTTCTTTTTTTTACATTTAGTACGTGTGTAAAGTAAGGCTTCTCGTAACTTGAGCAGTCTATATAGATGACCAATAGTGGCTGCCTGTCTGGTCTACAGTTCCAGAGCCCCACTCTGCCAGTGGCTTGGCTAACATCACAGAGGAAATGCTAAACTCTCACGGGCAAACAAAAGACATTCCTGGAGGACAGTAGCGTCTGCAGCTTTTTCCGCCCGAGCATGTACCGTCTAGCACAAGATAATACCGTCTCAGGGCCGCCAAAAAAAACACCGCTTGAAGTAGTTACCAGTGGTTTAAAAGCGCAAGAAAACCTGGGGGCAATACTGTGCTCCAGGACGATGCTCCCCGTTTTTTAAAGGATTTCAGTTGCTATTGAGCATACACAAACAATGTAGCATAATTCCAGTTTATTTCTATGTATACAAGTGAAGCCCATTTGTCACATACGTCCTTACTGAAAATACACCCATTTATAGCAGAGAAATTCGTAAGCCCTTTAGAGTTTAAGGCCCTAAGTCAAATACACTTGTTGCCCCGTTTCCACACAAATACATAATTTCACAGTATTCAAAATGGATATAAAAAAGGCAACAGCCACAAGACTTTTTTTTCTTTTTTTCAATCCTGGGGTAACCAATGAGGGCCAGACTGCCCAATTCTCAACCTCCAGAACATATGCAGTTCTCTACCAGTTTGCTACACCCTCCACCCTCTTCAGCAATTTGGCACATCTAAAGGAGCAGAGGACACTATGGTATAGTTAAACCCCTTTACTTCAGCCCTCTTCTCTCAAACTACTCTTAAGATTGCCAAATCCCTGAAGCATGAGAATTTGCATAGGCGTGCATCGTGGTGGTTTTGTGGGTTAGTTTACCTCCCCCTCCGAACATATATCAAAATGGAAACATACATTTACCATTAACTTATTAATTTTTTAACCTATGTATTTCAATTCAGTCTATACTATAGCTACATAAGAATTTTTGTAAAAGTACATTTAAACTTCCTTAGAAGTCTAAATGGCAACAACTAAGTGTAATTCCCTTTCAAAGAAACCATTTATTTTAGCTTTTTTTGTTGCCACTTCACTCCGCCAGGCAGTCTATTGAAACTACAAAGATTCTGAACAAATTGTGTATCATCGTTGAAATTTTAAGACAACCATAAACTTTAACACCCCAACCCCCCCAAAAAAAAAATTATATTTGATTGACTGACGTAATCTTTCTTTGATAACAATGGTAATAGGAATGGTTCAGTCTTATGTACCATTCTTCTCTGCTTGCTGCAAGCCATGCTTGTAGACCTGGGTATCTGGATTGACACCGAAACTATCAATCGTTCGTGTTGAGTGCGCCATCTACTGGTAAATGTAGTACAAGTCAACGGCCTGACTAATCGCCAACGCCCTACAGCACAGAAACAGGAATGCAGCAGCAATAATGGAAATGAACAGAGTAGGTTAAGAGGGCCAGTTCCCTTTTCATGCCCAAAGCTTTTACTTCTGGAGGGCTCCCTTCCTCCTGAAGTAATGCGTGAGTGCACTTTGTGCACAAGTGCCGATAAACTGACAAAAAGGATCATAAAAAAAGAAAAATAATTATCCAACATATTCTGTACATCATACTCGGAGATGGGGGTACCGAACTTCGAGGTTAAAACATTCACAATGTTTTAACCTGTCGCCACACACACGCACACAATACAAGTCCCGTCTTTGGAAGTCCCTGGCAAAGGCATATGCCCTGTCGTAATAATGAACACGATTGAAGCTTGGGGAATGTGGCCGGCCGTGTGTGAGCAGTCACGTTGCCTGCCCCTAACTGCTAAGTCTGTAGAGGTTTGTGTGCAGTGCTGTGCCACTGAGAAGGAAGATGGGATCCCGTTTGCATTCCGCGGTTTTGTTTCCTCTCTGTACGTATGCCTACGGCTCACAGTGGCTATGTCAGTGCTCCCCGTTGGCGATGGTGACCGCGTCGTCTTTGCCAGACTGGGGATGCGCTGGAAAGGAAATTACATGAGAGGGATGAAACAGCTGTTAGAGGAGGCCCTGCTTGGCCACTCAGAATTACACAACTGTATGAGATTAACAGCATTCCTGGGTGCTCATTTTAAGGCGTTAACAGTCTCAGGTGCAGTTTCTGAGGGGTTTTTAACCTGGGACTGTCGTTAACCCGTTAACTGCACCTGAGACTATTGTTAATCCCTCAGAAACTGTTGGCAGCAGTCCCAGGTGCAATTTCTAAGGGGTTCTGACAGTGGCCTCAGGTGCAGTTTAAGTTATTTTGTGTGCAACAGGAAGGGTGCTTGTACCTCTGTCACCATGGTCAAACTGACCAATCCAGGGAGCCCGTCTAGCGTACTGCCTGCGGTGTTTCTCGTCTACGTGCGTCAGGTACCATGTGCCTGGAAACAGGTCGTCCACGCTGCCCTGAGGGATGTAGTTCGCTGCAGGAAGTGACAGAACAATCGTTTGAAACTGAAGGGGGAGAAACCGATGACCCTGCAAGCCAGAGAGCGAGCCGTTTGAGCCCCATCCTTCTACAGGCTTTCACCAAAAGCAGCCGAGGCCCGAATCAAAGCCTTATCCCTACAAAACTATGTGAATCCTTGAAAAGATGAATTACAAAAAAAGAAGTCAAGAATAATTCAAATTTCCCTTCAAACATCATGAATAAAAATAATCATTCTACAGTAAATATCCATTATGGTTTCACTTTATCAACTTGATGACAATGGGTGAAATACTGGAATAAAGTATGCATAAAAATACATCTGACCGAGACCAGGGTCAAACATGACATTAGGCACTAGGGTGGAAATGCCACTCTCCGTCAATTACATTATACAAGCAACAAGTGACTTCACATGATGAATAAGCATTCACTTCAGAATTGTTTCAGAACAATTTTATAGTACAGCATCAATTGCCCTGCACTCCGCATAATTGCTGCCATCTGAATTCTGAAGTGTTTGCAATAGCCTTTTTGAACGTGGTTGAAAAAGGATGACGTGATCTTCGTTTACATGCCAATTAACTGCTGTCGGTTATTCACCAACATGGTGGTATGGTAGCTGTTCAGCATCCAACCTCTTATTTTTCTTGCTCTTGTGAGATACACACAATTGTATTGACAGGATTGGCCAAGTTGTTATAGAGAAGGCTGCCAGCCATATAAATAAATACTACTACAACAGACTGTAGAGCAATGCCCCCCTGACAACCTCCAGTGTTTACATAGTAAACAGGTGAACTGTCACACTGACACACGGTCACAAGGTCTTTTTGAATGTTGCCTGTAAATAAACCTCACTGCAGGTTATCATGAGCACCTGCGTTTTGGGTCACACTGCATAGGGCTCTGAACTGGGGCTTTAACTGGGGCTTTAACTGGGGCAAAGGAAACACTGTTGGCTGTGGCTCCGAAGGCTGTGATTGGTGCAGATGATACCCAGCCCATTCCTCTGAATGGGCTGCAATTGGTGCAGAGGATACCCAGGCCATGGCTCTTAATGGCCTGTGATTGGTCCAGAGGATACCCAGGCCATGGCTCTTAATGGCCTGTGATTGGTGCAGAGGATACCCAGGCCATGGCTTTTAATGGCCTGTGATTGGTGCAGAGGAAGAGTGTGACATACCCAGGTGGTGGGTCTCCTCCCTCAACTTCATGTTCTCAGCAAACACTTCTGGCGAAACCTTTCTCCGGGAGTCCAACCGGGCCAGCAGGTCTGAGAGACTGGCCACCAGGGTATCCAGCGCTGAGCCTTCAAAACAAGGCAGGGCAAGAGAGGAGGAGCTGGTCAGGAAATGCCTGGACAGTGTGAGAATGTATGTGTGCCTACGTACGTGTATGAGAATGTGCATATGCAAGACGATATATGTGTGCGACCATACATATGAGAGAGAGACAGACAGAGAGAATGTGTGTGAGCTGGGTCGTGCGTTATTGGAGGGGGAGGCGAGACTCACCTGGTGTAGCATCCTGTGTGACTCTGATGGAGTAGAGCGTGGCAGCAAATCCTGAGCCGTAGGAGAACAGGCCGATCCTCTGCCCTGCCAGCTCCTGGGGCGTATGCCTGTACAGAGAAAATGAAGAGTCCTATATCAGACACACTGGCTGTATATGCTTCACTCAGGAGCAACAAAGGGCTAATTACCAAAATATTACAATTCTTCCAATATCTGTACATCAACCACCAAACACTCATCTGCTCGGAAGCATCTAGGTAACTGCAACTACTAGCAGTATTTTTAGCATTAGTCTTGTCATCAGTATGATGTTGGGAACCCAACTGAACCTCCCTGGGAGTATTGATTGTTTTCTTGTTCTTAGGTTACACAAAAACATTAACGTAATGAACCTCTCTTGGCTGGAACTCGATCTTTCCACTCCTGGTTTGGCCTTTATACTTGACGCAAAATTGAAACAAGCGTTCCGCCGCCTTCCAAACCTCCTTTAGCTACCGTACCCTACAGCTCCCTTATCTATCTGAAGCTGAAGTAATCAAACATTTCCTTAAAAAGTAAATCTTAAAAATAAAGGGGAACAGAGAATCATGTTCTGTATTCCAGGAGAGGAAGCAGAAACGATTACTCTAGACCCTAAAGTAATGGTAGACTAGTGCTGTAAGGGGCTGATGGTGACAAAGATGCAATACTGACAAAAATTTGACTTACACGGCGATGACGGAGGCCAGGCAGCCGTAGACTGACGGCGTGTACATGTTTCCGTTCTGGTTGGACAGCAGGAGGGAGGCCTTGGTCTTCTGCATATACAGCTCTGCGCTCGCCTTCATGAAGGCCTTCTCCACGTCCCGGTCGAAATAAGTCTCCTCAGGCTTCACTTCCCTGCAGACCCCAAAAGACGGTGGTGAGAGTTAGCATCTTACCGCTACAGCAACCCACGTTATTTGATACTGGTGTCCATTTCAGCAACATTAAATATTAATTAATTTAATATAATACGGAGCTGTTAAATTAGGATGGAAATTTTCCATAAATAAATGAGGCCAGTGAAAATCCTCTCCATCCCATGGTGTGCACTTACAATGTTTTGATCCTAAGGACAAACCCATGCCAGACCATCAGTCTCAGTCAGTTACCAAGTTACCAGCTGATCAGATGCTCCCTCAAATCGCAGCCCCCCCCCCCCTTTTTTTTTTTTTTTTTTTTTAATTGCATGCTCATTTTAAATGCTTTTTCCAACAAGGAAGTTTTTGCAAGGCTTTGCAATGACTTATTAACATTGGTCAGGGCTTTGGATTACGGGAATAGGGCACCGGGGCAGGGAATTCTGGGAACTACCTTGTTTTGGTCTTTTTTGCAAACGCTCTCACTCTGGCCTCACCTGAAAGCCTCCAGGCCACTGAAACGGCCACTTTCTGTATTGGGGTTCGGATCACTGAGGAAGTCGTTGAGTACCAGGCGGGCCAGTGACTTCTGGACCAGCTTGCAGTAGGGAGAGTGGAACACCATGAAACCAAAGTCTTCCAGATTGAAGCGCTTTTCAAGGCCCTCTGAAAAGGACATGTCACTCAATAAAATGTCAAGACAAGGAATGTCTTTGGCCAATCCGTTTTTTTTGCTTGCTTTTGATTAGGTCTTACATTATAAATTATTACATGTAAAATCTCTAAGAATGATTAAATAAACAGCTCCCTTATTAAAACCTCCACTTCAGTAATGCAGGGAAAAAGTGGCTTGAAGAAAAAGGGATAAACTAAGGTAAACCGTTCTCCGCCAAGTGGTTCCCCATACCCAACCCGGACCCACCTTTCTGCCACTGTGCGTGGATTTTGTTGCGGTACACAGAGTAGCACCTGTCTAGCGCGCTGAGGTAGCACTGTATCGACAGCTTGCCATCTACCACAGGGTACTCTGACACCATGTCAGGCTTGTAGAAGTCATAGGCGTGCTGCATGTGTGTCCCCCGTAGACCTGCAGGGTCAAAGAGCAGCCGGTCACAACTAGGTTACAGATCAAGACTTGTCCTTTGCTGGTAAACTGACCGCCTGTTCCCTCTCTGTTGAAATGCAAACAAATCGATAAGAGGATAGCGCAACAGTGAGGTACTTCTGAGCCAACTTTATACTGACAACATCTGACGAACAAGTGAGATTCTGAAAACAATAAATCCTTTCAAGGTCGTTGGCCTTTGGTGTCAAAAGCACCACAGTAATGAACTACGACACCGTGAGGCACGTCCTCTGCGCATAGTGACTCACCTCTGTCAAAAGCCAAAGGCGCGTTGGGCCCAACCAACATGGCCACTGCTCCTGCACCCCCAGTGGGCCTTGCACTTCCTGTAGCGTACACGGCAATGTCCCCCGCCACCACCAGCGCATAGCGACCTGCATTAAAAAGGACGGCATCTCAGGAAACTGAAGATGCACTGGAAAACAACTTGATCCGAGCATCCAAATGACGCAAGTCTGTCAGCAACAGCCATTTCAAAACATTGAAGAATTTAATTGAAAACGGCAGTGTAGTCTAATGGTTAGGGAACTGAGCTTGTAACTGAAGGTAGCAGGTTCCCAAGTAGGACACTGCCGTTGTACCCTTGAGCAAGGTACTTCACCTGCATTACTTCAGTATATATCCAGCTGTATAAATGGATACTGTGTAAAAAATGCAAAAAGCTGTGCAAGTTACTCGAGTGTTTGCTAAATGCCTGTAATGTAATGTAAGAATTGCAAGAATGCATCAGTGGTAAACTACTCTGTCATACAGTTTTTCATGAACATCCTTGTTATGAGCAAATGGATTATTAATGAAATTATATCAGACTATGTAAACTGACTGAGAGGCCATGACTCACAGCGCACCTGCTTTATTTATTTTTTTTATTTATAGTAAATAAATTAATTTAAATAACATGGCAACCGCAGCAACACATAGAGCAGAACAAACTACTAGAGCAGAGTCCTACCATCCCAGGAGCTGGACTCCACCCAGTTGACGGCGTTGAAGAGCGCAGCAGTGCCCCCGTAGCAGGCGTTTGTGGTGTCGATGCCCTCCACGTCCGTGTTCCCGGACTCCTCGAACAGCTGCATCAGCACCGTCTTCACCGACTTGGACTTGTCTATGATGGTCTCGGTGCCCACCTCCAGCCGGCCGACCGAGTCGTAGGAGAGAGAGTTCCTCTCCATCAGCCTCTGCACCGCGGTCAGGCACAGGGAGTTGATGTCCTCGCGGTCGGAACAGAAACCCATGCGGGCCTGGCCCAGGCCGATGGTGTACTTCCCCGCTGCCACGCCGTCAAACTGCTCCAGCTCCGCCTGGTCCACGAACTGTGCAGGGATGTACACCTCCAGGGCAATGATCCCCACATCTTTGGGCCACGTGGCCTCACCGCTGGCAGGAACTGATCCAGGCATCTTGACAGAGCTGGGGACAATTGGTAAGAGGGAACAACATCAGGACAACACCATCAGCATTACAATTATGTACTCAGGTATATAAAGGGTGCACCCAAAGAGCATTGGTGCAAGTTATTATAAGTAGTGAACACGTGGAACCCCTCAAAATTTATTAGGAATGTACTCATAAATACCGATATTTTGGAAGAATTATAAAGCCACCACCAGAAGCGTCTGTAAATATCTAAAATATTCTTCATTACACACAAAAACACGTCTGGGCCTATCTGAAACATACACCTTTGAAAAATGAATTGCACACCAGTCATTTGCGGAGTTAAATTTAGTTTTTTTTTTAACCAAGCTATAAATCGTCAAACCCACTTAAAGGGGCCAAGGACACTGGAACTCGATAACCTCTGCTACTAAGAAACCTTATATCCGTTTACGTCAGTATACTGTAACCGGAATTTCAAAAACACAGACGACAGATTACACTACAGCAACAAGCCTGATTAACTAGAGTAAAGGCCATGCATCTAGCGACAGATGCACTTTGACCTACTAAGCTAAACAAACGTGTTCATTTAAAGTTCTAGTTCAATCGGTGACTGTTTGACCCAGGGATAATTTAAAAAATTAACTAAGTTTTATTTGCTACGGATATGCAAATGTTTTGCCACGGTCAAAAATGTATGAATATAAATACTGTAGTAATCGTATATTAGCCATATTTAAATAATATAGACGGTCTGGTTTGTTTTTTTGCGTAAGTTAAGACACTGTTGTCAGTGCGTATATAGTGCGCGATTACAACAATTTCATTCAGCATGTAGATAACTTAGTTAACTTAATCATTTCATTCACGTCTTAGCCGTGGCAAAATTTCGTGGAGTTCCGTATAAAGTTAACGCTCATTACGTTCGCGCTGTACAGACTGCCAATTCAACCACGAGGGCGACCTTCGGCACACTAACTGTCCGCGTTAGCTAACCATATAACTAATTGGTTTAGCTCCTTCTTCAACTGTGTTTATTGGAGATGTGCGATTTAACAGAAGGGTGCATTCGCCAGTCAGTTATCACGGTTCAGACGAGCTGAATACATGTACGTTATTTTTCTATCATCCAGCTAATTGTAACTGGGTACCTCAACTAGACAATTTGGAAACAATAACACCGATAACTAGCAAGCAAATGAACAGTCTATTTTGAGCTGACATCGACCCATTCAACAAGATTACCTAACTAGCTGCCTCTGTTTCACAAATCTCATCAGCACAATGATCAACTTAGCCAACTAGCTGGATTTCAAGGGTTTAGAACCCAGGCAGGGTATGAGATCAACTTTTTCACCCACTGGCCAGAGTGGCTTCTAGATTCTAAAATTTACCATCCATTTTCAACACTTTACCAGCCACATTACCCTTTAAAATATAACCACATTACCCTTTACAATGTAACACAACCTGGTTGGTTACCAGCCAAAGTGGTCGCGAGAGTAAAGATTTACCAGAATTTGGCTGGTGGCTGATGTTAATTTCACACCCTATTAGAACCCAAACCGAAAAAGTTGATGCAAATAATATTTGATACCCAAACCTACGTACCTTACAATCATATAGTTAGTAGCTAGATAGACAGCTGGGTGTTTGATTCGATGACAGAAACCTGACCGTAACTAAAAAGATCATAAGGTCATGTTCCGATGTTAACCGTGCTACTGCACGGACAGAACAGAAAAGACGGACCGACTTCCGTTTCAAAACAAAAGTATTTAATTAGCTAGCTAACACCTACGGCTAACCCACAGTTCAGTGAAATAGCGGTCACGTCTGGTGCCAGCAGTTTTCATCTTTATTTAAAAAAGCTTTATTGTTATTTTTAAGTTAGCAAATGGCTTGCTGCTAATTAAAGTCATAGTATTCAGACTAACTAGCTAACTTTAATTCCTTTACTTTGGGTTTTGAAATCAGCCGTTTCCCCATGAACTGGACAACTTCACCTTGGCTACATTTAGCGAATGACTTCCTTTGCGAACCCTGATGGCGTCGTTTAAGTTAGTAATTAGCTGACTCGCGACTATAGTTAACTCGTTGCTAGTTAACTTAGCGCAATGTTAGAATAAATGTAAAAGTTTTTGAAAGGCTAGCGAGCAATCATATAAAGGGGTTACCCTTTTTTAACGTCACTCGTTAACTTACGTTTTTATTCACAACAGCGTCAAAAAAAGATGTTCACGTTAGTGTCCAAATTAACTAGCCTATTAGTTGCCAGTACGTCCAGTCGGACAGCTAGCTTACCCTCGCATTTTCCATATCAATTAAAGTGGAATTTCAACAAATGAACAACAATTGGATATGATTTTATTTAGCCATCAAGATAATCGTTATTCCTGCAGACTATTAAGTAAATGACGATGAACACGAATAGGTTGTTAGTTAGCACTAGCTAACGTTAGCTAATTACATTGTATTTGTCAAACCAAACTTGCATAATTAGCTGTCTACCGTTAAATAACGTTATAATGTTAGTAGCCTACTAACGTTAGCTAGCCAATGCCAGTCACGTTGTCACGATGCGATGGCTAGCTAAGCACTTTACCATCAGCGAGCTACATGTCAAACAGCAAAACAAGGATTTCAGAGCGAATTCACAATTCATTATACTTACCGTACACACGAGGTGTGATGCTATTTCAGGGAAATTAAATTGCAACTATTTGTTAACAGTTCCTTTACCGCCTGCGCTCAGCTAGCTTGCTATTTATAGGTCGAGAATACTGCATTTGTGGACTACACCCTGTTTTCCGAAATGACGGTTTCACAACCAATCATAATGGAAGATCGTCGTTCTGAAGTTCATGTGTGTCCCACCCTTTTCAGTCACCAACCAATAATACATAAAATGGGCGTTACCAGGTTAAGCGACGCTCTGAGTGGCCGAATGGTGTGAGTGAATGACGGTATATGGTGAGAGTACCGAGGCCAATCAGAGAAGACGTGCGATTGCTGGCGAGGTAGTCAGAGCGATTTTCGCTCGAATCCGCGAAGAAGCTGGGTCTGGTTTCCTTGACAACGAGAGGCTGGATATTCAAATGCATCGTATCGGAGGATCTGCGCATCTTGCCATAGACGTGAACTTTTTTTAGGTGGGGAAAAAACTTAGGTAACCAGGTTTCGTAGTAAACGTACATATTTAAACACATTGCGCTCAACGGGATAACGTATCTTTATTAACATAAAGAAAGTGAAGAGATCTTGCAAAGGCAATAGCAATTAACCGGTAATCGTTCTGGGCCCCGTTTCCCAGAAGCAACTTAGAGTTAAGATCATCTTAGAGTGGTTTGTGTTTGTTCTTTATTCATTTTATGATTAAAATGATTACAATCGACGGACATTACATAAAACAAATGATAAAAATAGAGGAAGACAGACAACAAACAAACGATAAAAAAACAAACAAGCAATGAAAGTAATATAAAAACAAAATAGCCTAAGATTACTTTTTATCTAAGATCCTTTTGGGAAACGGGGCCCTGACTGGTTATGCAATGCTGCGTAGGCTATAGGCTATTCGTTTTTGGGCTGTTGATTTCGCTCTCTTCGTTACTGCTTTGATTATATCTCTTCAGCATCTGATCCAGGCTAGCTAGCCAAACATAGCCTTACAAACAACGACAACAAAACATTAATATTTAAGCCGAATAGGCTAGGCTAGCCTATGCAGGATTGCAAGCACCGATAGCCTATATTACGAAATGGCTATGATCAATCGAGACTTAACAGCGAATAAGTGAGTGAAGCTCAGAGCACTGTTTTGCCTGTTACAGTGTATCATTAAATCCAGTGTAAATCCAAATACATCGGAAATTAGATGGGCCATAGGCCTACTTAACTATTTTTTACACTCACATAAAAAAAGTTTCCATCGACATTAACACGCAGCCTGTATGGTTAATTAACCCTTTAGGTGTAAGGTCAGAAATGTGATTAGAATGTTCTTAACTGACTGAACATTCGAATGCTGGAACAAGCGTAGGCTACATGGACTTGTAGAACGAAAACAGACTACCTGCAAACATTTAGGTTATAAAATACGGGAGATTGTTCCGGGGGGATGATGAGTGTGTATGTTTTGCTGTGGCAATAACAGGTTACTAAAAGAAAAACCAAAGAGCTAAGACAAGAAGGAAAGGTGGCGGAAGCAAGCACATGACCGCCGACAAAACCCCTTTTTCTCCCTTGAAACGAGCTACTTTTGGATTGCCAGGTTGTGTTGAAGCAAATGGCGTGAATTATGAAACAAAAGTGTGTGAATTATGTGTAAAAACCAAATCTGGCTACTTCATTTAGGCTACGTCAAACAACAGAAAAGACCGATTCATCCGTTCATGATGAATTTTCATAATAATCTTTGAGGGCTGGGGAAATTACGGGAGTTTCCCGGGAGAAACAACAAAACGGGAGTAACCTACGCCGATAGACGGTACAAATGAGCGATTAAAACCGAAACTTTGTTGCTTAATAGCCTATAGCCTTTCCATTACTAGCCTATACAAGGGGACGTATTGATTTAAAACTGTCAAATGTAACGATTCGGCCAAATACATGAAGTGTTGTAATGCAGTGTGTCAACATTATTATTTGAATATATTATTAATATTATAAGATTATTATTGTAATTCAGTTGTTACTTTAGTTTCAAATGAGGTAGGCTAGTCTTTTCTGCACCAACCATAAATGCATCTCTCGAGGTACTAATACATCGGGGCATCTAGTGGTGAACAATGTAATTACAATATTCAGCAGAACTAGGCTACTTCTGGAAAAATAGGAAAGGCTGGACTATATGAAACCTTCGTTTGAGATGCAATTTTACATTTTGTCACGTTTATTTAGGGCATCGAGAGTTACTTGCAAACATCCATTGACTAACATGGAAGCATCACGTTTGTGCAATATTGACAAGACTCGGTTTTATGATGTAGCCAAGCATAAATAAATTTTTTTTTCCAAAACTCACTCAGCCCACTTTAACCAATTTTTCTGAAAATCAACATTGTTTATTTTAAATTGGAGTATTTTGCATGAAACATTTTCTACTTAAATCCCCAAGAATAATAGTGTGAAGGTAAAACTGCAAATATCTATCACCACATCAGAAAAATTATACCCACCTTGTAAAATATGGTTTATCAAAACTGGACTTAGTGAGGTTTGGAAAAACACTTTTCATTTGTAACTGCAACAGCTTGACTGGTTATATATTCCAGTTCCCTTAAATAATATATACAGTCAAGCCGGAAAGTCTACACACTCCTTTCACCTTCTCCACGTTTTTGTAACGTTCCGTTCCGATCGCGTGTCCGTTCTCCGTGTTTTTCCCTCTCCCTCCGTGTCATGTTTGACTTCCATTGTCCGTGTTTTTCCCCGTGCTGCAGGCTGGGCGTGTTCCCTCCGTTTGTACTACTCCATTTCTCCACTCCTGTCTCAGCCTATCCCCTCTTTCCATTTCTGCATGCATTCCTCACACTCCGCTCTGTTCAATCACCCACGCATACATTCGCACGCTTTCCTAATTGATACCAATTACACTCCTTATTTAACTCACCTGCTGTCTTCTGTCCGGTGCCAGTTCGTTAACGTTGTTTGTTACCTCTGGTCCTCGCTATTCCTTGTCTTGTTCTAGTCGCACAGTTTGGTTCTGTATTGGTGTTCGTTCACCCTGCTGAATTGTGTAACCTTTATTAACAGTTTGGTTCTGTCTCGGTGCTTTGGGCACTCTGCTGAACTGTTAATATCCTCAGTCTGTCCAGTGTGTGTGTGCGGCAGTACCTGCCGCACAATAATCTGTCTCGCTAACCACTTCTCTGTTTGAAGTCTGCCAGTCTGCTGCAGTTCGCGACTCCCTGCCTGTGTTGCGGTACCCCCCCGCTCTCCACCTGACGTTGTGCCCTCAGCTGGGCTTCTGCTCTACCACACTTCAGCTGTTCCTGCGTCCGGCCGTTGCCACTGCTGTTGCTACGGTTACGGCTGCGCTTGCTGCTGTTGCCCTGCTGGGTCTGGGTCCGACCCGGGGTCCGCTGGACTGTCCTGCCCTGCCGTTTCCGCTGCCGCCCCTCTGCTCCAACAACCCGGTTGCCTGTTACCAGTAACACCCCGGTCATTCCTACTCCAAACTTTCATGCATATCCATAACCGGATTGTTTGTCATTTGTGTCCTCCCTCGCTTCAGGAGACAAGTTCGAAGCGTGGCTTATTGGATGCCTAGCGCTCCCTCTCTGTCCTGTGTGTCTAGTCTGTCCAGATCTTCCAAGTCCAGCTCCGGTTTGGAGCAAGTCTGAAGCTCCGGAGAATTCCTGTTTTGTGTACAGCTTGGGACTGCCCCAAGCTTCAATAAATAACCTTTTGTACCTCTGCCTCCTTGTCGTTGGGTTTGGGTTCAGCCTGTGTTCAGGTTCATGACCGTTTTATTACGTTAGACATACTACAATAGATTGAGTTCATTTTTTGCCTTATCTACACACAATAGCCAATAATGACAGTGAAAACCGGTTTAGAAAATATGCAATTTTATTTTACTGACAAAAATAGGTTTAGGGGTTACATATCTGTACACACCCTTAGCCTAATACTTGGTTGCTGCACCTTTGGCCGCGATTACAGCTTCAAGGCGTCTTGGGAAAGAAGCTACGAGCTTGACACACGTTTCTGGACATTTTTGCCCATTCCTCTTGGCATATCCTTGCAAGCTCCGTCAGGTTGGATGGGGAGTGTCGGTACACAGCCATTTTCAGCTCTTTCCACAGATGTTCAATTGGATTCAGGTCTGGGCTCTGGCTGGGCCACTCAAGGTCATGCACAGACTTTCTCCGAAGCCACTCCTTTGCTCTTGGCTGTGTGCTTCGGGTCGTCATGTTGGAAGGTAAACCTTCGCCCCAGTCTGAGGTCCAGAGCGCTTGAGCAGGTTTTCTTCAAGGATCTCTGTACTTAAGAGGGAAAGATGAATGCAGCTATCAGGACTAGTCGCCCCGTTCCCGCTGCTGAAAAACATCCCCACATCATGATGCTGCCACCGCCATGCTTCACTAAGGATGGTATTAGGCAGGTGATGAGCGGTGCCTGGTTTCCTCCAGACGTGATGCTTGGTATTCAGGCCAAAAAGTTCAGTTTTGGTTTCATCAGACCAGAGAATCTTGATTCTCATGGTTTGAGTCCTCTAGCTGCCTTTTGGCAAACTCCAAGCGGGCTGTGATGTGCCTTTTACTAAGGAGGGGCTTCCGTCTGGCCACTATCATAAAGGCCTGATTGGTGGAGTGCTGCCTGGATGGTTGATCTTCTGAAAGGTTCTCCCATCTCCACAAGGATACGCTGGAGCTCTGTCAGTGACCCTCGGGTTCCTGCTCACCTCCCTGGCCAAGGCCCGTCTTCCCCGATTGCTCAGTTTGGCCGGGCGGCCAGGTCTAGGAAGATTCTTGGTGGTTCCAAACTTCTACCATTTACGAATGATGGTGGCCACTGTGCTCTTTGGGACCTGTAAAGCTGCAGAGATTTTTTCGTACCCTTCTCCAGATCTATGCCTTGACACAATCCTGTTTCTGAGGTCTGCAGATAATTCCTTTGACCCCATGGCTTGGAGTTTGCTCTGACATGCAGTCAACTGAGGGACCTTATATAGGCAGGTGTTGCCAATCCCCAATCATGTCCAATCAATTGAATTTATCACAGGTGGACTCCAATTAAGTTGTAGAAACATCTCAAGCAGTATCAGTGGAAACAAAATGCACCTCAGTTCACTTTTGGGTGTCATATCAAAGGGTGTGCACACTTGTGTACATATATTTTACATTTTGATTTTTAATAAATTAGCACAAATGTCTAAACCTGTTTTCACTGTCATTATGGGCTATTTTGTGTAGAATTTTGAGACAAAAAATGAACTCAATCTATTGTAGAATATGTCTAACGTAATAAAACGTGGAGAAGGTGAAAGGAGTGTGCAGACTTAGCGGCTTGACTGTATGTAGACAATACTTTACAGTACCAAATAAATACGTTATTTATTTGGTACCGCATATGTGGTGGTCTGACATTAGTGAACCTTTAAACTGCTTTATGTTGTAGTTTGCAAATTATTCAAAGCAAAGATTGCAAATTCCTTTCATAAAATGCTAATTTAGAGGTCTACATATCTGTTGTAAATTAATCTTGGTATCTTTTTGGAACCACTCCCCTTAGGTTGTTAAAAATGTAGAACATATTACTATGAATGCATGCAGTACAAATCCAATATTTGACCTAGCCTATATACCCGTGTAGGTAGATAACTTCATTCCTAAAACCAGAACTCAAAGGGTGACTGTGTAACTGTAGGCTTATGGTTTTACCTCTTAGTAATCCATACTGTTCATGGGCAAGTATTCCACCTGAAAATTTACTGTTGGTGTAGTATCATTAGGAGCGTGTAGGCTATGCAAAAATATTCTTAAGCTTCGTGGAGACTGTGGGATAAGGTTTCTTTTGGCCGGGATGACATCATCTAATCGTACACCAGCGACTCCCACTGGTTGATCGGGCACCCAGCAAGTCAGCCTGTTGAGCTGCACATGAAGCCTCTTCCTCAGACTCTCGTCTGTGCTAATTTCATAAGAAGCAGCAGCAGGTATCACATGCTTCCGAGGAGAGCACAGGCTTGTCTGCTCTCTTCTCAATCCCCAAGATTGTGAGGAGCGTTGCAGTGTGAGCATTATTGGCCATTCCAAATTGGGGGCGGGGCATTAATTATACATTACATATCATTGTAAATGTGCCCCCCCCACCCCACAGACACACACACAGACACACACACAGACACACACACAGACACACACACAGACACACACACAGACACACACACAGACACACACACACACACACACACACACACACACACACACGTGCAAATGGCCCTGCCAGCTGCCATAACTTTCTGCTTTTTCCCCCCAGAAAAGATACTTCCCGTCTTGTCCATTTTGTTGTAACCAAGGCTCACCATGCAGCTTAACATCAGATGGGAGAATATTATGGTGGTATGACTGATACCCATATGCCCACGTTTGGCCAAGCAAATTCTAATTATTGTAAGAATAAAACAAAAGGCCCAAGATGAACTTAAGAAAAGACAATACATTTTTTCCCAAATTTTTTTATTTACTAGAAAGACAAACACCAAAATAAGTCCAAATTATGCTATAAAATGCTTCAAATGGGGTAAAAACTTTAATAATTAAAATATCTTGATATATTTAAAATTACAAAGGATACAGCTTATGCCAATTTTATTTTTCTTAACCCAGAGATTTCATGAGTTTATTTGCACAATAAAGGTGCTAAAAGAAGTTAGCCCTTAAGCCCTGGAAATCTTTGAAAAAGAAAAAAAATCAAAAACAAATTACAGTCAAATAGAATATATATATTGAGAAAGTGAACTTTGGTAGAAGAAAACTCTAGGACACCTGAGGTAGTAGAGACTGGAATAAAACAACAATAGACGTTCTTTACAAAAACAAAAAAAGTACCACCAAGTGACACAGGAAACAGCACAAAACAATTGACAATTTCAGTCCAGCTCCGATCCAAAAAAGGAAATAAGATTACATCACATCTCATTTAAAATAAGAAAAATAAAATGCATAAAAAAACAGACCAGCAAGCTGGTGGAGATACAGGCAGATAAGAAGAGAATTCAAAAAGCATGGAGAAATTTATAAGAATTATAGGCATAATAATGTTGAAGTAATACTGATTAGCTTTTCTGAATCTGACAGAAACGGGATATTTCCAGTATATAAAAAAAGAGTGCATAAATTTAAAGCTTTTAAAAAAGACATTGAAAGTAGGATAAGAAAAATTACCCAAAGCAGGAACAAAACATAATTTCTGTATTTATGGAAAAAGTGTTGTATAAAAATACAGGTCAAGTACAGTACATTTAGCTACCAAACTTCACATTTATTTACATTTTAACTCTTCAAGCTTTGTCAAGCTTGTACTCCACATAAAGAAATATAAATTTGCATTAAATACAGTATCAATTTAGTTGAAAAAAATTTTTTTTTTTTTTTTTTTAATTGTCACAAAGTCAATGTTGACATCCCATGTCAACTTGTCTAGGGATTAGAAAAAATAGCCCTAAACTTGCTTATTTCATTTAAAAATATATTTTTGTTTGTAATTCTTCACATTTAACATAGTTTAACCACTGTGTTCTTCCCAGTTTTACTTTCTTAACTGATTACAAACAGAATAACAACACTTGAAGAGTTACAATTCATAAAATTACAATGATTTAGGTACATGCTCTAAGACTCTAAAACAAAGAGATGAGCTGATATAAAAAAAGGTTATGGGAAATTTGGAAATTGCAATGCATACCCCCACCAAACAGAAAGAGGAGAGAGAAAAACATTTTACAGCATTGAAATTTTACTGTGGAAATTCTCTGGTGGAAAATATTTAGAAAACCTCAGTACATGTATCTGCTTTTTGAAAGAATATATAATTGAAATCATTTCCAAATCAAAAGGAATCAACAATTTAGTATCACAATGTACAAAGGAACAGCACCAGAGGAACAAGGAAGCTCGATAATAACCAACAGCAGTAGAAATATCTGTTTCGAAACGAAACAGGACACAGCTTCATATGAGAAATTATGAAATGACGACATCCAAATAAAACATTTTCGTTTGATTCCAAGGCTCAAACATAACAGTGAAAAACCAGTAGGATGTTTAATATACAGGGTTCTCCCCAGGGTGCTGGTCATGCCCTGGGGGGTGTTGTAATGGAGGGTTATATTTAAAAAAAAAGTTCTGCACCTGCATTAAAGCAAGACTGTAATTGTTTGGTTCGCAGCGCGCGCCAAACCGAATGTCCTGTGCAAAGAAAAGAGGACATTTTTCCAGCCTTGGCAAAGTGAGCGGTGATACTTCTGTGATTATTAAAAAGATATGGGTGACAGTGGCGCAAGTGAGGGAATAGAGTGGTGCAACGCCTTGGTTACATTCTTTGGGGAGAACCCATATATATGTATACACACATCTATATGTGTGTGTGTATTAAAGATACACACATACACATAAATGGGATTTACTTTTCCATCATCCAAAAAAGATGTCAAAGCAAATCTTTGAAATACCGGCATCACAAGTGTTCACATTCAGCATTGTGTCTACTAGCAAAATTTCAATTAGATTTCACCTTTCCCTGAAACACTTAAAACATCTTTCTGATTGCTCAACCAAGTTAAACGGCCCAACAGTAAAATGCACAAATCAGAGGCATTTCATATACCTGCACTGTAGTATATGCAAAAATCCATCTGATTAAAGAAATACAACCATTTCCTTTCTTCTAGACATGATTTTCTTTCTTTTGAAAAAAGTTTTCTTAAAATTTAGAAACTTTATAACAAGACTTTATAATATAAGCAGTAATATAAGCATCTTACTCAACTGTGAAATTTTCTTAATGGTTTTAAAAAAAACTGATTTATTTTTTTTTTAAACATTTTTATTTTTTTATTTATTGTTTTTTTTTTTTACTTGCGGTGTTCAGAAATAGAGACCCTATTCAAACCTCGCTGCAATGAAAATGGCTACGAAAGTGCTGAGAAAATAACGGTTTACCACAGAACTGCCTTTTACAGAGCAAAACATTGTCAATTAAAATTAAAATAAAAAAGACAAAAAAAAAAAAGACAAGGGACTGTAATTAAAGCTGGTCGACTGAAGACCAACATCGCACTTCTAAAAAGGCACCATTTAGAAGCAAATCTTGCGACTCTTGTTGCATTATGTGCTAAGGTACAGCAGTTTGTGGCCGTCGCATGCCTTACAGTGGCCCCTGCACAGGTTACGGGGGGTTACTCGTCTAGTCGGGTGCTGAGGGGCGGCACAGCAGCTTGAGGGGCTGGGGAAGGTGATGGGATGGAGGGGCGAGGGGAGCAGGCGTTTGGGCGGGGCCCTCAGTAGTAGTTTCCGTGCGGAAACGCGGCGCTAGGTCTACCAGTTGAGGCGGAAGACGGGGTGCTTGAGCAGCTCACGAGATGGCGGCCGGTCGGCGGGCTGCAGCTCCAGGCAGCGAAGGGTGACGTCCCGCAGGCCCGGGGTGACATGCGCCGGGATTGTCGGCGCCGTCGTGGCACTCGCGATCTGGGGAGACAGCAGCGCCGGCATGAGAGACCGATTCGGCGCTTAAAAACCCGGTTACCGGGCATCTCGCCGGCGTAGCCTGTAGAGCGCCGTCCACATGCTCATTGCGCGCCGCGATGTCGGCGGTTTCGAATCCGGACGCGCGACCTCCCCCTCTCTCTCACTCCCCATTCTTCCTGTCTCTCTACACTGTGTTGTCCAACAAAGCCCAAAAATATATTACCATAAACATTAGCAACAAAACGGCAGGACCCAGTTAACCCTTCCTCCAAAATCAGTACGACGGGTTCTACAAAGCTCCATATTTAACATCAGTAATAAACAATTTGCCTAGACTATAGAAAAAAAACACCTGGTGGTTTGACATCAAAAAGAACACCTGGCAACTGGCCCCTTCTTTAAAGACACAAATCATGAGCGACAGACAGTCCAATATGAGCCCAATTAGATGTCGCTGTACCAGAAGGGAAAGAGCAGCCAGGTAGCTATAGGCTAGTTAGTAAATGCTGAAACAAGTGAAACATACACCTGACAATGTCCCCAATGGCTGTGTTTAGCAAAGCTCACCTTGAATATGAGCGCCAGGTGGTTGGAGTGTTTCTCTGCGTTCCAGGGTGGCTTGGCGCAGGACATCTCGATGATGGCGCAGCCCACGCTCCACACGTCACAGCTACGGCCGTACTGCTGCCCCCGCAACACCTAGGACAAACTGGCCGGTCAGAGACAAGAGCAAGGACACCGGAACACACAAGCCCACTCGGCTTTAGTACTTACTGTTCATACGACAAACAGCCCGGTCAGAGACGAGAGCGAGGACAGCGGAACATGTCTGCACAGGTACAGGCCATATCCTTCAGACGAGGCGTTAATCCAAGGTGCCAAAATCGCTTTTCAAGAATAGGGGTGCTAACCCCGGTATCCCGGACGAGTCCCCAAAAAACGAGCTCTCGACATCTGGCCACCTAAACAAACCCAAATCTGATTGGCTAGAAAAACCCTTCTCCACTTTGATACCTCAGGTCATCACAGCAAAAGAGAACTGAGGTCACAGTTGGCCTACCTGCTTAAATGAAGGTAAATAAAGCGTAAACATGCCCTTTGACACGTGCTGTTTTTTGGTGACTACAAATCCCAGAAGGCCTTCTGCAGATGAAAACCTGGCCATTATCTGATGTCTCTTTCATAAACACACCCACGTCTTAAGGTGCTAACACAGACCTCATTCACCTCATAATTCACAGTTGCATCTAGAATGGGTCGGGAAATGGGCTTGTAACATAATGCCGCTTTTCCATAGCCGGTGTATACGACCCGACCCGTGATCTCCGCACGGTTCGGTTTCATTTCCATAGAACAGTATTCGATCCGTGCAAAGGCATGGTTTGAGCGACGCATCGCATAGCAACCGCCGCTACACAAACACAGCCCGGATAGAGCGGCACGCTTCGGCCCTGTTTTGAAGCATGGCCGAAAAGTTTCACGCTATGGCTCAGGTTTACTCAGGTATACCCGCTTTGAATGATGTGGAAAAGGACACGGGCCGTCGGCTCGGTACGGGTCCGCACTGTAGTGGAAAAGCGGCATAAGGTTGCAGGCATAGATATAGAACCATAGATGTGACATATCATGTAATGTAATAGTAATTTGGAATTCTGAAATGGAACAATGTGGCAGCCATCTTACCTGGGTACAGCTATAATAGGAGCCTATGGAAAAAGTGGCATGTACTTGCTAACCTACAGTGATGTCATAATCGGGTCTCAGAAACCAGATAGCTGATGATTGGCTCATAGATATAAAACCATGGTTACTGGCCACCACCTTACCTGGGTACGGTCTCAAAAATTGTGCCTCTAAACTATGACATACAGTTGTGTTCAAATAAAAAGCAGTACGTTAAAAAAAGTGAATAAAGTGCAAATATTTTTTAATAGCTTTTAGTTCCATATTTCAAATGTAGTGGAAACATTACACATTCAATTCCAAATCAAAGCATTAACAAATTTTATCAAGTCTGCGTTGTTCTTTTACAGGAAGCAAAGAAAAGGAATATTAATCTGTTCAAAAAAATAGCAGTGTCGACATGTTTCTCTTCAAACTCAAACACTTACTGTATAAACTGAATAAATTTTTCAAGATTTAGCTTCACTTTAAATTACTGAACTAATATTTAGTTGCATAACCATTGTTTTTGATAAATGCTGCGCATCTGCGTTGCATCGCGTCAACCAACTTCTGGCACTAAAAACAATGGTTATTATGGATGGAAACCATGGAAACCAAAGACCCTAAGACAACTCTGGGGGTCAGGAAACAGAATCTGGCTGTGCTTCTCATCTCCCCGACCCCCCCCCCCCCCCACCCCCCACCCCCGAGGTGAGCCTCGGCCGTAATGAACCGCGGGCCAGCGGCGGTCCTGCTGAAGTCCATCCTAATTAAACATGGTCCCGACCACAAAGACAACAAGGCATTAAGAGACCCGCCATTGTCGGGGCCTGAAAAGGATTACGATTCTCTTTCATTTGGGGGTTACTGAGAAATCCAAATCCACTTTGCCCACTTCTCCAAGAGGCCCGTGACACCGACTGCCGCGTACAAGGGTCCCTGGATTTCGCCCCGGCTTTGTCCGAGGCCATTGACATTTAAATGACCGCAGACGCAGGGTTTAGCCTCTGAGCCCGTCCAATAGACGGCAGTGCACGAGGGGGAACGGCTGGACTGCGGGGAGGGAGGGAGGTAGCGCTCCTTCTGCCGTGACAACCTCCAGGGCCCTGAGTGACAGTGTCTGTGCAGCAGAAATTAAGCACACATTCCCTCATTCATGGAGCATCGCAGGTATTAAAACACCCCAGGGCTTTACGGCCCTACAAATCTCCAGCGACAAAAAATGAATAAACATTGATTTCTTGGGACCACTGGATCTTTGGGCAAATTTAGCTTGCAGCCCGTGTGAATGCTGGCAGTATTGTAGAACCTGGACAGCGGAACACGTGGACAAGGAATCGTCTGTACTCCTGTATGGAAAACTGAACTGAAAAATGTTTTTTGTAGACTTGTATTTTTTGTATGCCATTTATTTATTTATTTATTTTTTTAAATGTGCATTTTTACCTCAGGGGCCATGAAGGCAATGGTGCCCAGGAGCTGACCCTGGAACTCTCCCGCTCCCGTGCCCTTGAAGGCCAGTCTGGCGGCCGCTCCGAAATCGGCGATCCTCAGCCTCTGCCCTGTGCTGTCGATCAACAGGTTGGCACCTAACGCAGAGTGGAGGAGGGGCAGAAAAAAAGTTAAAAAACAAAGAGGGGTTTGGGGGTTAGCGCAGGACAGCGGGGGGATGAGAATGCCGCCTGGCTTAGTTCCCCCCCACCCCCACCCCTCCCCGGAAAGTTCCCACGCAAACGGCTACACACAGGGTGCACTGGGGATACCTCAGAAGGGAGGGGGGGGGGCATTCTGAGGGCTGCCGGCGTGCCATTGGCCGGGATCGGTGCAGCGCCTTCTGATCCCTTACCTTTGATGTCTCTGTGGATGATCTGGTTCTCGTGCAGATAGGCCAGGCCGCGCAGCAGCTGCTCAGTGTAGTTGATGATCACGGCCTCCTTGAAGGCCCCGTACTTGTTCAGCAAATGGGACACGGAGCCACCTGAGTTCAGGGGGGGGGGGGGGGGGGGGGGTTACAGGGTTTTGTTTTTTGACCAACATGAAAGCTTGGTTTCAGTCAAGCTACAACGCTACTTAAAACTACTACTATCACTGTTATGTCATTAACAGATGCTAATGTTTATGGGAACATAGATTGTCAAAAATGACAATAACATACATTGACAAACTATTTCAAAAAGATTTCATTCTCTGCACAAATTTATAATAATACACGCTCATACATTCAACTTTGCAATGCCCATAACTCATTAAACCTGACCCAAACACTAAAAAAGATATACACAGAAAACTCGAAAAAATTAAATATGTAAAACAAGTCCAGCTTCCACACAGACACACAGCTACAGGCAGCTTCCACACACAAACACAGCTCCAGGCAGCTTCCACACACACACACACACACACACACACACACACTCCTCCAGGCAGCTTCCACACAGACAGACACACACACACACAGCTACAGGCAGCTTCCACACACATACACACACACAGCTTCTACACAGACACACAGCTACAGGCCTCTTCCACACACCCACACACCCACCCACCCACCCACCCACACACACACACACACACACACACACACACACACACACACACACACACACACACACACACACACACACACACACACACACACACACACACACACACACACACACACACACACACACACACACACACACACACACACACACACACACACACACACACCTCCAGGCAGCTTCTACACAGACACACAGCTACAGGCCTCTTCCCCACACACACACACACACACACACACACACACACACACACACACACACACACACACACACACACACACACACACACACACACACACACACACACACACACACACACACACACACACACACACACACACACACACACACACACACACACACACACACAGCTACAGGCAGCTTCCACACAGACACACAGCTACAGGCCTCTTCCACACACACACACACACACACACACACACACACACACACACACACACACACACACACACACACACACACACACACACACACACACACACACACACACACACACACACACACACACACACACACACAGCTACAGGCAGCCTCCACACAGACACACAGCTACAGGCCTCTTCCACAAACACACACAGCTACAGGCCACTTCCACGCAGACACACACACACAGCTACAGGCCTCTTCCACAAACACACACACAGGTACAGGCCACTTCCATGCAGACACAAACACACTCACAGCTACAGGCCACTTCCACACAGACACACAGCTACAGGCCTCTTACACACACACACACACACACACACACACACACACACACACACACACACACACACACACACACACACACACACACAGCTTCCACACAGACACAGGCCTCTTCCACACACACACACACACACACACACACACACACACACACACACACACAGTACCACACTCACCTGCCATCCACTCCACAAACAGGTTGTAGTTGTTCTTCTCGCAGGTGGCCCCCAGCATGCGGATGATGTTGGGGTGGTTGAGGTGACCCATCATACGGATCTCCTCCCGCAGCGCCTCCACCACCTCCTCCTGCTCTGAGGAGGTGTTCCTCACGTAGGTCACCTGCAGGAAGGAGAGGGGGAGAGCGAGAGACGAGGATGTGTGGTCAGGACCAGTATTTCTGGTTTCTGAGGCGCTGAGGTTCGAGCTGTGCTGGGGTTCGCGTCTGCGCTGGGCATTTGGAGCTGGCGGCGGTTTCTCACCTGCTTGACGGCCATCAGGGTGCCGGTGCCCACGTCCTGGGCCTGGTAGCAGGAGGAGAACGCTCCCAGCCCGATCTGCTGGCCCTTCAGCCACTCCACCCCCTCTCTGTAGGGCTGCTTTGCTTTGGTATGGCCAGGCAGCGTCTCTGGGGTCTGGAGAAAAACACAGGAAATTATCCAAAGCCATCCAACACATGAGCATTACATCGCTACCATGTCAACCAGCACAACGGATCATGTCCCTCTACCATGTGTTTGAGTAATACAGTTGTAGTGTCAATAAATAAAAGGTACAGTATTAATGCTGTTGAAGTAATAGTCTCCTCCGATTTTGTTGGTGCCACCTAGAGGACAGGAGGGCGCACTTACGTCCACCTGGATGATGATGACGTCCTCCCCCTTGTCCACCTGTAGCTGGGGGATGGTGGGCAGGGCGTCCTGGGACTCGGACATCGCCATGACGATGGCCAGCGCCTCCTCCTCCTCCTCCTCCATCTTCTCCTTGCACTTCTGGTTGTGGGTGACGTCGTCGGTGTAGGCGGCATCCTCGGCGCCCGCCCGCTCGGGGGAGAGCACCGCCACCTCCGACTTGAAGGTGACGGTGCCGTCTCCGGCGGGCTCCGCCCCCTCCAGCAGGTCCTCCATGCTGGAGTTGAGCTCGGCCGAGGCGTCCAGGCCACGGAACTTGTCGTCCACGGGGGTGAAGATCGTGTCCTCGCTGGGGATCAGGGCCACGCCCCCTGGCCGCCCCCCGCAGGCGCCGTCCTGCAGCTCCAGCTTCATGCCCCCCTTGCTCGTCGGCCCGAGCCCCCTCCCCTGGCCCTCGGCGCCAGAGGGCCGCGACGGTTTTGGTCTGTGGATCTGGCTGGAGGGGAGGGGGCGGGCCTGGGTGAACACGGGGGACAGTTTTTCCATGTCTCTGCACGGGACGGGGCCAGTGTCGGAGAGCTTGGGAGGGGGGAACCTGCGCTGGGCCCCGGGGGAGGAGGCCGCCAGCTTGCCGGGGCCGAAGCCCTGAGGGCGGCCCTTGGGGTTGTCGGGCCCCGGGAACGGCGGCGGGTGCGAGGCGGAAGGGGAGGGGAGGGCGGGGGCGCGGCCGGAGGAAGGAGAGTTCGGACACTGGCTGAGGGGCCTGCTCCGGGTCTGAACGGGGGGCTTCGGGGGCTCGGCTAGTGGCCCCAGGGCCAGCGGGCCCGGGGCGACGGCCCCCAGCCGCTCCACGCCGTCCTCGGGGCTACAGCTGCGCTGGGGGCGGCCGGCGCATCGGGGAGCCCTGGCCGCCAGCTGCACGGTGGGCGTGGGCGAGTTGTGCGGGGCCGAGGGCTCCAGGAAGTCCTGGTGCTGCCCCTCCCCCGCCTGCACGTCCTCCAGGCCCAGGTGGACGGCCTCCAGGATGTCCATCTCCTCGGCGATGGCCAGCAGGCGGCGACGCATGCGCGCGTAGTGCGTGGAGCTGGTGACGCTCAGCATGTCCAGCAGCTTGACGAAGACGTGCGGGACCCGGGCCACCATGCGGGCGGCACTCAGGAATACACGGCGCGACAGCTTGCCCACCATGGAGTGGGAGTTATCAATGGACTGCAGTGCAAAACTCAGGAGCGGCAGCAGTTTCTGATACCTGCCGACAACAAACACTCTTCAGTATGAACTTGATAAACACACCGAACACTAATAATCATATTTATACTATAATAATGTTATGTAAATAACTGCTTACAGTATATTTATGCACATTATGGTTATTGTGGAAAAAATCTAATCAAATATAATTTTAAATATATATTTTAGAATGAAGAACTCAGGGACAAAGATGAGAAGCTGTTTTTCATCAGAGTGGAATAAAACCAGGTGTCTCGCTGGTATGTCGGTTTTCTGAAAAACCTCTGAAAATGTATTCCACTTTGGGAAAGTGCTTAATCAGTGATCAAACACAAATCAATAGCCCTGGTGTCCAAACAAACACTTTCTCTCGGTTTAGTTTCCTTTTACAGCCACTGTACAGTAGACAACATCCATCAGGTAACATCCACCCCCTCTACTTCAGAAATACAGTGGGGATGGAAAGTATTCGGGCAGTGACACTCCAGAACATTGGATTTTAAATGGAACAGTGACTATGAGGTTGAAGTGCAGACTTTCAGCTTTAATTTGAGGGTTTTTACATCCATATCGGGTGAACCGTGTACCAATTGTAGCTCTTTTTATACATAACACCCCCCCCCCCCCCCATTTTAGGGGACAAAACGTAATCGGACAAATTAACATAAACTTAAATAAAGTCCTCTTATTTAATAATGCATGCCATGACTTCTTGATGTCTGTGACCCAACAACATCAAAAGACTCTTGATGTCTCATTTTCTGGTACTCTTACAAGCGATACTATAACATCTCTGCATTTCAATTGATCTCTATGGGAATTAGGGGGGGGGGGGGGGTGGAAATAGATGAAGCTGTAAATTACACTGGAACAGTATGGATCACATGGTTGGCTAAATGGCCAAAAGTCATCAAGGGTCTGAGGTATCCAACAAGCCTCAAAACATCACTCTGCTTCCTGATATGCAGTAGATATGGATGGATCACTTTAAGGGTGAGTGATGGTTTAAGGCTTGTTTGATACCTCAGACCCTTGATGACTTACAGCCATTTAGCCAACCATGTGATCCATACTGTTCCAGCGTAATTTACAGCATAATCTAGTCCCACCCCCAAATTCCATCCATAGAGATCCATTCAAATGCAGACGTTATAGTATCGCTTGTAAGAGTATGGCATGCAAAGGATATGCAACCAAATATTAAATATGAGGACTTTATTTAAGTTTATGTTCATTTGTCCAATTACTTTTTGTCCCCTAAAATGGGGGGGGTGGGCTATGTATAAAAACGGCTACAATTGCTACACGGTTCACCCCATATGGATGTAAGAACCCTCAAATTAAAGCTGAAAGTCTGCACCTTAACCTCATAGCCAATGTTCTGGAGTACAAAGCCAAAGCAACAAAAATTGTGTCACTGCCCGAATACTTTCCATCCCCACTGTATATCTGAAGTAGAGGGGGTGGATGTTACCTGATGGATGTTGTCTACTGTACCTTTAGTCATTTTTAAAAACCAGTAATGACAAATAGCCCTTCTTCTTTCACAAGCCGTTTAGAATCGTTTGCCTTTGCTACGTCAAAAGGGGGGTCCAAGCAATGGCAACCTATTTGCACATCCCCGTAAACATGTTCTATTCCCGGCTGTCGAGCTGTTAAATCACTGCACGCCCTTCCAAAAGATCCAATTCTTTGCCAAAAGTGGATTGATTTCATTAAAGGTCCCGTGACATAGAAATCGGGAGTTTACCTACTTTTAGCATTGATGTGCAGAGTGACGTGATACTTATGTGCTGGTAAAATATGAACTCGGTAGCCTACTACCTCCCATTTTCAAAAGAAGAGGGTAGGGTAACGCCAGCCTTTTCCTCCTTTAGCATCTATCACCACAGAGTGGCCGATAATTACGAGCAAGCGGAGATTTCAAACACGACTAGCAAAACTGCTCATGTTAAATGTGCTGTGTCAGGGCACTTTTAACCTGTCCAGCTACAAGTATAATCAGCTACAATACAGTGAGAGCTCGGGCTTTACAGCTCTCTAGCCAAGCTGCCTGGTTGGGTACCCAACCCAGTAACATATTAGAATGGCATCGGTTCCCATATGATCGATAGGCTACCTACCTTAGAGAAGACAACGCAGATTTCGGTGCCACTTTAAAATACAATGCATGAGCTGCTGATGGCTCAGTCAGTGACCACATGTAGGCTACCATTAGCAAGCTAGCTAACATTAAACTCAGTCAAAATTCCAAAAGCGAAACTGCCGAAAGTGTGGCTGTAAGCTATTTTACCCCAAGGATTCAGACATGCTTAAAAACAATAGCTTGCAGAGGGGGGAAGATGTCCAATATAATGAAGCATTTGATGAGCATAGGATACATTTGAAAGCATACAGGGATGCACTGTGTTCGACTGCTTGAAAAGTATAGGTAAAGTATGATTCAGACATAGTTCAGAGGTAATCGCTAAATTGTTAAAGTTCTTAGCCTTTCCAAGAAAAGATGTTCTCTAATGTAGTCCTTTGTTCTTTATTTTAAAGAAGGATTGTTTTAGCACCGATATCAGAAACGGAGCAATGCAATTTTCTTATTTTTCACTTTTTGGACCAAGGGTAGGCTACTGTAGGCGGCTCTCTGCTGTAGGCAGAAAATGGGATGTGAGGGGTGCTTGTGAGTTAACCAAACCTGAACCGCCCACCCAAACAGGCTGTTCAGCTCGAAGGTTAAAATACTGGATTTATATATTTTTTAAATATATTGCAATACATTTTCCCTTAAAAAACCTTACCAACATCCCCTATGGAAAAATAATATGCTGCAGTATATTGTAAATATATCAAAATTATCTTCACAATATATTTAAAATATACTGCAGTATATTTCATTTCCATAAGGGATGTTTGGTTGACCTTGTAGAGCAATATAAAATTGACAAAAAATACTATGATATGGGACATTTAAATCTATCACTGGGGAGTGCACCTGCGTTTAATCTTGTGGACCCATTCTATAATGCTATATAGCCCATCTCATCATCCATTTTTATTGTGATTTTAGCTTTATAACTGTGTATACATCATGTTTCCCTTGGAAAAGAGATGTCAACCTCAATGAGGATTTCTCTGGTAAAATAAAGGGCAAATAAAAATGACTTGGAGTTAAACCCCGCCGCCTACCTCTCGACCAGAGTTTGGGATTGGTGCATGTCCCCGCTGGAGACGATGTGGGGGTAAAATTCAGCTGGGAACTCCAACAGGAGGCGGTCGATTAGGCACAGACGTCCCAGCAGGGCTTGCCAATTATTGGCTTCTGTCTGGGATCCCAGGATGCAGTTCAGGACATAGTCCACTCCACCGATGCCAATAGACCCTGAAAGAGAGAGGGAGAGGAAAGGAGGGCAGAGAAAGAGACAGCAAGGATGGACGGGGAGATGAAGAGAAAGGAGGGGATAAAGAGGTGGAGAAGAGGAGGGAGGGAGGCAGAGAAAGCGATAAACGGGGACGGAGGAAGAATGGGAAAGAAAGAAAGAAAGAAAGAAAGAAAGCAGGAGGGGAGGGGGGGATGAAGGTTAGCTGCCTGTCTGTCCGATTTCACACCGCAAAGCACGCGGGGGCGACAGCGCCGACCGGGCCGCCATTGAAATGGCCGCGCACACCAGCGGGGGTTTGACCGCGGCGGGAAGGGGCTACGGCGGCACCACCGTACGAGCGGACCCGTCGCAGGGACGGGAGCGGAGGGGGCCCGAATGAGGAGCCGCGCAGGAACGGCGGGGGAGCAGAGGGGAGGAACGTACCTGCTTTGAGGATCTCCCGGCCCACAGCCAGCTCTCCCACCTGGCCCTTACAGAGCTCCAGCAGCGTGGACACCGACAGCTGACTGGTGCGACTGTGAACACACGCAGGGACCGTTAACTTTGAGCGAGCAAAGAGTTATTACATGTACAATGTCTGAACATATAACAACAGCCAGAACCCTCTGTGACTGTCCTAAACTCTTAAAAAGCTACATAATGAACAACACAACACATAGTTATGGCACTGTTATTACAGTCGATAATTACACTTATGCTTTAAAACCATAGTGTCTCCTTCTTTCTAATTTGCCCTCGAAGTTCTACACAGTGTGTACCTCGAACTCAATGAAAAAATGTAACTGAAAATAATTCTCCTTTCTTTGAACTGAAAGAACAGTAATAAAAATATGTAATTAAAATAATTTATCGTGTTTGATGCACGATCTCATCATGTGAGCGCACCTCACCACTAGATGGCACTGTCTACAAACGGAACACACCGACTCCGTACTGGTTTAGCATGCTTAATGACGCGACACAGGCAGCTGAGATAAAGAGGTAGTTGGTTCACCTGTTGGCGTCTGCACACTTGACCAGTATGGTCTCCACCACAGGCCGGAGCAGCTGCTGCAGTCGTGTCCTCTCGGCCACGGTGTGGCAGGGGGTGTAGACCAGCATGGCCCTCAGCGTTTTCTGTGGAAGGGTACAAGTGCCCGAGTTCAGAGAGGAAACCTATAGCTAATCACGAGCGTCTTCCTCGGAGCACGACAGGATTTCCCCACATCAACGCAACGCCGTTACTTCACAAAGGCCGTCCCGAGTCACGCGCCTGACTACGATTCCCAGGTCAAAAAAACGGCTTGCTGGCCCCGCCCCTGCACTGACGCACACAGCCGTCGGACCGTCGAAGCCCCTGTGCCGCAAACTCCACCGTGAGACACAGAGTTGACCCCGACAGCCCCAGCGGCAGCAGGTACGCGTTTACACCCTGCTGCGAGCGCGGCGTACTTCGACCCCGAATCAGAGTCCGGGCGGGGAGGCGTGAGCGGTGGCAGGGCATGGCCGAATCGGTGCCCGGGCCCTGCCGTAGCCCGTCTCTTTCCACCCCTCCCGGTTTTACCCGCCAGGTTCTCGAGGGTTCCAAGAGGCCCTGCCTACGGTGGCATCTCTACGACTTCAGGCCGCCCCAATGTGAGACGTGTCCTGCTGCACGATGGGAGAAATGCGCCGTTAATGCCCAAACGTAGCTATCAGATTTACAAATGATTAACTTGTCATGACGCTTTTCTCATGAACCGGTCGCAGATGAAGCGGAGGGATCTGCCTCGAAGTCCTAAACGGCTGCATGCGTGAGTCGTGACATTATTCTCCGCAGCCTGCAGACAGAGGAGCTCCTCAGAGCCTCGATGAAACGCACTCAGGGCCCCTCCCTCCAGCATCCATGCCCACGGTATTTTTAGTCCAAAGCAAGCCCCCCGCCCCCCCCTCAGCCAACCACCCTTTTCTCTTTGTAGAGCAGTACAGCCGCAGTGAACCCTGCCTGCACTAAATATTCTGGAAAACCCCACGAGGACAGACAGAACTTTCTTGTTTTTGTAAATGCTGCTCGCTGGAGCAAGGCGCCGGGGGGCAGGGGGCGCCGTCAGAAATCCAAATTTAAAATGTATCACGACCCTTTGTTCAATTAAAAATGAATAAATACTTTGGGGAGGAGGGGGGGGGGTGGGGACACTTTAAATTTCAAGTTTGCCTGAATGTCACACAGCTGCCTCACAAGTCCTCGCTGGGAAAAGCGAACTCTGAAGCTCGTCAGGAAACCGCCTCAAAGCAAAACTTTAGCACAGTTCCACCAGCTTCGCCACAGCCCTCCGCCAACGAGCGTGGCTTAAAAGGTACAGTTCAAAAGGCAGGGTGTGCCCTAACGCGATTAGTCAAGGCCAAGACCTTGGCTTTTGAACGCCGAGTTGAGTCACATGCAACAGCACACCTTCACCGTATTATCTTGGGTCTTGTGACCAGTGTAAACTTCCTGTGCAGCCCAATAAACGCTCAAAGTAACCCAGGTACCCAGCAATAAACCTGAGGTTACGTGTTAGTTTTTATGTAAAAACTCAACAAAATAGTTTTTTTAAAGTTATATTTTAGGGCTATTCAGCTTTATTGGACAGCACAGTGTAGAGAGAGCGTAATTGGAGCGTAAGAGAGGGAGAGGCACCACAAGTAATGAAAGAAAAACTGACCGTGCAGTAAGGTAGGGAACTGGCTTTGCACAAGACTAAAAATAAGGTTGTATTAAACTAAGTAATTTTGATTGGTGGAAAGCTTGTCGAAGTGCACTGCTGATTGGACGCATACCGCCAGGGGAGGGCTCACCAGTGCAGCGACGTAGACTTTGTACACGGGGTCTGCGCAGACCACGGAGAGGACGCTACAGCAGGACTCCACGACCACGTCCCCGGACGCCTCGCGGCCCGCCGCCGCGCCACCCAGCCCCGCCCCCAGGCACGAGCGCTCCCCATTGGCCAGCAGCAGCGCGCCGCTGACGTCGTGGGACAGCCGACGCAAGGCCATCTCTCGGATGTTCCAGTTCCTGGAGAACAGGCACCCCACCAGCTCCAGCCCAAACACCTATACACACACACACAGGTAGAGGGCCATTAATACACAGACATATGGCCAAAGGTGCCCACACACAGAGGAACGTTTAATATTACAGCATACACATGAATGCATACACAGGCACACACCTCTAAAAGAACAGGCCAGTAACATGGTAATCTCTGGCTCACCTTGATCCAGGGCTCTGCCAGCTCTCTGTAGGTCTGCGGGATCTGCTGCACTCCGTAATGCGGGAGCGTGAAGTCTCCCTCCTGCGCTTGCCTCTGTCCCTCGCTTTGAGATGATGCCTGATCGTGGGAACGGCCGCCCGCACTGTCCGATGGGGTGGCCGCTTCATGGCTGCACACACACAAACGCACACACACACACAAACCAGTCAGTCACTTACAGGGCAGCAGAGGTGTATAATCCAGCGGTCAGAAAGTAAAAGTCCTGCCATGTGTTTCTTCCACCCACAAACTCAACCAGCTGATATCCCCAATTAGTTCTACTATCCAGGTGATGGCTGGAACAAAATACTGGGGAGGACTTTTACTTTCTGAACCTGGATTTTACAGCTCTGCAGGGGAGCTACCAGCACATTCTCTAACACACATGCAGAGTGACTAACAAAATGCACAACCATTTGACCCAGCTCAGGTTTTATGAGTGCATTACAGTAACTCTATTATCTTATTGTCCACATGTTCAAAGTTGAAGTTATTCAACAACAAATCCTACCTAGAAAGTTCTGCACATAAAAACCAATGGGTGGCTCTAAATAAAACCAGGGGTAAGAAACCCTTTTAGCGGGAATGATTTGATCCAGCAGCTCGGCGACTACACACTTTGTAATGCTTCTTTTTGATGAACTACACTTTTAAGCTTGGCACGTGATTCAGAAAGCAAAGAAAACGTCTCGGGGACAATTTATCAAGTTGAATAATGAGACAGATTAAAATACACAGGGAAACAAAGATTAAATTGCCGACGGGGTTTGGGAGTGGAGGCAGTCTCATTTGAGAAAAAAACAGCAACAAAAGCCAGACTACCTGCTGTCACACCTCAGTACAAAGCATGAACGCAAAACAAGCGCTGGTGCCCGACTGTCTGGCTCACCTAACCGCAGAGAGGAGATCCAGCAGATAGATGATAGATTTCCCACCGCATGGCCTGCAGGTGCATTGTGGGGCGACAGTTACATGGCCTGCAGGTGCATTGTGGGGCGGCAGTTACATGGCCTGCTGGTGCATTGTGGGGCGGCAGTTACATGGCCTGCAGGTGCATTGTGGGGCGGCAGTTACATGGCCTGCTGGTGCATTGTGGGGCGGCAGTTACATGGCCTGCTGGTGCATTGTGGGGCGGCAGTTACATGGCCTGCTGGTGCATTGTGGGGCGGCAGTTACATGGCCTGCTGGTGCATTGTGGGGCGGCAGTTACATGGCCTGCTGGTGCACTGTGGGGCGGCAGTTACATGGCCTGCTGGTGCATTGTGGGGCGGCAGTTGCATGGCCTGCTGGTGCATTTGATTGGCGCGTGCGTTTGACTGCAGATGCTCCTGACCAGCCCAGGGCAGGACTGGGTTCAATTAATTTGGCCCGCTTTGTGCAATAGGCAGGAGCTTATAGGGAAGACGTCTAATTCGGGCCTGTTGACTCCGGCATTCTTCAGCTCGCACTGCGCTGGCTCACATTGACCTGGACAGGGGCTAGCTGCACAACCACGGCCCTGGGTGGCGCAACATATCCCGCACCCCGTCCACTCGACAGTCCGCCGGAATCCCGCTCCCTCACTGGTCCACCACACCCCACATGATCGGCTTGGAAATTTTCAATTGGTTTAACAAACAGCATAAAGGGTACAACTGAATTTTTTTCAAAACTTTTTCAAATTAACCCAGTCAGGTTGGAACACTGTTCATTTTCTGTGTCTCCAGTAATGTTTAGTTCCAGCTGGATATCCCTGTGAAATGACACGTAAACTAAATATGTTCTCAGCCTTAAATGGCTCTAATTCTGCCTCTTCCCTGCCGTTTCCTGGGACCGGGCCTGGAAGAGGAAGTGTATGCCGTGGCTACAGCGCCCCGACGCGAGCCACGGCCCGCAAAGCCGCCAGTAAGCCTCGCCATGGGGACTCTTTCTGGGAGCCCTTGTCATCCTGCACCTCGCTCTAAACGAAGATGATGCCATTACCTGTAAAAGTCATGTGACTTCCACTTGGCTCTGCAGAGGGGGCAGATTAAGGTCTCCTGGTTCCTCCTGCACTCCTCAGCCCCTGAAACGGCAAAGAAACGGAGACTGAGAGAGAGAGAGAGAGAGAGAGCGCACACGAGAGCGAAATGCTTTCCGACCGCCTGTCAAAGGAGATGCAGACCAAAATAACATTCCCACTCCAATTAGACAGTGTTTTGAGAGGGCAAGGATTACACCCGAACGATTTCCTTCCACTGCCAATCATTCCCAACTTCCACCGCAGCATCAATTTTGCAGTGCTCTAGTGCAGAAGTAAAATCGGATGACAATGGGTACAGAGAGGAGTTCAACTGTAAAACCTTCATGGTTAAATGCTGTAAGGTCAGAGGTCTCCAGGCCCAAAGCAGCCTTCAAAAGAAAGACGCTTTAAATTATTTTTAAATGATCACTTAAAGCTTCCACTGTTTCTACTCATTTAATTTCCCCCCATAGAATGTGCCAAACCAAAACATGAAATTTTAAAAAAAGTTCTAGAAAGTTTTGGCTCACTTTTGGCAACCGGCAGCGTGTTCTGCAGGTATCGGTTTCCGTTTGCATTCAGCAAGAAAAAAACTGAGGGAAAATCAAGCCGACTCTTCTGAAGTGTGACACGGAGTATGAGAATGCTGTGCGGAGTGTGAGAATGCTGTGCGGAGTAAACGGACGCCGTTGCTGGCTGGCTGAAACTGAATTCCACTGCAAGCTGTGAAGAGCAACTGAAAGCAGTTTTAATGAAAGTGATTCTGTTGAAAATGGCTTTCTTCCTCTTTCGTGGCACAGAGGCCACCGGTGTTATTCATAGCATAAAATTCAGTCTAAATCAGAGGAAAATGACAACCCAACAAATTGCAGTGTTGTCATTGATTACATTGCACTTTCGTATGTTGTAAAATACCTTAAAACCGTCACTGTGCGCGAAATATCATCCATGCTTTCCAATGTCCTTGACAGAAACTCAGGAGTGCTCCGTTTAAAATCCTAAAGTACCATGGCTTTATGACCCAATTTCACTTCAGTTTACGCTTTGCTGCATGATTTCTATGAGGGGTGACAAATGTTGTGTGACATCACTACACATTATAACAGCAGCGTTGTTATAATCGACTCCCTGGCGGTTGCACGACAATATTTCCTGTGGTAATATTCATACAGTCATTTAAAATTTTTCTGTATCTAAACTGAAGCTGCTATGTTTTCATTTTCCTTGTAAATTGAAACATAATTTGACAATGTAAAACTGGTGTTTTAATAAGCAGATACCTCACTTTGTATTTTATGGATATTGCAGGATATTGGAGTTATAAAGTAAAGTGCGGATAGCCGGGCATGGGTATGGTCACGTTGTGGGTGGAACATCGGCGTAATGTGGGCGGGGCATGGACACCATGTGGGCGTGGCATGGTCACAATATGGGCGGGGCATGGTCAGAATGTGGGCGTGGTATTGTTACAATGTGGGCGGGGCATTGCCACAATATGGGCGGGGCATGGTCACAATGCGAGCAGCACTCACAGATGGACATGCAGTGGTGGTGCAGCTTGTTCCTGCAGCCCTCCTCACACACGGTCAGGCTCTCCTCATCCAGCATGTCCAACAGGCAGATCGGGCACATCTGCTCCTCCTCATCCTTCAGGCTGCTATCAGAGGAGAGATAGCGATAGAGATAGAGATAGAGATAGAGATAGAGATAGAGATAGAGATAGAGATAGAGATAGAGATAGAGATAGAGATAGAGATAGAGATAGAGATAGAGATAGAGATAGAGATAGAGATAGAGATATAGAGATAGCGATAGAGATAGAGGCGCTTCAAACAACAGCCCTCACTAGACCACAGCACTTTCAGATATTGCTCATGAAGGGATCAGACTTCCTCAAAGTCACAGCAAACTGTGAAGGATGACTCATTCTGCTGCACGTCGTGCGCTGTGAAATTTCATCAAATGATTTTTAAAAAAAGCAAATGTACTCTTGTGCATGCTTGCATTTATTGTACTGAAGCAGGAATTTCATTTTTAAGTCCTCCCGGACAACAGTGTCTACTAAATCAACGCACAGTAATGCAATTCATGGCCTTTGCAGAGGTGCAACACGTTACGCGTGCTCTCGCCTCACAGTGTGATGTCATAACTGCACCGGAACACGTTCCGCTCTCTGCAGACAGTTCCGGAACGGGGACTTACCCGTTCTCGTTGCCGGACGAAGAGGTGCTGGAAGTGCAGGACGTGTGCGAATTGGACATGCGGGAGACGAACTTCTGAATGGTGTTGCGTGAAGGGGCCTTAATCCGCGAGCTGCGCCGATTGTGGTACTTCTGAAACAAGCTCTCCACCTGCGATGCCACAGACGGACAGCAGTAAGTAAGCAAAGTGGAATTTAACCTTCAAACTGATTGCAATCACAAAAAAACGGCTATGTACCCAGCACTGTGATAAAGCACTTGCAACTGTACCATAAAATCCTTTGTTACTTAAATAAGGGCTGGATTAATAATGCCACAGGCCACTTCACTGCCTTGGTTCTGTCAGATTTTGGCTCCAAGGGTGATGGGAGAGAGAGGGATTTTAGTTTGACGAGTGCTGAGAGAGATTATGCTGAGGTATGACGGAGTTAATACGTGGTTGGATTTCTCTGGGACAGATGGAGATAGGTTGATTGGATACTGAAGAGTGCTGGGAGGACGAAGGGAGGTGCGTTTTAATTGCACGTTGGGACAGACACAGGGCAGCGTGATTGGGTGCCGGCACAGGGGGCGAGGATGCGGTCTGCAAGACGCCGAAACGTCACCTCAAAGTTCTTGAGGGTCTTCCTCCAGAGCAGGGGGTCGGAGGGCTCCAGCTGGAAGACCCGGAGCATGACGAAGAGGACGTGGATGCAGAAGGTTCCTCGGCCACAGCTGCATGTCTGAGGGAGGACAGACGCGTTTATTACACGCGCTGCAGGCCTGCGATCCTCCTGACACACATCAGCACACAGAGGAACCCAACCTAACCCCGCTCACACAGCACTGCAGTACAGCACCATTTCCACAATGACTGACAATCTGCAACTACAGTGCCCTCCACTATTATTGGCACCCCTGGTAAAGATGAGTAAAAAGAGTTATAAAACCGTTTGGTGAATTAGCTTAATGTCACACTGAAAAAAAATCCCTCATCAAGAAACAATTATTTTTAACAAAACCATTTGTGCCACAATTATTGGCACCCCTGTATTTATATATAGAATAAATTAATTTTTATAGTAATTTTTAATATTTGGTCGCATATCCTTTGCATGCCATGACTTCCTGATGTCTGTGATCCAACAACATCAAAAGACTCGATATCTTATTTTCTGGTACTCTTACAAGCGATACTATAACGTCTCTGCATTTGAATGGATCTCTATGGGAATTGGGGGGTGGGACTAGATTTAGCTGTAAATTATGCTGGAACAGTATGGAATACATGGTTGGTAAAATGGTTGTAAGTCATCAAGGGTCTGAGGTATCAAACGAGCCTCAAACCATCACTCTGCTGCCAGATATGCAGTAGATATTTTTACTCATCTTTACCAGGGGTGCCAATACTAGTGGAGGGCACTGCATATACAAACTCAGAACCTGGGACAAGCCTCTCACAAAGTAAGGCTGAAATGGGATCGGTCTTAATGATTAAAAAAATCTGCACACGCACAAGACCCACAAACTACAGCTTAGGATGGAAGAGGGAAAAGAAATCGCATATTAGCGCTTGTTTTAAGATGCAATCCTGAGGGTCGACAAAACAACCTTCATTTTTCTACATAGATATTTTCACAAGAATCTTGAATGCAACATTTTGCAAATTTTAACAGCCCACGTACAGACCCCTTGGGAACATTGTACATATTTGCCATCAGAAAAAAAGTGGGCATTCTCACAAGAATTTTTAAATGCAGACTGTCTAAAATGTAATGTCTGGTTTCCCCTGGCCCAAGCAACGGGACACTAAGGCAGCTTGTACCCCCGCTCTTCTGCAGGGCAGACAAGTGCATTGGTCCATTTCGTCTCGCATTTTATCGGGGGGAGGCTTCACAAACACTGTGGCCATTTCAAATAAAAAATAAAGACGGGGACTGTCTTTACTGCAGCTAAGATTTTTTTCTTAATAATAGACATGCACAGCCAAGTAGCCATGTGTAAATATCTCAGTTTGTAAGATTGATAACTAGTCAATGATAGCTGGCAGGGTGTTAACTATCCAAGCCAAGCCACTGTGGCATAAAACAGGAAGCCCACAGGGGGAAGTGCATCTACTTGAAAACTTTCCTTGGTTACTCTATGGTTGCCATGACTGCCAGGCCATGGCAACAGCAGTGAACAGCAGTAGATGAAATTAACGAGGCAACACACACTTGAGGACAGATTTATTTAACTATATGCGACTGCTATTCCTACCTGTGGGCCAATGAACACCCTGTATTTGTTGTCGGGGCTGTCTCCACCAATCAGGAAGGAGTTGGGCCCAATCTGCTGTAGCAGGTAGAGGCGGGCCCTCATGACTTTATTCACTCTGCGGTTGGTCTCTTCGGGACTGTAAGGAGAGAAACCGTCTGGGGAGGGTGCACGTCGAGGGGGGGTGACTCGCCCGCTCTGAAACTACACAAAACAAGCTGAAGTCAGGGGAGAAGAATATCAGAGAGGATTCCAGTACATCTGATTAAGTCAAATATGGTGTATCGCATTTAGCTTTTGCAGCTTAGCTATGCTGGGTTCTTGGTTCTGTTCATATTCTATTTACTGAGTGATCTTATGTATTTACCAGTTTTTCCAAGTTGTATGTGAAGGTTTGGCTATTAAAAAGAGACCACAAAAATTATACATCCCTTAGAATTGGTGTAAAATAAATTTAAATGCCCTTTCGTCTTTGTTTAAAGAAGGTGAATTATGCTGCTTTGGTGTTGGTGTAAGGGAACTAATATTTCCCTTTAACGTTGGTGTAAAGCAGGTGAACGTGTCTCTTTAGTGTTGGTGTAAAACAGGTGAACGTGTCTCTTTAGTGTTGGTGTAAAAACAGATGAACGTGTCCCTTTAGTGTTGGTGTAAAGCAGGTGAACGTGTCCCTTTAGTATTGGTGTAAAACAGGTGAACGTGTATCTTTAGTGTTGGTATAAAACAGGTGAACGTGTCTCTTTAGTGTTGGTGTAAAGCAGGTGAACGTGTCCCTTTAGCGTTGGTGTAAAACAGATGAACGTGTCTCTTTAGTGTTGGTGTAAAACAGATGAACGTGTCTCTTTAGTGTTGGTGTAAAGCAGTTGAACGTGTCTCTTTAGTGTTGGTGTAAAGCAGTTGAACGTGTCTCTTTAGTGTTGGTGTAAAACAGGTGAAGGTGTCTCTTTAGTGTTGGTGTAAAACAGGTGAACGTGTCTGTAGTATTGGTGTAAAACAGGTGAATGGGTCTCTTTAGTGTTGGTGTAGAACAGGTGAACGTGTCTTTAGTATTGGTGTAAAACAGATTAACGTGTCTCTTTAGTATTGGTGTAAAACAGATGAACGTGTCTAGTATTGGTGTAAAACAGATGAATGTGTCTAGTATTGGTGTAAAATAGATGAATGTGTCTCTTTAGTGTTGGTGTAAAACAGATGAACGTGTCTCTTTAGTGTTGGTGTAAAACAGGTGAACATGTCTTTAGTGTTGGTGTAAAGCAGTTGAACGTGTCGGTAGTATTGGTGTAAAACAGGTGAATGGGTCTCTTTAGTGTTGGTGTAGAACAGGTGAACGTGTCTTTAGTATTGGTGTAAAACAGATTAACGTGTCTCTTTAGTATTGGTGTAAAACAGATGAATGTGTCTCTTTAGTATTGGTGTAAAACAGATTAACGTGTCTCTTTAGTATTGGTGTAAAACAGATGAATGTGTCTCTTTAGTATTGGTGTAAAACAGATGAATGTGTCTCTAGTGTTGGTGTAAAACAGGTGAACATGTCTTTAGTGTTGGTGTAAAGCAGTTGAACGTGTCTCTTTAGTGTTGGTGTAAAACAGGTGAAGGTGTCTCTTTAGTGTTGGTGTAAAACAGGTGAACGTGTCTGTAGTATTGGTGTAAAACAGGTGAAGGTGTCTCTTTAGTGTTGGTGTAGAACAGGTGAATGTGTCTTTAGTATTGGTGTAAAACAGATTAACGTGTCTCTTTAGTATTGGTGTAAAACAGATGAATGTGTCTAGTATTGGTGTAAAACAGATGAACGTGTCTCTAGTGTTGGTGTAAAGCAGTTTAACGTGTCTCTTTAGTAATGGTGTAAAACAGGTGAACGGGTCTCTTTAGTGTTGGTGTAAAGCAGGTGAACGTGTCTCTTTAGTGTTGGTGTAAAACAGGTGAATATGTGTCTTTAGTACTGGTGTAAAACAGATGAACGTGTCCCTTTAGTGTTGGTGTAAAACAGATGAATATGTCTCTAGTGTTGGTGTAAAGCAGGTGAACGTGTCCCTTTAGTGTTGGTGTAAAACAGATGAACATGTCTCTTTAGTGTTGGTGTAAAGCAGGTGAACGTGTCCCTTTAGTGTCGGTGTAAAACAGATGAACATGTCTCTTTAGTGTTGGTGTAAAGCAGGTGAACGTGTCCCTTTAGTGTCGGTGTAAAACAGATGAACGTGTCCCTTTAGTGTTGGTGTAAAGCAGGTGAACATGTCTCTTTATTGTTGATGTAAAGCGGGTAAATGTGTCTCTTTAGTGTTGGTGTAAAACAGATGAACGTGTCCCTTTAGTGTTGGTGTAAAACAGATGAACATGTCTCTTTAGTGTTGCTGTAAAACAGATGAATGTGTCTCTTTAGTGTTGGTGTAAAACAGATGAACATGTCTCTTTAGTGTTGGTGTAAAGCAGGTGAACGTGTCTCTTTAGTGTTGGTGTAAAGCAGGTGAACGTGTCCCTTTAGTGTTGGTGTAAAACAGATTAACGTGGCTCTTTAGTGTTGGTGTAAAACAGGTGAAGGTGTCTCTTTAGTGTTGGTGTAAAACAGGTGAATATGTGTTTTTAATACTGGTGTAAAACAGATGAACGTGTCCCTTTAGTGTTGGTGTAAAATAGGTGAACGTGTCTTTAGTATTGGTGTACAACAGATTAATGTGTCTCTTTAGTATTGGTGTAAAACAGGTGAAGGTGTCTCTTTAGTGTTGGTGTAAAACAGGTGAAGGTGTCTCTTTAGTGTTGGTGTAAAACAGGTGAACGGGTCTCTTTAGTGTTGGTGTAAAGCAGGTGAACGTGTCTCTTTAGTGTTGGTGTAAAACAGGTGAATATGTGTCTTTAGTACTGGTGTAAAACAGATGAACGTGTCCCTTTAGTGTTGGTGTAAAACAGATGAACATGTCTCTTTAGTGTTGGTGTAAAACAGATGAACATGTCTCTTTAGTGTTGGTGTAAAACAGATGAACATGTCTCTTTAGTGTTGGTGTAAAGCAGGTGAACATGTCTCTTTAGTGTTGGTGTAAAGCAGGTGAACATGTCTCTCTAGTGTTGGTGTAAAACAGATGAACATGTCTCTCTAGTGTTGGTGTAAAACAGATGAACATGTCTCTTTAGTGTTGGTGTAAAGCAGGTGAACATGTCTCTTTAGTGTTGGTGTAAAACAGATGAACATGTCTCTTTAGTGTTGGTGTAAAGCAGGTGAACGTGTCTCTTTAGTGTTGGTGTAAAGCAGGTGAACATGTCTCTTTAGTGTTGGTGTAAAACAGATGAACATGTCCCTTTAGTGTTGGTGTAAAGCAGGTGAACATGTCTCTCTAGTGTTGGTGTAAAACAGATGAACATGTCTCTCTAGTGTTGGTGTAAAGCAGGTGAACATGTCTCTCTAGTGTTGGTGTAAAACAGGTGAACATGTCTCTCTAGTGTTGGTGTAAAACAGATGAACATGTCTCTTTAGTGTTGGTGTAAAGCAGGTGAACGTGTCTCTTTAGTGTTGGTGTAAAGCAGGTGAACATGTCTCTTTAGTGTTGGTGTAAAACAGATGAACATGTCTCTTTAGTGTTGGTGTAAAGCAGGTGAACATGTCTCTTTAGTGTTGGTGTAAAACAGATGAACATGTCTCTTTAGTGTTGGTGTAAAGCAGGTGAACGTGTCTCTTTAGTGTTGGTGTAAAGCAGGTGAACATGTCTCTTTAGTGTTGGTGTAAAACAGATGAACATGTCCCTTTAGTGTTGGTGTAAAGCAGGTGAACATGTCTCTCTAGTGTTGGTGTAAAACAGATGAACATGTCTCTCTAGTGTTGGTGTAAAGCAGGTGAACATGTCTCTCTAGTGTTGGTGTAAAACAGGTGAACATGTCTCTCTAGTGTTGGTGTAAAACAGATGAACATGTCTCTTTAGTGTTGGTGTAAAGCAGGTGAACGTGTCTCTTTAGTGTTGGTGTAAAGCAGGTGAACATGTCTCTTTAGTGTTGGTGTAAAACAGATGAACATGTCTCTTTAGTGTTGGTGTAAAGCAGGTGAACGTGTCTCTTTGTTGTTGCCGTTGGATGTGCACGTATATAAGACTAGTTGAGCATAACTCACTGGGACCGGGGATGATCTCTTCCTGCGCACACCGGGAGATTCAGGCTTCCCGCTGTTCTTTCCAGAGGAAGAGGAAGAGGAGGAAGGGGTGGGGCCGGGAGACGGGCTGCGACGGCCCCGGGACTGGGGGGACGTGGGCGTCTGTACGTCCCCTCCACCCTCGCCCCCCTGCCGACCTGCCTCACTGCCATCCGGTCTTAGTGGGATGGGCTTCACCACCTGAGGAGGCGGGGTCAGCGTTACTACGGGTACAGCTGGAAAAGCAGACTTGTACACCACACACAAGTCTCTGGGCCCAAGACAGGAAGCCTGATCACACACCAGCCACTTCCAATCACTCATGTGATGATCACATTTCTCTTCCAAGCCAAAGGTTTAGTAAAGAGGAAGTGGCAAAAAAAACAGCCATTTATCCTTTAGTACGCCAATTATATTAAAGTATTGTTGTAATTGTATATCGCTTGAATCATCTCTACACATTTCTCTAAACAACTTCTATTCAGATCAGACACTAATCTTTTCTCCACAAACACTGCATCACCAATGCATTTCTCCACAAACACTGCATGTAACCCTCACTCTCACAGTTTTTGAGTGCTTTCCAATGACGGTGGAGAGGCTCAACTCCCTGGCTAATGTGTTGAAGAGATTGGCTTTAGTTTAACAGAAAGACAAAATTAGAAGAAAACCCAACAGGGGTAGGAAAGGAAGACACATTACAGTAGTTTGGCAGGATCTAGCTGGTTTTCTCTTTCAGAGACAACAAAAGCACATCCCAGACAATCAAAGGAATGGTTTACTATAGACTGTGACAGAGTTCACACTTAAATCGGATTTCTTTTCTCATACTTCGTGCAATGTCATATCATGCATTTCATGGCAACAAGGCATTTAGGGTGAATGCACAAATATTTGTGGATTCATTGTTTGCAATAGTCAAATTCCCAGGCATTTGGACAGCTTAGGAGGAGGAATTTCTGGGAAATACTCTGAGATGCATCTGGACTTGGCAGTGAAGCATGGACAGTGTACACTTGGGCTCTCACTTTTTCCAAAAATGGGTTAGAACGAATATCTTATAATAGAGAAATTTGTTCCAAGTTGTTTGAATTGATTGAATGTTCTACTGTAAAAACTTTGCCTAAATCTATAATTAATATGGCTCAGTTTCAATTTCCCATTAAACGTGTGGCTAAATAGCTTAAACGCACTAGGCTATAACTAAGAAATTATGACAACAGTATCTTCAAGTTTTATTAAGCAAAATAAAACCAGGGAAGATCATCATAATGCCAATGGCGCCGTTCACAGCAATAAAATGACTCAGTAGATCAACTGTTGCTCAAACTAAATAAAGAAATTATAAGGCACAAGTCCATTAATGCACAACAATGGCATGCCTTACTTAAACTAAACTGAACTGACTGATCTTCTTTGGAGGGTTAGTAGGGCAGTTGCAGCTTGCATACCTTGCAGGGGACTTTCTCCTTGATTATTATTTTGTCTCCAATGGCAAAGAACCCATAATATTTCCAAATAGCAGTTCTGAGGTGCAGTGGAGTTACAATTTTTCTTGGCTCCTCCATTTCAAACGTGTAGCCTATAGGCTAGGTGGATAGCATGACCCACACATTAACTTTATTTAGGCTATCTAACGGTATACGCTCCAGACAAAACAACAACATGGTTTGTTTATCGGTCTCTTTGATATTGAGCGTCACCACGAGCGTAATGCGAATGAGTGCACAGCACAACTGGGCTCCGTATTTCGCCTAGGCAACGGGATTAACATTGAAACCCTTAATTACATATTTGAATTTTTCCTGACATTCGAACGAGCTTGATTATCGAACAAAAAAAACTGACAACCCAAGTGATTTTCGGGTTGCTAAATATAGAGAACGTACATGAGCATGTGATTGGCTCAGACTCACCACAGGTCCCTTCCGGCTCCGCCTCTCCAGCCACTCGTGCTTCCAGGTGGGCATGCAGGTGGCCTTCAGCTTCTCCCGGATCATCCGCTCCTCCGGACGGTCCTCCATCTTCTGCAGCCCCCGCAGGGTGTCCTTGCTGTCCATCTCACGGCTGGAGGCGGGGGAGAGAGGGTCGGAGTGAATACCGTCGTCCCTCAGAGGGGCTGGATGCCACGGGACACTCCTGCCCATCGCCATGGACACTGAGCCACCCCCACTGCATCCGTCCCCCTCCTGCGCTCTCGCTACCCCCCCTGCGGAAAACTTGCCTTCACAGAGCCGGCTCCACGCCGACTGGCCACAAAGGCGCTCACACCCACCCGCAAAGCACGACACTACAGCGCACGTTAAATGGGGGGGGGGGTCTCCCAACGGTACGAGCACGGCAGGCTGCAGCTGCACACTGCAGTCCCTGTAGCTGAGACGACTGGCTGGGACCAGAAAGGCTTGAGAGTTAAGACTACAACGATCGAAGCCTCTCCGGCAGGCTCACAAAAGATCACGTTCATAAAAATACTACACAAAACGAATGTCTCTTTTACCCTCCTTCTTCCCGGTTTGTTAAAATGTACAGAGTGAAGAAGGGACCCCAAAGACACAGAGAGGAGAGCGAGAGGGACGTAGACCCCCAAGGCGGACACTCGGAAAAGTCCTTTACTTTATTTTTGTTTTGCGGATATTTTGGCATAAAGGACAGAGAAAACAGGCCTCGTCGCGGTCAGAGAGAGCGGCAGAGACACGGCTCTGCCTCGGACTGCGGAGGATGTTATGATAAGGAGCTCCAGCAGTCTGGGCCCGTTTCATTTACAGTACATCATACAAATGAATGCTGACAGGACTGTCCAGCGCTCTCCCATTCTGCTACGTGAATGAGTCCTTTCAGGACGAGGGCCACTTTATTGTGCCTTTAAAAGAAAATCTGCCCCACTTTTTTTTTCACTTTAAGAGGGGCCATACAGTATGTGTGCTAACATTCGGCCAATATGGAAACTCGAATCACGGACAGATATTTTTCAACATTCGACTGCTTTTTCTGCGTAAAAGCAGTCGAATGTCTCGAAAGACTAGCACAGTAGGTTGCTGTGCCGACCGGGAAAGAGTTATTAACAGCACAGTGCAGTTCGGCGCACTGAGCCAGAAAATCACAAGTTGCTAAAAAAAAAGTTTATCATCACATGACAGGAACTACCTCTGCTGGTCATTGCCAAGTGAAACCAAAGCACAGCCAAGACTGATAAAGCAAGGCAATATTTCACAAGGGCACCTTACTGCAAAAAAAACCCACAGCAAAGCTCTTTCACAGGCTTCCTGCAGGTGCTCAGCCCGATACACGCCAACTGACTGGCTCACCGTCTTCCCAGTGCCACAATCACAATGACTGTGACAATGAATGCCACCACTGCAGACAACAACCCCCCGCCTACCTTACCTAGCCACTGGACATATTTGAGAACTCAGTCATACCCTCATCGTCTGGAAGTAGCCTTCTTTTTCTACAACAACAAATCCTCCAAAAAAAGTTCCATTAAATCCACCAGAAACAAACATTTCAGCCTACAAAACTAGGGTCTTTTATGTTCAAAAGGAGGGGTTTCTCAACTTTCTGAACCATTGACTGACACAAAGAAAAAAG